>OZ020507.1:104541092-105011626 GCA_963971375.1 Platycheirus rosarum
AACATCAACTTATATGATTTACACTTATACCTGCTTGCTTTAAATGTTTTTTCGACAAAATTTTTTAATTTGACTTAAAATTCTTACGCGACGACAAATAACTTTAGGACTGTTCCAAGCCCTACCCTTTTACGAACCACACGTTCCGACTTATCTGAAAAAACCTTCGCCTAAAATGGCAACAAAAATTAGTTTCAGCGATATTAACAATATCTTGCCGGTGTTCGATGGTAACCCGGAAGAGTTAAACCGCTTCATCTATTGCGGAAATACTTTATTTTCATTCATAACGGACGAAGCACAACACTCGTTGTTCTTGTCTGTGGTAAAGACAAGATTACAAGGAGCGGCTTTCGACTATATCCAATATAAGACCTTTTCGAAATGGAAAGATCTTATAACTGAATTGGAATCCCAATTCAAGGAAACTAAGTCAAGACCGTCTGCTCAAAACGAGCTCCTAAGTGCGAAACAATCAGCAAAAGAATCCGTTAAGGACTATGGCGATCGATTAATCAATTTACTCCTCGCTCTCGACGCCGCAACATGTAGGTCTATAGAAGACAAATCTGTTAGAGGTTATTTAATAACAGAAAATAAAACTATGGCTATACGTTGTTTCGAGGACGGGTTGAGGAACATGAATTTAAGGCTGTTAGTAAAAGCACAAAATGCTACAGACCTAAAAACGGTAATCTCGTTCGCCATTCTACAATCCCCGCGCTTGGAAAATGAACCTCCACAAACTAATTCTAGAAATTTTGACCCCAGGCCCACTTAATCTACTTGTGGAAAACTTGGTCATACGTCTTCCACCTGCTTCCTCTTAAACGGTCAGAACCGACCACCAATCTGTCAAACCTGTGGCAAAATGGGCCACGTTTCATCTAAATGTTATCGAAACAATAATAATTTTTCAAATTTTACCCCGCCACAAAATATTAAGAAAGAAGTACACTTCACTAGATGCACGTACTGTAATGGGATAAATCATTCCCATAAGAATTGTAGGACGCGGTTGGCTCATTGTCGAGTGAGAAACCAGTCTTCAAGAAATAATCCATTTCTTGAAGAACGTCATAACCAACAACAATTTTCAAGGCATGATGCAAGTCATTTATTGAGACAAAATTACGAGGGAAACCTCGAAAATAACTATCAAGCGGGAAACAGCAATACTCGGGAACTGGACAGCGGCAGTTCCTCCCGAGTACTAACAACTGCCGACGTACACCGTACCCAGATATAGACTTTAGCATGGCCGTATCATTCTGCACTGGACACTCAGAGCCGGTGATACGAATCAAAGTCAATGCTAAAGACTTTACATTCGTAATAGACACAGTCGCGGATATAAGCCTTTTAAAATCGAAAAAAAAATTCTTCAGATATAAAGGAAAACAAGGTTGATTGTGTCATAACAACCATTGCCGGTGACGCTTTTAGTACTTTAGGAAACTCTCCTGCTGTACTAGTGTTCGAAACAGATGAACACACAATATCCATTAAACACACTTTTCAAGTGGTAAATGATAAAATAAACCTACAGTACGATGGGATATTGGGAAATGACTTCTTATCAAAATTTAATTCTAAAATAAACTATGAACTAAACCAATTAGAGCTAAAAATTTAAAAAGGAAATGCTGTAATGCCCAAAGCTGAGGTTGAAGAAACAACCGAAAAGAGGAATAAAAATGTTACACTTTACGAAGTGGTACCTATGGGTAATTCCAGCAGAGAAGGAAACAAGGATGCCAATCAGCAGTCTAATATTAGTAAGTTTCTACCAGCAAATTCTACATTTGTTAATGGATCTGAATCCGATTGTCTACGGACCGGATCAGATAACTTAATACAAAATGACTGTGGGCTAGACACCTTAAATAACTTCGATTCCAACTCTCAACCTTACTTCAACTTCAATTATAAAAATAAAAATAAAAATAAAAATAAAAATAAAAATAAAAACAAAAATAAAACTAAAAACAAAACATACCCAGCAGACAGTAAGACTGAAATCAAAAGAATTTCAGCAGACAGTGAGACTGAGGAAAAATTATATAACCCAGCAGAAAATAAGACTGAGGAAAAAACTAAAGAAAATAAAGAAAAATCAGAAAAAGTTACTCTAAAATCGCGGGCCCAACAAATCATTAAAATTTCTTTCAGCTCTACCAATAAAAATATAGTCATTCAAAAGCAAGACATTTCACCAGGTGTATATATAGGCGAAACCGTAACCAAAACACAAAATTCAAAAGTAAAAGTATTAATAATGAATATTTTAGACTCCAATCAGGAAGTCAGTATTAACGATATAAATTTTGAATATGATGAACTCGATAATTTCAATATTGTCGATACAAAAAAATTTAATAATCCATTAGAAAATAGGCTAAAAAAATTGGAATCACTTTTAGAATTTCAGCATTGTAGTCTCGACGAAAAGAAATCAATTTTAAAAGTCTGTCGAGAATACAATGACCTTTTTTATTTAGAAGGCGATCACCTTACGCATACGGATGCTATGCGTCACAAAATCATAACTGAAGAGGGAAAACCGCCCCTCTACACAAGACCCTATAGACTCCCGGATAGCACAAAGCAAGAAATCCATTAGCAGGTAAAGGAAATGCTAGACGATGGAGTAGTACAACCAAGCAATAGTCCATGGAAATCACCCTTACTACTTGTTCAAAAGAAACCTGGACAGGATGGGACAAAACGATGGAGAGTCGTAGTCGATTTTAGAAAGTTAAATGAACTTACTGTCGGCGATGCTTACCCTCTACCGAACATAACTGATTTTTTAGATCAGTTGGGAAGAGCAAAGTATTTCAGTACGTTAGATCTAGCGAAAGGCTTCCATGAAATCCTCATGGATAAAAAGGACAAATCCAAAACTGCTTTTAGTACCCCGTTCGGAGATTATGAATACAATCGTATGCCGTTCGGTCTGAAAAACGCTCCTGCTACTTTTCAAAGGCTTATGAATGATGTGTTAATGGGACTATAAGGTATTGAATGTTTTGTGTATGTAGATGACATAGTCATTTACGGCTATGATCTTAAAGATCACAACACTCGACTTATTAATGTTTTAAATCGTCTTCGAGAAAATAATCTTAAACTCCAACCGGAGAAATGTCATTTTGTTAGGAAAGAATTGACCTATCTGGGACATGTCATCTCAGAGGACGGAATAAAACCAAACCCTGAAAAGACTAAGGCTGTGAAAACTTCCCCAGTACCTAAAAAACCTAAAGACATTAAATCTTTCCTAGGTTTCGTCGGATACTGGCGAAAATTTATCCCAAACTTTGCTGAAATTGCAAAACCTTTAACAAGGTTATTAAAGAAAAGCCTTCCTTTTCAATGGGATGCGTTTTGTGATGAAACATTCAGGGCTTTGAAAGAAAAAATCATAAATCCTCCAATTTTAACATACCCAGATTTCAGTCAAGAATTTCTGGTTACGACCGATGCAAGTGACATCGCATTAGGAGCTGTTCTATCACAAGGTCCTATCGGCCACGATAAACCCATTTTCTTTGCTAGTCGAACTCTAAACGACGCAGAAACTCGCTATACCACCTCTGAAAAAGAATTACTCGCAATCATTTATGCTCTGAGCCAATTTCGACCATATATTTATGGAAGAAAATTAACCATTGTAACTGACCACAGTTCAGTACAATGGTTAATTGGACGAAAAGACCCCACATCCAGACTAATAAGATGGAGAATTCTGCTAAAAGAGTATGAGTATAAAATAGTTCACAAAAAGGGAAAATGTAATACCAATGCCGATGCACTTAGTCGTATAACGAACGACATTGAAACTAAAGTTTTAGTAACAACCAGAAACCAAAAACAAGTTCTTGAAGAAAATAACAATGATGAAATAACAGTCGAAGAAGATCAAGAAAGATTAGATTCCCAAACAATAAATAATTTAACCTTTAAAACAGAGTCTATATTCCTTAATAATAAAGTGAAATTTAAAGCCATTCTTCTACCCTTAATAGAAGCCTCAGAGGAGAAAACCCTCGTATACCCAATTTTATAAAACCCAACGTAGGGCAGACATCTTAATTTTTTCTTAAAGAAATAAAAACCAAATTTTTCGTCAATACATTACCCCTACCGATAAGAAGCTTAACAGATCAAGAAATCATAAAAAACGGTCTGAACACGATAGTAAATAAGGTTACTCAAGAAAAAATAGAGTCAATCGCATTATCAGTACCAATAAACAGTGAACCACAAAACGAGTTAAAAACTTTAATAATTCAGGTATTTCAACAAAAACAATTTAAAGCTTATGTTCATATCGAATCACGAAAATACATTGATAACACTGAAGACATAACACAAATACTTCATGAAAATCATGAGTCACCTTTTGGTGGACACCAAGGAATCGGCAGGACAACAAAACGAATAAAACAATACTATTATTGGCCAACTATTTCCACAGAAATTTCCACGTAAAATTACACATACAGAAGTGTGCATCATGCCAAAAAAACAAATTGTCGCGATTCAACAAGATTCCCATGAAAGTAACCACTACGAGTAAAACACCATTCGAGCGTATAGCTCTTGACATAGTAGGTCCATTACCTGCAAGTTACGACAACAATAAATACATTTTAACTTTTCAGGACCGCTTGACTAAATTTTCAGAAGCAATTCCTGTGCCTAATGCGGAAGCCACAACAATAGCCCGCATGCTAGTTGAACGTTTGGTATGTCGATTCGGAATTCCAGAGTCAATTCTCACTTACCAAGGAACGAATTTTTTTAGTAACTTGTTTAAAGAAATTTGTAAAATTCTAAAAACAAGAAAGTTACAGACAACTCCATACCATCCGCAAACAAATGGCGCGTTAGAACGAAGCCATAGAACACTAGCGGAATATCTACGACATTATACTGATCGAGATGCATTAAATTGGGATAAATGGTTGCCATACGCTATGTTCGTGTACAACACTACACCCCATAGTAGTACAACGTACACCCCGTTCAAACTATACGGTTACCCAGCGCGTATTCAAAATTCTTTAACTCAATCTCCGCAAATACAGTATAATTATGATAATTACGCTAACGAACTAAAAAGTCGTTTACAGCATGGCTACAAAATTGCCAGAGAAATATTATACGAAAAAAAGAAACTTTATAAAACATATTACGACAAGAACGCTACAATAAAGAGATTCAAAATAGGTGACAAGGTACTTATGAAAGTTCAAGCCCGACAGAACAAATTTACGCCGTTATGGGAAGGTCCGTACATCGTAACGAACGTCGTTTTTCACGAAAATACTGAAATAAAAATACGCAACAAGACAAAAATAGTACATAACAACGACTTAAAATCCTTCACGGAATGATGTACACATTTTTATCCAATTAAAAGTAATATTCGTGTTCCTAAACTCAACAAGAATTTTTTCCACAAATGGAAGTAATTAGAGAGCAAAACAGCAGGGTCATGACCGCCGAAATCTGCTCTCCGAAAATGGAAGCGATTAATTACGAACCAGACTCTTATTGGCTTCTCTATAACTTGGTCTCGGGTCGGGAAATCCCTCTTCAAAAAGGATTAACAAAGATAGGATTTGATTATCCCAACCAAATAATGATACGCTCTGGAATAGTGTCTATTATGCATGCCATAATCATGGTAGACACTAATGACGAAAGTGTCACCATAAAAGACTGCGAGTATTCGGAAGGAACCTACTTCAATGGATAAAGGATAAACCATCTCCAGTCCACCCACGTCAAATTCGGAGACATAATCAGTTTCGGAATCCGAGAGGAAAATTTCAACCTGAGACTTAGTCCAGTTTATGTAGTCAGGCGTCACCGCAAATACTCGCACATCTCAAATCCTTGGCGGCGTCATCCACAGGTCAACAACCGTGTAGTATTACCAGAATTGTCATTTCAAAACCCTGAAACTGATGATTAAATAAGAAAACAAAAATAAGAGATCAATAAACCTATTGTCGAAAGAAACAATCATTCTTTTTTTTTACACTCATTCACTCACACTTACTTAAAGAAAAGAACAATATTCTCTTAAAAAATTTTTTTTTTCAAAAAAGATTTTTAAGAAGAATTCCTTTTTTTCGCTTTAGCCAAAATAACAACATGAAATTTTCATCTGTATTCTTTGGACTATGGTGTACGGTATATGGTTTTATATCAATAACACCAATCAGCCAAAACGCAGGAATATATTTCGAAGACATAGGAACAACTCAACGCAGTAGGTATGTTAAGTAAGTCATTATTTGGCACATTAAATGAAGATGATGCCGATTTTTACAACGACCAAATAAGCAAACTCAGACAAAACGAAGACCATGTACTATCATTAGTCAAGAAACAGACGCTCATTTTAGAGACAACTAAAAACGTTTTCAGTAAATCCGAAGCTGCAACACAGTCAGATGACAGCAATTAACCTAAAATTAGAACAAACCAAGCAAATGATAGACAGATTAATTAATTCTACAAACGTAGTTGCATTCATTGAATTAGAGTCGGCTACTTCGTTGGTCACACTGATAATTGTAAGATACCTTAACACGCTAGATGATATACTCGACCTAATAACAGACGTAAGTCATGGTAAACCTCACCCAGCCATAGTATCTTCAAAACAATTAGAAGAAGCCTTAACGAGAATTAAACAAGAATTACATTTTAATACTAAATTACCTTATACAGCAGAGGAGAATAACATAGTATCCCTTTATAAAAGTTGCACTAACAAAGTTGCAATTAATAACGACAAAGTTATTTATGAAATCAAAATACCCTTACCTCTAACTGAAAGATTTCACTTATATAAAAGCATACCTCTACCCACATCTGAACAAAACAAATTCGTGTTCATACAACCAACCTCCCAATACACTCTAATAGACAAGAACAAAGAACATTATTATCAAATGAACTCAGCAGAATTATCTCGCTGCAAAGTACGAGATAATATGTACTTATGTTCTCTTACACACCCTTTATTTAGCACCAACATAGAAAACCCACAATGCGAAATGCAATTATTAATTAAACATACTAAACCAACTTCTTGTGAAATAAGACAATCAAACCACTCAACAATATGGATACAACTCTCACAAGAAAATAAATGGATTTTCTCTTCATTCCGTGATTACTTTATTGACGAAATATGCAACGAAAATGTCACTTCCCACACTTTACACGACACATCAATCATAGAAATTTTAGGAAATTGTGACCTCAAAAACAGTAAAATGACCATCTATGCATCTGGTGAAAAATTTTCAAAACTTACAAATTCTTATATTCCGCCTTTAAACATTTCAAAACTATTAACAAACAGTTTTAAAAACATTTCAAACATACCCGGAACTGTAGCAGTACTTATATTCTCCAACCATGACGATCTTAAATTCATTTCCGAAAAGATAAGCGAGTTGAAATCAGACGAAGCCAAACCATTGACAACACAAAATGAGCACCATAAACACCACTATATACTTACGTATACTGTTGTTATTGCAATATTGATATTAAGTTGCTACAAAAAAGTCCGAACCTATAAATTAAATAACAGAACCAAAACAACTGACAAATATAATGAAAAAATACAGACGATACAAGCTGAACGCCCTACACAAAACGGTAACCCAACACCAGAACTAGTGCTTGGTAGATAATTTTTTTCTCCCAAAAAAAACCGTTAACACAAAGCAAACAAAAACAAACAAAAAAAATATATATGTACATCAACATAACAAAAACAAATTTCATCTCATTTATTACAATGAAAAAAATTACAAACAGAGAAAAAAATTTTATGATAATAAATAATAATGACAATATGTTCAAAGAAAATGTGTTAACAAAAAAAAATATATTAATATTTAATGAATGACTCAAAATGTAATGTTCAAAGAAAATGTGTTAAAAAAAAATATATACAAAAAAAAATATTAATATTTCATGAATGACTCAAAATGTAAAATTCTTCAAATTTATAAGATAATTTTATTTTAACCTATTTTTAAAGATATTAGTAATATGTAATCATAATTAGTTAAAGTTCGTTTTATATTTTTTAAATAATGGTTAAATGAAGAAACTTCACTTCAACAAAAATGTAATATAAATACTTAGCCTATACCTATGTACAGAAAATTGACCTCTTCTAGATCAATTTTCTTTTTCGAAGGGGAGGAGGATGTATTGTGCACACTAGCCCTCTACTTTTTCCTCGCCCTCATCTGCATTTTCCCATACACTTGACCAGCCAATTTTCGCATAATATTCCACCATATGATTATTCCATAGGCGGGCCACAACATTCAATCTTCCTCAAACAAGGTATCGAATTGCAAACCCACAAATTTATCGTCACTAGGTAACAATCATATCCAACACCATAAGCACCTATGCATATATTTCGAGCAACGACACTGAGTATTTGGGTATTTCCTAAGAATGCTTAAAGTGCAACTCAAATATAATAGCAGCTAGGGTGAATGCTCGAAGTGTGAATGGATTTATTACTGACCAGCATAATTACGAACGAAGAAGCTAGGTTGTCATTCGATACCCATCGACATGAGGAAGGAATGGGGAAGTTCAAATGGAATTCATTTGGAATGGAAAAACAATGCAATTTTAGATGATTAACAATTTTAAATAGTTCAAGTATGTTATGGGGAAATGCATATGAAATGCATATGAAATCCATATGAAATGCATATGAAATGCATATGAAATGCATACGAAATACATATAAAATGCATACGAAATGCGTATGCATATGAAAGGCATACAAAAAATAACAAAAGAAGTTGGTCAATGAAGACCCCGAAACCGACCGTAGCCTAGCAGCGTGACTAATAAAGCTAAAAAAGCGAGTTAAATAAAGAATTAAGAGATTAAAATATAAAAACAATCTTTTTTATTTTTTTAAACATTTCTCTCCCCGCGATTGGTCTTCTCCTTGCTAAAGGAAAGAACGGCAATAAACGGGTCATTACACGTCCTACGTTTCTGACATTACTAGACTTCTCAAAAGTGTTTGATACGGTTAATCATTCTATTTTATGTAAGAAACTACTGTGATGTTTTGGATTTTCTTCTCTGGCAGTCCAACTAATGAATTCTTACCTAAATGATCGTCAGCAATGTGTAGCCATCGGAAACAATATGTCAACATTATTTGGAGTACCCGCCGGAGTTCCCCCAGGGTTCTATTCTTGGACCCTTACTATTTTTACTTTACGTGAACGAACTCCCTCAACTTGCAAAACATTGTACGGTTCATATGTTTGCTGACGACGTTCAATTATTCCTGAGCTGTGAACTGGGAATGATTTGTAAATGTAATGAAATGATAAACAACGATTTAAAGATCATTGAGCAGTGGGCACTCAGGCATAATTTATCACTAAATCCAATAAAGTCAAAGACTCTTTGCATTTATAAGAAACAATTAGATACATCTTCTTTTCCACCTATACTATTAGTTCAATCGCGCATCGAATGCGTTGATAAAGCTCGTAATTTAGGGATTATTTTTAATGATACTCTCACGTGGTCAGATCACGCTGCAATTACGATTGGAAATATATACAATGGTCTCCGATTACTTTGGTCGACACAAACTTCATTGCCTGCTAAAACAAAGATGCTTCTTGTTTAATCACTTTTATTACCCGTGTTGTTGTATAGTTACGAAGTTTTTTGTCATGTTGACTACTTTAACTCTTTTGCACGGTATTATTCAGACCAAACAGCCCGAGTATTTGAACAGCAGACAAAATTATGCCGGCTCACGAAGGACAGTTGTATTAATAAGAGACGTATTTTCGAAATCGTGGCGATAATAGTCCAGAAACTTCATCTTGACTGCATCCAATCGGGACTGCTGTTCATACGACAATTGATGAGCGTACGATACCTCTCCTGGTTCCTCTGGAATCGAAATAGAACTATGATTAAGTTCTTGGTCGAGATTTGGTACCAAATAAAATATTATCTCTCGCATTTAAAATTATCACAATTTTTCCCCAAAATACTTACACTCGCCCCACTGTCAAGCAAACCTAAGACCTCTGTATGGGCGATTTTTATCTTAGCATAAGGTCTGAAACGTTACCATCTTCGTCAAATTCGGAATTCCAGTACATTTACCGCCCATGAGAAGACTTACAGGAATTTCGCATTTGGCAGCGATGGCAGTAAAACACTTTATCTCAGATTTGTCTTGCATTCAATGATCAGGCTTTCTTACGAGCGATCTTGATCATGATATATGAGTTGCTGGACCGAACCATTGGACACAAATCAATCTGAGCCATTCGATACAAAGGCGGAACATCAGTTTCTCTTACTCTCGATGGCGTCACCAATTTGTTTGTCGGAAGTGTTCGAGCATTCTAAGGAGCAATCACGCACACGATATACGATTGGCATGGTGACGACATCGGGACCAAGACAACCTGATACAATTAAGCACGAAGGACTAAACTACACAGACGTTGGGCGCCATTTGTTTTAAGATAATTTGATTTTAGGTTGGGAATAGTATATAGTTTGAATAGGAAATAGAAGAAAAGGCAATGGGTATGACAGAAAAGGGAAACGGTAGGATTTGGCTAGGAAAGGAAACGATAGGTTAGGAAATGGATAGGATAGACGAAGGAAACGATGCAAAACGCCATATAGGGCAGAATACGGAATTGAAAGGAGAAGGAATTCGAATTTTGAATTCAAGGGACGGACAGGAAACAGGAAAGATAGCGGTTAGGAAATTAAACCGTTCAGGTTTTTAGTTGTTTGGTATGATACAAATAAAATAGAAGGAAGCTGGTACAGGAAAGGAAAAGGAAGCTGAAAATGGAAGGTAGGAGCAGGAATCAAAAAGAATTGAAAAAGGAAAATATTCAAAAAATTGACATGAAAAACAAGGCGAGTATCGACCTAAGTAGAAACCAAGCAAACCTAAGGAGGAAAAGGGAAACCTGAACAAGGGAAAGGTAGGGAAACCTGTCATTGGAACCTGGCACGCTTGCGAGGTACGGCTCAGCTCATCGGACTAGGGTAGGATCTTGTCCCAAAGACAGAAGGAGACCTCACAGCAAATTATAAGTCGTGCCAAACTACAAAACAAAAATAAACCTCCACCACAATAAACATTTATACCCCCAACAAACGAAACCAACCACACTTTGTTCCTGCATATGTTGGTAGGAATGCCAGTACGCCGTCGATCATGAGTCCGTGGCGTTAGATTTTCGGAGTCTTCACAATGTTGCCTTGGATGCTGCTCTTTCATTTTACTCACCGTCCGGACTTAGCCGCTCTCTCGTCACCCCCTGAAAATGTTCCTTAAAAAGCCATTAAGCCTCTTTTGACGCAATAAAATAAATCATTTGACGTGATGTACATCATTTGGGAACTTTTATTTAATTATTTCAATTTGGTAATTTTCAATACAAAAATATCCGAAGACGAAGAGAACTAAGCGAACAATTTAAATAAAATCAGGACTAAAAATAAATCAAAACTTAAAACTAACTTAAAACGAAGACTCCATTACAAAAAATGGATAGGATAGGAGAAGGAAACGATGCAAAACGCCATCTAGGGCAGAATACGGGGTTGAAAGAAGAAGGAATTTGAATTATGAATGCAAGGGACGGGCAGAAAACAGGAAAAATAGCGGTTAGGAAAAGAAACCGTTCAGGTTTTTAGTTGGTTGGTATGCTTCTAATTTCAAGAGTGAAATTGATATATATTCAAAAGACACTATTTCCAATAAAATCATTATGCTTTAAGACACGGGTGCAAGTCTGAGTTTAATAAAAATAATTAAATTGAACAAAGAACTTTATGTTCATACCAATAATATAACTGAATTGAAAGGCATAGGTAGTCGACACTGGGCACAATTCTTCTAAATATAGAAATAACACCAGGAGCAAAGCTAAGATATTTATTTCATGTAGTGCCCGAAAATTTCCTCATAACCCAAGATGGAAATTTAGGTGAAGACCTATTTCGAAATTTCAACGCTATACTAAATTATAAAGACAATACCTTAACATACCAATACAAAAATAAGAGATACACCATAGACTTCGTTAATAAACGAAAATCTATTACTATACCTGCTAGGTCTGAGAGAATAATAAATATGGGCATATTCACGATCCCACGAACCGCATATACTTCGCACAAGAAATTTTTCCTCAAGTCTATACCTCTTCTGCTATGACAGAACCAACACATGGATATATATATATACCCGTGTTAAACGCCAACAATGAAGATGTCGTCCTACAAGATCTTACTTTAGAATTTGCAAATAGTAATGACTATTACATTTATAACTTAAATTCATTTGATACTCAATATTTTATAAACGACATATTAGGTAAGATCCAAAACCAACTCCGACTAGATTACCTGAATAGTGAAGAAAAGAAATCTATTGTGGATATTTGCCGAAATAACAACCATCTATTTAATTTAAATTATTTTATTTAATTTCTCTCGATGGCGATACCCTGTCAACTACGTCTGGAATTACACATCAAATAAAAACAAACCTAAACATACCCCCAGTAAACATTCGACCATACCGTTTTGCACAAATCCACACTTAAGAAATAAAGAATCAAGTAGGCAAAATGTTGCATGATGAAATAATTAGGACAAGTTCAATTCCATGGAATTCTCCTCTATTAGTCGTGCCCAAGAAAGGAAAACAGAAGTGGAGAGTAGTAGTGGACTACAGAAAACTTAACAAAGTGACCATCGCGGTTACGTATCCAATACCAAATATCGAAGACATCCTCGGACAACTGGGTGATTCGAAGAACTTCACAACATTGGATCTAGCCAGTGGATTTCATCAAATTGAAGTTAATGAGGAAGACAAAGAGAAAACAGCATTCAGTACACCTAACGGACATTTCGAGTTCAATAGAATGCCATTTGGTTTACGTAATGTTTTCCCACTTTTCAGCGGTTGATGAATAAAGTCCTCACGTGAAGTGATGTATTTAGGACACGTTATTTCAGAATCAGGAGTAAAACCTGATCCAGAAAAGATCTCGGCTATTCAAAACATAGAGATTCTCAAAAACCAAAAAGACATTAAATCTTTTCTTGGTTTAGCAGAGTATTACAGAAAGTTCATAAAACACTTTTCTAAGATAGCTAACCCCCTGAACAAACATTTGCGTAAAGATGTACTCTTTAAATGGGATGCATTTTGCGATGAATCCTTTAATCAATTAAAACAAGCAATTACTAAACCCCCTATTCTACAATATTCTAGTTTCGAAAAACTTTCTATATAACCACAGATGCAAGCAATGAAGCTATAGGTGCAGTCACAGAAAGACAACAATGAAAACGATTTACCTATAGCATTTGCTAGTAGAATATTAAATAAATCAGAAAAAACTACTCCACTATAGAAAAAGAAGCTTTAGCTGTTGTTTGGGCAGTAACGCATTTCCGACCATATGTGTACGGAAGACACTTTGAAGTAATTACCGACCACAAGCCACTTGTGTGGATGTTTAACCTTAAAGATCCTTCTTCGAGAATAATGCGCTGGCGTATTAAAATTGAAGAGTATGACTTCACGTTTTCTCATAAAGCAGGTCATCTTAACACAAATACAGACGCTTTGTCTCGCTTGAATGTAGCTGAAGTCAAAGTGATAACGCGAAGTCACAATGTCTCGCCTATTGAACAACCAGAAGTAAGTCAAAATATTATCGAAGTTTCAAATTCAGAACAAATCAAAAATATTATATAGGAATTTGATGACACACCTTTAGGTGGTCACCAAGGAGTTAAACGTACGCTCAAACGCATGAAAAAGACAAAAAAATGGAAAAACATGTATGAAGACATAAAGAAATACATCATACATCAATATATAATTTTTATAATTAAATAAGATATTAATATTAAAGGTCCAATTTTTTGTCAAGTTATTAAAATTAATGAATTTATTCAATTTAATCCTTCTATTACATTAATAAATCAAAAATGAAAAGGAGCAGTTGCTCTTTTTATTAATAAAGAAGATAAAATTATTATATTTATATTATCACAAATGTGATTCTTCTTGTAGGGATGCGTGCTTTTATTCCTAACAGATTAAAAAGCATTAAACTTAAAGAAAAGTCTTGGTTTAATTCTGAGTGTAAAGAAGCTATCAGGCTCAAAGAAGTAAGTTTCCGTTTTTACAAAGCCAACCCTACAGAGGAAAATCGGAAAAAGCACAAACAAGCAAGAAACTCATGCAACTCCGTTATTGAAAGAACCAAATTTTTGCATGACCAAAAACTACGGCAAAAAATTCTGCAGTGTCCCAAAGGCAGTAAAATTTTTTGGTCATTTGTAAAAAATATTAAAAACTCCTCAACATCTTCGGTTCCAACGCTCATCGACAATAACAAACCAATTGTTTACTCTTCAGAGAAAAGCAAACTTGCTCGCCGCCCATTTCGCTGCCAGCTCCACGCTGCCGCATAGCAACGTTGCCCCTCCTGTACTTGAGAATGTAAATTTTTCCATGGGACAGATTTTTTTCCGCACTCGTACAGTAGCAAGAGTTCTCAAAGATCTCGATATACACAAATCCGCTGGCCCGGATGGTATACCCCCGATTCTTCTGAACAGGTGTTCTTCCACACTGGCAAAGCCACTGCGTAAGCTTTTCCATCGCTCCTACTCTTCTGGAATCTTTCCTAGAAGATGGAAAATAGCATTTGTCCAGCATGTCCCTAAGAAAGGTGACATCCTCCCCCTCCTCCTACCGACCCTTGGCACTGACATCCCTTCTTTCTAAGGTCATGGAAACACTGATTAACCGTCAGCTTAAGGAATATCTCGAATTCGTAAGCTTCTCCATGACCGCCAGTATGGCTTCCGCAGCAACCGTTCCACTGGTGATCTGATGGCATATCTTACCGAACAGTGGAACAAATCTTTACATCGCTTTGGTGAAAGTAAGATTATTGCTCTTGATATCTCCAAGGCATTTGATAGAGTTTGGCATGAAGCTCTCTTATCGAAAATGCGTGCTTTTGGGATCGATAATACTCTTGTTCGTTGGATTAGAAGCTATCTTCTGGACCGTTCAATACAAGTTGTATTGGACGGATTCAAGTCTGATTCCCATAAAATAAATGCTGGTGTGCCCCAGGGCTCTGTTCTGTCTCCGACTCTTTTCCTCATTTTTATTAATGATCTTCTGTCTGTTACTTCTAATCCACTTAACTGTTTTGCTGACGACTCTACCCTCAGCTTTTCATATTCGTTTGATAATTCACGTCCTTCGCCTTCGGACGTACAATTGCAACGGTGCCGTATGTCAAGCTCATTAGACTCCGATTTATACAGCATTGTCAAATGGGGTAATAGGAATCGTGTGGAGTTTAATGCTTCGAAAACTCAATGCTGTCTTCTGTCTTTAAGGCTTAACATACCCCTAACGCCATTGTCCATGAATGGCACTTACATCGAAGAAACCGTAAAGCTCTCAGTACTCGGTATGTGTGTCAACGACGACCTCTATTGGAACGACCATATATTTGAAATCGCTAAGAATGCTGCTAAGTGCTTAGGTTTTCTGTATCGGTGTAAGAAGTATTTTTCCCCATCTGATCTGGCTACAATTTATAAAGCGTTTATACGCCCTAAACTCGAGTATAACTCCCACCTGTGGGCAGGTGCTTCACAAAGATTGCTTCACCTGCTTGATAGAATACAAAATCAAGCGTTAAGATTGATAGGAAATAGAACTGCCGCTGAAACAATTGCCCCACTCGAACACCGACGCAATGTTTCATGTCTTTCCTTATTTTATCGTTTCTTTTATAAAAAATGTTCACTCGAGGTAGCCAGCTGCATTCGTCCCCTTAAAAGTTTCACCCGTAGTACTCGTCTTGCTAGGAATGCCCATCAGTTCACCCTTGAGCCCAATTTCGGACGTACCGTGAAATATAGGGATTCTTTTTTTAGCCGTACAACACGACTTTGGAATGGTTTACCCGGCGAGATTTTCCCTTGGCATTTCAATTTGCAAACATTTAAGACCAATGTTAATCGACACCTCCTATCTTTCCCCTCCTTATCTTCCTAATGCCCGCGCAGTGTGTTACATTAAAAGGGAAACAAATAGTCCCTTGATCGCGCGTTAATTATAAAAAAAAAAAAAAAAAAAAAATTGCGTCATGTGAACTTTGCCAGAACTAATGGTCATCACTACAACAGCAAAAACTCCATTCGAAAGAATAACTCTCGATATAGTTGGACAACTTCCTATTTCAAAAAACGAAAATAAGTACATACTGACGTTCCAAGACGACCTGACTAAATTTGCACAAGCCAAAGCCATACCCAATCAAGAAGCCAGAACGGTAGCCGAAGCACTACTAAAGAAAATAATTTGTACCTACGGGATTCCTCAAACAATTCTTACAGACCAAGGGAAAAATTTTACAAGTGAATTATTTAAAAATGTTTGGAAAATCTTAAAAATTAATAAAATACAAACTAGTCCGTACCATCCACAATCAAATGGTGCCCTTGAAAGGTCACATAGAACGTTAGGTGATTACCTTACATTCCAGCACAAACTACAGTCCATTCGAAGTTCTCTTCGGCTTTGAAGCACTGATTCCTTCCGCGCTGAACAGTAGCGTACAACCAACTTACAACTATGACGATTATGTCTCAGAAATGAAGGCAAAAATGCAAAATGGAAATGCAAAATGGTTATGAGTTATTTCGTAACAATCAAATAAAAGCTAAAGAGACATCTAAAGTATATTACGATAAAAATTCTAAACAGACGTGCTATAAAATTGGTGACAAAGTATTAGTGGAAATCAAGAATCGATCGAATAAAAGACTCTCCGATTTTCGAAGGACCATACGAAATAACCGAAGTCTTGTCCCTCAAAAATAAAAGTAGGAAGAAAAGAAAAAGTTGTTCACAATAACCCTATTAAACACTTTAACCAAAAAAACACAACAAACACAATAGTTTCTACTCCTCCGACTGAAATTGGTCCGACTCCAGATCGACCAACGTCTTCCATTTCCGAACTCTATAGGTGTACCTGAGAAAGGGTGTCTGGTACGACATTCGGTGAACCTTTTTGGTGTTCTTTATCGAAGGTAAAGCCTTGAAGATCCAAACTCCACGGCCAATCTACCGTCTTTCATCCCCATTAGCCATTTAAGGCTGAAGTGATCAGTGATGACTGTGAAGTCCATACCCTCGACATAGGGCCTTAAATTTTTCACTGCCATGACCGCTCTACACTCTTTCTCGGTAACACTATAGTTTCTTTGACACGAGATGAGTTTTTGGGAAAAATAAGCTATCGGAAATTTCTCGTCCTGTTCGTTTCTCTGGAAGAGAACTGCCCCGATTCCAGATTTAGAAGTATCACACTGAATAAAGAGTTTTTTTGAAGTCCGGGTGCTATAATACCGGAGCTGTAATGAACGCTAACTCTAGCTTTTCGAAAGCCACTATCGCTTCCTCCGTCATCTGAAATTTGACATTTTTCTTCTTCCCCGTGTCCGTCAAGAGTGCAGTCAAGGTTGAAAAATCCTTAATAAATCGCCTATACCACCCTGCTAGACCAAGCAGCCGATGAACTTGCCTCGGATTCTTCTGTGTTGGGAAATCCACTACTGCTTCAAGTTTTGCCCGATCAGTGTTCATCTTCCCACCACCCACGATATATCCCAAATATCTTAGCTCTTTAAAGCTAACCTTAGATTTTGTTAACGTTGATGGTGAGATTGGTTTTCCTTAAGCATTCAGCTACTTCATCCAGCAAGGCGATATGAGTTTTGAAGTCCGGTGCAATTATGAGCATGTCGTCAACATATACGAACACGCGATCCCGTAATCGTGCAGGAATTACTTTTTCCATTAGACAACATAACCTTTGAGCTGCTTTACAAAACCCAAAATGCATGACCTTTAACTGGTGCAAGGGTCTTCCCGGTACCGCAAACGGAGTTGTCTCCCTACTCTCCTTCTTCAACGGTATTTGCCAGAATGCTTCCTTAAGATCAACACTACCTTTAAAGTAGGTGTCTGGCCAACGACTGAGTAGCACGTCGGTAAGAGGAAGGGGATTAGCGTCCATCGTACTCACCGCATTGACCTTACCTGAATCCAAGCAGAAATGATAAAAATGTTTTTCGCAGAAAACATCGCAATGATAAGGACGAGCCACCTGTAATTTTACAATTTTATAGCGTAGGAGAAAGAAATAATATGTTTAAAGCACTTGCCGGCTTCCGAAAAAAGACTAAGCGCCCCATATCTGTGTGCGATTTTGGCCTTGACTGAAGTAATCATGTTTTTGTGAACGAAAGCTTATCTCAAAGAAATCGGACCCTACTTCAGCATGCAGTGCGTATAAAAAAAAAGGACAGCTGATCTCCGTTTATACGCATTATGGGTCTGTGTGTGTGAAATCTTCTGTCGATGCAATTAGTGTTACTTTAGCTGACATTGATTGTTTAAGTGCCGTTGTCGAGAGATGTCAGATGAGTGACGATAAACAATACCAACACCAAAGTTCTGCAACTCAACAACATTGATATGTATATACTTTACAACATTTACTGCAAAATTTCTCTTAACCTTTCAAATTATTATCATTTAAAAATATTCTCTTTTCAAATTTGCATTTTCATTTCTATCAATGGCCAATGTTTATTATCTTCTCTTACTCTATCTTGTTTTCTTTTTGTCATTTTGATTGTGTTTATGTTTCTCCTAAACTAAGATTACATTCGTTCGTATGTGTATGGATATAAATGTTATCTGTAATGATGGGTCTGGCTCCACGGAGAGTGACATGGATGCAAATCTATATCATATGATACGAGTTTTGCATTCACAAAAAAAAGGCTTCACGTTTGCCATATCAATGCACAGAGCTTGAAAGATATTGTCTGTGTATCAGAAACTTGGTTTTTTCCTGATTTTGAAAACGTCATTTATAGTATGGATGGTTATGAGATTTTTAGAGGTGGTCGAAGTGGTCGGGTGGGCGGAGGGGTGGCTGTTTATGTGCCTAATGGACTTAGAGGTAAAGTTATGTGCAAATCAAATGCAAATGACCCATTTGAATTTTTGTTTGTCAATTTTTTGGTTGGATCTGAATGTTTGTTGGTTGGTGTGATCTACAGGCCAAATAAATTGTTGGATATATTGCCTATATTTAGTATTTTAGGAAATATTTCTTGCTCTACTCCCCACATTATTATTTGTGGCGATCTTATTTGCAATCTGCTTAATATTCGTGCTTCTGCTCAGTAAATTGATAGATTTAAAAGCATCGGCTTAACATCTGCTAATTTAAGTACACCTACCCATTTTGCATAAGATCCTCCTACTCTTTTGGATGTATTTTTTGTTAATAATAAAAGTAGAATTTTGCTTTATAGTCAACTTGCAGCAGCAGGTTTTTCAAAGCATGATTTGATTAACCTTACGTATGACATTCCACTAGATGTAACTGAAAATATAATTACCTACAGAGATTTAAAAAATATAGATTATAATAGACTAAATCTGATGCTTCTCAAATACCGTGGGATGACATTTGTTTAATGTCGTCAGTAAATCAGCAGGTTTTATTCTTCGAGGACAACATAAAAATCTTTATGATCATCATGTTCCACTACGACATAAGACTTTTTTATCCAGTCCACTACCTTCGTTCAAGAAAAATTTGCTTGGTTTGATAAAATAAAGTAATGTTGCGTATGGAAACGTCATAAGCTAACTGCACTTCATGATGCGTATAAATCCCTTCGCAATTATGTTTTGTTTCGTATACGGGCAGCAAAGCGGCAATACAATGAACATTTTCTTAATTCTCAAGAACAGTCTGGGAAATTTCTCTGGAAAAAGTTGCGCAAACTAAGTGTTGGTAAACAGCAATCCAGTGTAAAAGCCAACGCAGATTGTAATACACTCAACTCACAGTTTGTGTCTGGTTATTCGCACATTATACTTAATCAAATGCACCAACTGCCTACTGACCTATCTATCGAAAGAATTGACAATTCTATAAGTTTTGACTTTACTCGATTAACGGACGAAGACGTTGTTGAAGCTTTGCTGTCGATTAAATCTAACGCTTTAGCTTTGGACGGAATCAATCCTTAATTTCTTAAGTTACTCCTTCCTTTCATTTTCAAATGCATCACACATATTTTTATTCAAATACTTACAACTTGTGTTTATCCCTCTTCGTGGAAAAAACCCAAGCAATCATGTGTACATACCTATTGCAATTCTACCGTTTTTTATATAAATAAATTGAAAAAACCCTTTTAAAGCAGATGCAATTACATTTGGCTGGCAACAATCTCTTAAATCCAGCCCAATCTGGTTTTCGTACAAAAAGAAGTTGTAAGACTGCACTTCTAGTTGTTGTTGACGATATTCGTCAAGATCTAGATTCAAACCGTCCTACGATTCTGACATTACTAGACTTCTCAAAAGTGTTTGATACGGTTAATCATTCTATTTTATGTAAGAAACTACTGTGCAGTTTTGGATTTTCTTCTCTGGCAGTCCAACTAATGAATTCTTACCTAAATGATCGTCAGCAATGTGTAGCCATCGGAAACAATATGTCAACATTATTTGGAGTACCCGCCGAAGTTCCCCAGGGTTCTATTCTTGGGGCCTTACTATTTTTACTTTACGTGAACGAACTCCCTCAACTTACAAAACATTATATGTTATCTGTAATGATGGGTCTGGCTCCACGGAGAGTGACATGGATGCAAATCTATATCATATGATTCGAGTTTTGCATTCACAAAAAAAAAAGGCCTCACGTTTGCCATATCAATGCATAGAGCTTGAAAGATATTGTCTGTGTATCAGAAAATTGTTTTTTTCCTGATTTTGAAAACGTCATTTATAGTATGGATGGTTATGAGATTTTTAGAGGTGATCGAAGTGGTCAGGTGGGCGGAGGGGTGGCTGTTTATGTGCCTAATGGACTTAGAGGTAAAGTTATGTGCAAATCAAATGCAAATGACCCATTTGAATTTTTGTTTGTCAATTTTTTGGTTGGATCTGAATGTTTGTTGGTTGGTGTGATCTACAGGCCAAATAAATTGTTGGATATATTGCCTATATTTAGTATTTTAGGAAATATTTCTTGCTCTACTCCCCACATTATTATTTGTGGCGATCTTATTTGCAATCTGCTTAATATTCGTGCTTCTGCTCAGTAAATTGATAGACTTAAAAGCATCGGCTTAACATCTGCTAATTTAAGTACACCTACCCATTTTGCATAAGATCCTCCTACTCTTTTGGATGTATTTTTTGTTAATAAAAAAAGTAGAATTTTGCTTTATAGTCAACTTGCAGCAGCAGGTTTTTTAAAGCATGATTTGATTTACCTAACGTATGACATTCCACTAGATGTAACTGAAAATATAATTACCTACAGAGATTTAAGAAATATAGATTATAATAGACTACGATCTGATGCTTCTCAAATACCGTGGGATGACATTTGTTTAATGTCGTCAGTAAATCAGCAGGTTTTATTCTTCGAGGACAACATAAAAATCTTTATGATCATCATGTTCCACTACGACATAAGACTTTTTTATCCAGCCCACTACCTTGGTTCAAGAAAAATTTGCTTGTTTTGATACAAAAAAGTAATGTTGCGTATGGAAACGTCATAAGCTAACTGCACTTCATGATGCGTATAAATCCCTTCGCAATTATGTTTTGTTTCGTATACGGGCAGCAAAGCGGCAATACAATGAACATTTTCTTAATTCTCAAGAACAGTCTGGGAAATTTCTCTGGAAAAAGTTGCGCAAACTAGGTGTTGGTAGACAGCAATCCATTGTAAAAGCCAACGCAGATTGTAATACACTCAACTCACAGTTTGTGTCTGGTTATTCGCACATTATACTTAATCAAATGCACCAACTGCCTACTGACCTATCTATCGAAAGAATTGACAATTCTATAAGTTTTGACTTTACTCGATTAACGGACGAAGACGTTGTTGAAGCTTTGCTGTCGATTAAATCTAACGCTATAGGTTTGGACGGAATCAATCCTTAATTTCTTAAGTTACTCCTTCCTTTCATTTTCAAATGCATCACACATATTTTTAATCAAATACTTACAACTTGTGTTTATCCCTCTTCGTGGAAAAAAACCCAAGCAATCCTGAGTACATACCTATTGCAATTCTACCGTAAAGTAATTGAAAAAACCCTTTTAAAGCAGATGCAATTACATTTGGCTGGCAACAATCTCTTAAATCCAGCCCAATCTGGTTTTCGTACAAAAAGAAGTTGTAAGACTGCACTTCTAGTTGTTGTTGACGATATTCGTCAAGATCTAGATTCAAACCGTCCTACGTTTCTGACATTACTAGACTTCTCAAAAGTGTTTGATACGGTTAATCATTCTATTTCATGTAAGAAACTACTGTGCAGTTTTGGATTTTCTTCTCTGGCAGTCCAACTAATGAATTCTTACCTAAATGATCGTCAGCAATGTGTAGCCATCGGAAACAATATGTCAACATTATTTGGAGTACCCGCCGGAGTTCCCCAGGGTTCTATTCTTGGGGCCTTACTATTTTTACTTTACGTGAACGAACTCCCTCAACTTACAAAACATTTTATGGTTCATATGTTTGCTGACGACGTTCAATTATTCCTGAGCTGTGAGCTGGGAATGATTTGTAAATGTATTGAAATGATAAAAAACGATTTAAAGATCATTGAGCAGTGGGCACTCAGGCATAACTTATCACTAAATCCAAGAAAGTCAAAGACTCTTTGCATTTATAAGAAAAAATTAGATACATCTCCTTTTCCATCTATACTATTAGTTCAATCGCGCATCGAATACGTTGATAAAGCTCGTAATTTAGGTATTATTTTCAATGATACTCTCACGTGGTCAGATCACGCTGCAATTACGATTGGAAATATATACAATGGTCTCAGATTACTTTGGTCGACACAAACTTCATTGCCTGCTAAAACAAAGATGCTTCTTGTTAAATCACTTTTATTACCCGTGTTGTTGTATAGTTACGAAGTTTTTTGTCATGTTGACTACAACACGAGGCGTAAATTAAATGTCATTTACAATAACCTAGCAAGATTTGTTTTTAAAAAAACGTTTCGACCATATATCAAGCTACTCTCTGCAAATCATGGGCTTAAGCTTCGAAAATCTCCTGAAGTTCAGAACTTTAACTCTTTTGCACGGTATTATTCAGACCAAAAAGCCCGAGTATTTGAACAGCAGAATAAATTATGCCGGCTCACAAAGAACAGTTGTATTAATAAGAGACGTTTTTTCGAGATCGTGGCTATAATAGTCCAGAAACTTCATCTTGACTGCATCCAATCGGGACTGCTGTTCATACGACAATTGATGAGCGTACGATATCTCTCCTGGTTCCTCTGGAATCGAAATAGAACTATGATAAAGTTCTTGGTCGAGATTTGTTACCAAATAAAATATTATCTCTCGCATTTAAGATTATCACAATTTTTCCCCAAAATACTCACACTCGCCCCACTGTCAAGCAAACCTAAGACCTCTTTAATGACGATTTTTATCTTAGCATAAGGTCTGGGACGTTACCATCTTCGTCAAATTCGATATTCCAGTACATTTACCTCCCATCAGAAGACTTACAGGAATTTCGCATTTGGCAGCGATGGCAGTAAAACTCTTTATTTCAGATTTGTCTTGCATCCAATGACTAAGTCCAACAACGCATCGAAAATGATCAGGCTTTCTTACGAGCGATCTTGTTCATGATATATGAGTTGCTGGACCGAACCATTGGACACAAGTCAATCTGAGCCATTCGAAGCAAAGGCGGAACATCAGTTTCTCTTACTCTCGATGGCGTCACCAGTTGTTCGAGAATTCTAAGGAGCAATCACGCACACGACAAACGATTGGCCTGGTGACGATATTGGGACCAAGACAACCTGATACAATTAAGCACGAAGGACTAAACTACCGTGTCCGTCAAGGGTGCAGTCAAGGTTGAAAAATCCTTAATAAATCGCCTATACCACCCTGCTAGACCAAGCAGCCGATGAACTTGCCTCGGATTCTTCTGTGTTGGGAAATCCACTACTGCTTCAAGTTTTGCCCGATCAGTGTTCATCTTCCCACCACCAACGATATATCCCAAATATCTTAGCTCTTTAAAGCTGAACTTAGATTTTGTTAACGTTGATGGTGAGATTGGTTTTCCTTAAGCATTCTAAACTACCGTGTCCGTCAAGGGTGCAGTCAAGGTTGAAAAATCCTTAATAAATTGCCTATACCACCCTGCTAGACCAAGCAGCCGATGAACTTGCCTCGGATTCTTCTGTGTTGGGAAATCCACTACTGCTTCAAGTTTTGCCCGATCAGTGTTCATCTTCCCACCACCAACGATATATCCCAAATATCTTAGCTCTTTAAAGCTGAACTTAGATTTTGTTAACGTTGATGGTGAGATTGGTTTTCCTTAAGCATTCAGCTACTTCATCCAGCAAGGCGATATGAGTTTTGAAGTCCGGTGCAATTATGAGCATGTCGTCAACATATACGAACACGCGATCCCGTAATCGTGCAGGAATTACTTTTTCCATTAGACAACATAACCTTTGAGCTGCTTTACAAAACCCAAAATGCATGACCTTTAACTGGTGCAAGGGTCTTCCCGGTACCGCAAACGGAGTTGTCTCCCTACTCTCCTTCTCCAACGTTATTTGCCAGAATGCTTCCTTAAGATCAACACTACTAATAAAGTTGGTGTCTGGCCGACGACTGAGTAACACGTCGTTATGAGGAAGGAGATTAGAGTCCTTCGTACTCACCGCATTGACCTCACCTGAATCCAAGCAGAAATGATACTTGGTAGTTCCATTCTGCCCGGGCTTCTTGATAAGTACAACCGGTGAGCATCAAAGACTCTTACTCTCCTCAATAACGCCAAGCTCCAACATTCGATCTACTTCTTGGTACAAAAGGGCTTGTACCATTGAAGAAACAGGATAGTGTCTAACAGACGCTGTTGTTTTTTGGAATCCCGCAAATTTCCGGTGAGAATTTAAACACCTTCTATAAAAAACTCTGTGACACTATCGAAATAACACCACCCGCACTTAAAAATGTTTTTCGCACAAAACATCGCAACGATAAGGACGAGCCACCTGTAATTTTACAATTTTATAGCGTAGGAGAAAGAAATAATATGTTTAAAGCACTTGCCGGCTTCCGAAAAAAGACTAAGCGCCCCATATCTTTGTGCGATTTTGGCCTTGACTGAAGTAATCATGTTTTTGTGAACGAAAGCTTATCTCAAAAAAATCGGACTCTACTTCAGCATGCAGTGCGTATAAAAAAAAGGACAGCTGATCTCCGTTTATACGCATTATGGGTCTGTGTGTGTGAAATCTTCTGTCGATGCAATTAGTGTTACTTTAGCTGACATTGATTGTTTAAGTGCCGTTGTCGAGAGATGTCAGATGAGTGACGATAAACAACACCAACACCAAAGTTCTGCAACTCAACAACATTGATATGTATATACTTTACAACATTTACTGCAAAATTTCTCTTAACCTTTCAAATTATTATCATTTAAAAATATTCTCTTTTCAAATTTGCATTTTCATTTCTATCAATGGCCAATGTTTATTATCTTCTCTTACTCTATCTTGTTTTCTTTTTGTCATTTTGATTGTGTTTATGTTTCTCCTAAACTTAGATTACATTCGTTCGTATGTGTATGGATATAAATGTTATCTGTAATGATGGGTCTGCCTCCACGGAGAGTGACATGGATACAAATCTATATCATATGATTCGAGTTTTGCATTCACAAAAAAAAGGCTTCACGTTTGCCATATCAATGCACAGAGCTTGAAAGATATTGTCTGTGTATCAGAAACTTGGTTTTTTCCTGATTTTGAAAACGTCATTTATAGTATGGATGGTTATGAGATTTTTAGAGGTGGTCGAAGTGGTCGGGTGGGCGGAGGGGTGGCTGTTTATGTGCCTAATGGACTTAGAGGTAAAGTTATGTGCAAATCAAATGCAAATGACCCATTTGAATTTTTGTTTGTCAATTTTTTGGTTGGATCTGAATGTTTGTTGGTTGGTGTGATCTACAGGCCAAATAAATTGTTGGATATATTGCCTATATTTAGTATTTTAGGAAATATTTCTTGCTCTACTCCCCACATTATTATTTGTGGCGATCTTATTTGCAATCTGCTTAATATTCGTGCTTCTGCTCAGTAAATTGATAGACTTAAAAGCATCGGCTTAACATCTGCTAATTTAAGTACACCTACCCATTTTGCATAAGATCCTCCTACCCTTTTGGATGTATTTTTTGTTAATAAAAAAAGTAGAATTTTGCTTTATAGTCAACTTGCAGCAGCAGGTTTTTCAAAGCATGATTTGATTTACCTTACGTATGACATTCCACTAGATGTAACTGAAAATATAATTACCTACAGAGATTTAAGAAATATAGATTATAATAGACTACGATCTGATGCTTCTCAAATACCGTGGGATGACATTTGTTTAATGTCGTCAGTAAATCAGCAGGTTTTATTCTTCGAGGACAACATACAAATCTTTATGATCATCATGTTCCACTACGACATAAGACTTTTTTATCCAGTCCACTACCTTCGTTCAAGAAAAATTTGCTTGGTTTGATAAAAAAAAGTAATGTTGCGTATGGAAAGGTCATAAGCTAACTGCACTTCATGATGCGTATAAATCCCTTCGCAATTATGTT
The DNA here is from genome assembly GCA_963971375.1 of Platycheirus rosarum. Taxonomy (NCBI): domain Eukaryota; kingdom Metazoa; phylum Arthropoda; class Insecta; order Diptera; family Syrphidae; genus Platycheirus; species Platycheirus rosarum. Next base: position 104,568,026 of record OZ020507.1, read on the forward strand.
TTGTTTCGTATACGGGCAGCAAAGCGGCAATACAATGAACATTTTCTTAATTCTCAAGAACAGTCTGGGAAATTTCTCTGGAAAAAGTTGCGCAAACTAGGTGTTGGTAGACAGCAATCCATTGTAAAAGCCAACGCAGATTGTAATACACTCAACTCACAGTTTGTGTCTGGTCATTCGCACATTATACTTAATCAAATGCACCAACTGCCTACTGACCTATCTATCGAAAGAATTGACAATTCTATAAGTTTTGACTTTACTCGATTAACGGACGAAGACGTTGTTGAAGCTTTGCTGTCGATTAAATCTAACGCTATAGGTTTGGACGGAATCAATCCTTAATTTCTTAAGTTACTCCTTCCTTTCATTTTCAAATGCATCACACATATTTTTAATCAAATACTTACAACTTGTGTTTATCCCTCTTCGTGGAAAAAAACCCAAGCAATCCTGAGTACATACCTATTGCAATTCTACCGTAAAGTAATTGAAAAAACCCTTTTAAAGCAGATGCAATTACATTTGGCTGGCAACAATCTCTTAAATCCAGCCCAATCTGGTTTTCGTACAAAAAGAAGTTGTAAGACTGCACTTCTAGTTGTTGTTGACGATATTCGTCAAGATCTAGATTCAAACCGTCCTACGTTTCTGACATTACTAGACTTCTCAAAAGTGTTTGATACGGTTAATCATTCTATTTCATGTAAGAAACTACTGTGCAGTTTTGGATTTTCTTCTCTGGCAGTCCAACTAATGAATTCTTACCTAAATGATCGTCAGCAATGTGTAGCCATCGGAAACAATATGTCAACATTATTTGGAGTACCCGCCGGAGTTCCCCAGGGTTCTATTCTTGGGGCCTTACTATTTTTACTTTACGTGAACGAACTCCCTCAACTTACAAAACATTTTATGGTTCATATGTTTGCTGACGACGTTCAATTATTCCTGAGCTGTGAGCTGGGAATGATTTGTAAATGTATTGAAATGATAAAAAACGATTTAAAGATCATTGAGCAGTGGGCACTCAGGCATAACTTATCACTAAATCCAAGAAAGTCAAAGACTCTTTGCATTTATAAGAAAAAATTAGATACATCTCCTTTTCCATCTATACTATTAGTTCAATCGCGCATCGAATACGTTGATAAAGCTCGTAATTTAGGTATTATTTTCAATGATACTCTCACGTGGTCAGATCACGCTGCAATTACGATTGGAAATATATAAAATGGTCTCAGATTACTTTGGTCGACACAAACTTCATTGCCTGCTAAAACAAAGATGCTTCTTGTTAAATCACTTTTATTACCCGTGTTGTTGTATAGTTACGAAGTTTTTTGTCATGTTGACTACAACACGAGGCGTAAATTAAATGTCATTTACAATAACCTAGCAAGATTTGTTTTTAAAAAAACGTTTCGACCATATATCAAGCTACTCTCTGCAAATCATGGGCTTAAGCTTCGAAAATCTCCTGAAGTTCAGAACTTTAACTCTTTTGCACGGTATTATTCAGACCAAAAAGCCCGAGTATTTGAACAGCAGAATAAATTATGCCGGCTCACAAAGAACAGTTGTATTAATAAGAGACGTTTTTCCGAGATCGTGGCGATAATAGTCCAGAAACTTCATCTTGACTGCATCCAATCGGGACTGCTGTTCATACGACAATTGATGAGCGTACGATATCTCTCCTGGTTCCTCTGGAATCGAAATAAAACTATGATAAAGTTCTTGGTCGAGATTTGTTACCAAATAAAATATTATCTCTCGCATTTAAGATTATCACAATTTTTTCCCAAAATACTCACACTCGCCCCACTGTCAAGCAAACCTAAGACCTCTTTAATGACGATTTTTATCTTAGCATAAGGTCTGGGACGTTACCATCTTCGTCAAATTCGATATTCCGGTACATTTACCTCCCATCAGAAGACTTACAGGAATTTCGCATTTGGCAGCGATGGCAGTAAAACACTTTATTTCAGATTTGTCTTGCATCCAATGACTAAGTCCAACAACTCATCGCAAATGGTTAGGCTTTCTTACGAGCGATCTTGATCATGATATATGAGTTGCTGGACCGAACCATTGGACACAAGTCAATCTGAGCCATTCGATACAAAGGCGGAACATCAGTTTCTCTTACTCTCGATGGCGTCACCAATTTGTTCGTCGGAAGTGTTCGAGCATTCTAAGGAGCAATCACGCACACGATATACGATTGGCATGGTGACGACATCGGGACCAAGACAACCTGATACAATTAAGCACGAAGGACAAAACTACACAGACGTTGGGCGCCATTTGTTTTAAGATAATTTGATTTTAGGTTGGGAATAGTATATAGTTTGAATAGGAAATGGAAGGAAAGGCAATGGGTATGACAGAAAAGGGAAACAGTAGGATTTGGCTAGGAAAGGAAACGATAGGTTAGGAAATGGATAGGATAGACGAAGGAAACGATGCAAAACGCCATATAGGGCAGAATACGGAATTGAAAGGAGAAGGAATTCGAATTTTGAATTTAAGGGACGGACAGGAAACAGGAAAGATAGCGGTTAGGAAATTAAACCGTTCAGGTTTTTAGTTGTTTGGTATGATACAAATAAAATAGAAGGAAACTGGTAAAGGAAAGGAAAAGGACGCTGAAAATGGAAGGTAGGAGCAGGAATCAAAAAGAATTGAAAAAGGAAAATATTCAAAAAATTGACATAAAAAACAAGGCGAGTATCGACCTAAGTAGAAACCAAGCAAACCTAAGGAGGAAAAGGGAAACCTGAACAAGGGAAAGTTAGGGAAATCTGTCATTGGAACGTGGCACGCTTGCGAGGTACGGCTCAGCTCATCGGACTAGGGTAGGATCTTGTCCCAAAGACAGAAGGAGACCTCACAGCAAATTATAAGTCGTGCCAAACTACAAAACAAAAATAAACCTCCACCACAATAAACATTTATACCCCCAACAAACGAAACCAACCACACTTTGTTCCTGCATATGTTGGTAGGAATGCCAGTACGCCGTCGATCATGAGTCCGTGGCGTTAGATTTTCGGAGTCTTCACAATGTTGCCTTGGATGCTGCTCTTTCATTTTACTCACCGTCCGGACTTAGCCGCTCTCTCGTCACCCCCTGAAAATGTTCCTTAAAAAGCCATTAAGCCTCTTTTGACTCAATAAAATAAATCATTTGACGTGATGTAAATCATTTGGAAACTTTAGATTAATTATTTCAATTTGGTAATTTTCGATACAAAAATATCCGAAGACGAAGAGAATTAAGCGAACAATTTAAATAAAATCAGGACTAAAAATAGATCAAAACTTAAAACTAACTTAAAACGAAGACTCCATTACAAAAAATGGATAGGATAGGAGAAGGAAACGATGCAAAACGCCATCTAGGACAGAATACGGGGTTGAAAGTAGAAGGAATTTGAATTTTGAATTCAAGGACAGGCAGGAAACAGGAAAGATAAAGGTTAGGAAAGGAAACCGTTCAGGTTTTTAGTTGGTTAATATGCTTCTAATTTCAAGAGTGAAATTAATATAAATTCAAAAGATACTATTTCCAACAAAATCATTATGCTTTAAGACACGGGTGCAAGTCTGAGTTTAATAAAAATAAATAAATTGAACAAAGAACTTTATGTTCATACCAATAATATAACTGAATTGAAAGGCATAGGTAGTCGACACTGGGCACAATTCTTCTAAATATAGAAATAACACCAGGAGCAAAGCTAAGATATTTATTTCATGTAGTGCCCGAAAATTTCCTCATAACCCAAGATGGAAATTTAGGTGAAGACCTATTTCGAAATTTCAACGCTATACTAAATTATAAAGACAATACCTTAACATACCAATACAAAAATAAGAGATACACCATAGACTTCGTTAATAAACGAAAATCTATTACTATGCCTGCTAGGTCTGAGAGAATAATAAAATATGGGCATATTCACGATCCCACGAACCGCGTATACTTCGCACAAGAAATTTTTCCTCAAGTCTATACCTCTTCTGCTATGACAGAACCATCACATGGATATTTATACATATATATCCGTGTTGAATGCCAACAATGAAGATGTCGTCCTACAAGATCTTAATTTAGAATTTGGAAATAGTAATGACTATTACATTTTTAACTTAAATTCATTTGATACTCAATATGTTATAAACGACATATTAGGTAAGATCCGAAACAAATTCCGACTAGATCACCTGAATAGTGAAGAAAAGAAATCTATTGTGGAGATTTGCCGAAATAACAACCATCTATTTTTTCTCGATGGCGATACCCTGTCAACTACGTCTGGAATTACACATCAAATAAAAACAAACCTAAATATACCACCAGTAAACATTCGACCATACCGTTTAGCACAAATCCACACTCAAGAAATAAAGAATCAAGTAGGCAAAATGTTGCATGATGAAATAATTAGGACAAGTTCAATTCCATGGAATTCTCCTCTATTAGTCGTGCCCAAGAAAGGAAAACAGAAGTGGAGAGTAGTAGTGGACTACAGAAAACTTAACAAAGTGACCATCGCGGTTACGTATCAAATATCGAAGACATCCTCGGACAACTGGGTGATTCGAAGAACTTCACAACATTGGATCTAGCCAGTGGATTTCATCAAATTGAAGTTAATGAGGAAGACAAAGAGAAAACAGCATTCAGTACACCTAACGGACATTTCGAGTTCAATAGAATGCCATTTGGTTTACGTAATGTTCGCCCACTTTTCAGCGGTTGATGAATAAAGTCCTCACGTGACTACAAGGCATAAAATGTTTAGTATATCTGGATGATATAATGATATATGTAAAAAACTCGGATGATCATAACAAAAAACTTATTGAAGTATTTGAAGCCTTAGATAAATACAATCTTAAAATCCAATTAGAGAAGTGCAAGTTTCTAGAGAAAGAAGTGATGTATTTAGGACACGTTATTTCAGAATCAGGAGTAAAACCTGATCCAGAAAAGATCTCGGCTATTCAAAACATAGAGATTCTCAAAAACCAAAAAGACATTAAATCTTTTCTTGGTTTAGCAGAGTATTACAGAAAGTTCATAAAAACTTTTCTAAGATAGCTAACCCCCTGAACAAACTTTTGCGTAAAGATGTACTCTTTAAATGGGATGCATTTTGCGATGAATCCTTTAATCAATTAAAACAAGCAATTATCGAACCCCCTATTCTACAATATTCTAGTTTCGAAAAAACTTTCTATATAACCACAGATGCAAGCAATGAAGCTATAGGTGCGATTTACCTATAGCATTTGCTAGTAGAATATTAAATAAATCAGAAAAAACTACTCCACTATAGAAAAAGAAGCTTTAGCTGTTGTTTGGGCAGTAACGCATTTCCGACCATATGTGTACGGAAGACACTTTGAAGTAATTAACGACCACAAGCCACATGTGTTTATGTTAACCTTAAAGATACTTCTTCGAGAAAAAAACGGTTTCTCATAAAGCAGGTCATCTTAACACAAATGCAGACGCTTTGTCTCGTTTGAATGTAGCTGAAGTCAAAGTGATAACGCGAAGTCACAACAAAGTCTTGCCTATTGAACAACCAGAAGTAAGTCAAAATATTATTGAAGTTTCAAATTCAGAACAAATCAAAAATATTATATACAAATTTGATGACACACCTTTAGATGGTCACCAAGGAGTTAAACGTACGCTCAAACGCATAAAAAAGACATACAAATGGAAAAATATGTATGAAGACATAAAGAAATACATTGCGTCATATGAACTTTGCCAGAAGAATAAGTTGTATACGCGGAACAAATTACCAATGGTCATCACTACAACAGCAAAAACTCCGTTCGAAAGAATAGCTCTCGATATAGTTGGACCACTTCCTATTTCAAAAAAAGAAAATAAGTACATACTGACGTTCCAAGACGACCTGACTAAAAATTTGCACAAGCCAAAGCCATACCCAATCAAGAAGCCAGAACGGTAGCCGAAGCACTAGTAAAGAAAATAATTTGTACCTACGGGATTCCTCAAACAATTCTTACAGATCAAGGGAAAAATTTTACAAGTGAATTATTTAAAAATGTTTGGAAAATCTTAAAAATTAATAAAATACAAACTAGTCCGTACCATCCACAATCAAAGCCCTTGAAAGGTCACATAGAACGATAGGTGATTACCTTAGAAATTATGCAAGCAAAGATAAATCAAATTGGGATAGTTATCTGGAGTATGCAATATTTTGCTACAACACAACCCAACATTCCAGCACAAACTACAGTCCATTCGAAGTTCTCTTCGGCTTTGAAGCACCGATTCCTTCCGCGCTGAACAGTAGCGTACAACCAACTTACAACTACGACGATTATGTCTCAGAAATGAAGGCAAAAATGCAAAATGGTTATGAGTTAGTTCGTAACAATCAAATAAAGGCTAAAGAGACATCAAAAGTATATAACGATAAAAATTCTAAACAGACGTGCTATAAAATTGGTGACAAAGTATTAGTGGAAATCAAGAATCGATCGAATAAAAAACTCTCCGATTTTCGAAGGACCATACGAAATAACCGAAGTTTTGTCCCCAGAAAACTCAAAAATAAAAGTAGGAAGAAAAGAAAAAGTTGTTCACAATAACCTACTTAAACACTTTAACCAAAGAAACACAACACACACAACAGTTTCTACTCCTCCGACTGAAATTGGTGCGACTCCAGATCGACCAACGTCTTCCATTTCCGAACTCTTTAGGTGTACCCGAGAAAGGGTGTCTGGTACGAAATTCGGTGAACCTTTTCGGTGTTCTATATCGAAGGTAAAGCCTTGAAGATCCAAATTCAAGCCAATCTACCGTTAGGGTCTTTCATCCCCATTAGCCATTTAAGGCTGAAGTGATCAGTGATGACTGTGAAGTCCATACCCTCGACATATGGCCTTAAATTTTCACTGCCTTAAAAATCACTGCCATGACCGCTGCCATACACTCTTTCTCGGTAACAATATAGTTTCTTTGACAGGAGATGAGTTTTTGGGAAAAATAAGCTATCGGAAATTTCTCGTCCTGTTCGTTTCTCTGGAAGAGAACTGCCCCGATTCCAGATTCAGAAGCATCACACTGAATTACGATTTTTTTTTTGAAGTCCGGGTGCGATGATACCGGAGCTGTTGTGAACGCTAACTTTAGCTTTTCGAAAGCCACTATCGCTTCATCCGTCATCCGAAATTTGACATTTTTCTTCTTCCCCGTGTCCGTCAAGGGTGCAGTCAAGGTTGAAAAATCCTTAATAAATCGCCTATACCACCCTGCTAGACCAAGCAGCCGATGAACTTGCCTCGGATTCTTCTGTGTTGGGAAATCCACTACTGCTTCAAGTTTTGCCCGATCAGTGTTCATCTTCCCACCACGAACGATAAATCCCAAATATCTTAGCTCTTTAAAGCAGAACTTAGATTTTTTTAACGTTGATGGTGAGATTGGCTTTCCTTAAGCATTCAGCTACTTCATCCAGCAAGGCGATATGAGTTTCGAAGTCCGGTGCAATTATGAGCATGTCGTCAAGATATACGAATACGCGATCCCGTAATCGTGCAGGAATTACTTTTGCCATTAGACAACATAACCTTTGAGCTGCTTTACAAAACCCAAAATGCATGACCGTTAACTGGTACAAGGGTCTTCCCGGTACCGCAAACGGAGTTGTCTCCCTACTCTCCTTCTATAACGGTATTTGCCAGAATGCTTCCTTAAGATCAACACTACTAATAAAGTTGGTGTCTGGCCGACGACTGAGTAGCACGTCGGTAAGAGGAAGGGGATTAGCGTCCTTCGTACTCACCGCATTGACCTTACCTGAATCCAAGCAGAAATGATAAAAATGTTTTTCGCACAAAACATCGCAATGATAAGGACGAGCCACCTGTAATTTTACAATTTTATAGCGTAGGAGAAAGAAATAATATGTTTAAAGCACTTGCCGGCTTCCGAAAAAAGACTATGCGCCCCATATCTTTGCGCGATTTTGGCCTTGACTGATGTAATCATGTTTTTGTGAACGAGAGCTTATCTCAAAGAAATCGGACTCTACTTCAGCATGCAGTGCGTATAAAAAAAAAAGGACAGCTGATCTCCGTTTATACGCATTATGGGTCTGTGTGTGTGAAATCTTCTGTCGATGCAATTAGTGTTACTTTAGCTGACATTGATTGTTTAAGTGCCGTTGTCGAGAGATGCTAGATGAGTGACGATAAACAACACCAACACCAAAGTTCTGCAACTCAACAACATTGATATGTATATACTTTACAATATTTACTGCAAAATTTCTCTTTACTTTTCAAATTATTATCATTTAAAAATATTCTCTTTTCAATTTTTTATTTTTATTTCTATCAATGGCCAATGTTTATTATCTTCTCTTACTCTATTTTGTTTTCTTTTTGTCATTTTGATTGTTTTTCCTAAACTTAGATTACATTCGTTCGTATGTGTATGGATATTAATGTTATCTGTAATGATGGGTCTGGCTCCTGGAGAGTGACATGGATGCAAATCTATATCATATGATTCGAGTTTTGCATTCACAAAAAAAAGGCTTCACGTTTGCCATATCAATGCACAGAGCTTGAAAGATATTGTCTGTGTATCAGAAACTTGGTTTTTTTCCTGATTTTGAAAACGTCATTTATAGTATGGATGGTTATGAGATTTTTAGAGGTGATCGAAGTGGTCGGGTGGGCGGAGGGGTGGCTGTTTATGTGCCTAATGGACTTAGAGGAAAAGTTATGTGCAAATCAAATGCAAATGACCCATTCGAATTTTTGTTTGTCAATTTTTTGATTGGATCTGAATGTTTGTTGGTTGGTGTGATCTACAGGCCAAATAAATTGTTTGATATATGGCCTATATTTAGTATTTTAGGAAATATTTCTTGCTCTACTCCCCACATTATTATTTGTGGCGATCTTATTTGCAATCTGCTTAATATTCGTACTTCTGCTTAGTTAATTGATAGATTTAAAAGCATCGGCTTAACATCTGCTAATTTAAGTACATCTACCCATTTTGCATAAGACCCTCCTACTCTTGGATGTATTTTTTGTTAATAATAAAAGTAGAATTTTGCTTTATAGTCAACTTGCAGCAGCAGGTTTTTCAAAGCATGATTTGATTTACCTTACGTATGACATTCCAGTAGATGTAACTGAAAATATAATTACCTACAGAGATTTCAAAAATATAGATTATAATAGACTATGATCTGATGCTTCTCAAATTCCGTGGGATGACATTTGTTTAATGTCGTCAGTAAATCAGCAGGTTTTATTCCTCGAGGACAACATACAAATCTTTATGATCATCATGTTCCACTACGACATAAGACTTTTTTATCCAGTCCACTACCTTCGTTCAAGAAAAATTTGCTAGTTTTGATACAAAAAAGTAATGTTGCGTATTCTCGTTGGAAACGTCATAAGCTAACTGCACTTCATGATGCGTATAAATCCCTTCGCAGTTATGATTTGTTTCGTATACTGGCAGCAAAGTGGCAATACTATGAATATTTTCTTAATTCTCAAGAACAGTCTGGGAAATTTCTCTGGAAAGAGTTGCGCAAACTAGGTGTTGGTAAACAGTAATCCAGTGTAAAAGCCAACGCAGATTGTAATACACTCAACTCACAGTTTGTGTCTGTTTATTCGCAATTAATACTTAATCAAGTTCACCAACTGCCTACTGACCTATCTATCGGAAGAATTGACAATTCTTTAAGTTTTGACTTTACTCGATTAACGGTGAAAACTTGCTGTCGATTAAATCTAACGCTTTAGCTTTGGACCTGTGGATCAATCCTTAATTTCTTAAGTTACTCCTTCCTTTCATTTTCAAATGCATCACACATATTTTTAATCAAATTTTTTTTTTTTTTTTTTTTTTTATAATTAACGCGCGCACAAGGGACTATTTATTTCCCTTTTAATGTAACACACTGCGCGGGCATTAGGAAGATAGGGAGGGGAGAGATAGGAGGTGTCGATTAACATTGGTTTTGAATGTTTGCAAATTGAAATGGCAAGGGAAAATCTCGCCGGGTAAACCATTCCAAAGTCGTGTTGTACGGCTAAAAAAAGAATCCCTATATTTCACGGTACGTCCGAAATTGGGCTCAAGGGTGAACTGATGGGCATTCCTAGCAAGACGAGTATTACGGGCAAAACTTTTAAGGGGAGGAATGCAGCTGGCTACCTCGAGTGAACATTTTTTATAAAAGAAACGATAAAATAAGGAAAGACATGAAACATTGCGTCGGTGTTCGAGAGGGGCAATTGTTTCAGCGGCAGTTCTATTTCCTATCAATCTTAACGCTCGATTTTGTATTCTATCAAGCAGGTGAAGCGATGTTTGTGAAGCACCTGCCCACAGGTGGGAGTTATACTCGAGTTTAGGGCGTATAAACGCTTTATAAATTGCAGCCAGATCAGATGGGGAAAAATACTTCTTACACCGATACAGAAAACCTAAGCACTTAGCAGCATTCTTAGCGATTTCAAATATATGGTCGTTCCAACGGAGGTCGTCGTTGACACACATACCGAGTACTGAGAGCTTTTCGGTTTCTTCAATGTAAGTGCCATTCATGGACAATGGCATTGGCGGAATGTTAAGCTTTAACGACAGAAGACAGCATTGAGTTTTCGAAGCATTAAACTCCACACGATTTCTATTACCCCATTTGACAATGCTGTATAAATCGGAGTTTAATGAGCTTGACATACGGCACCGTTGCAATTGTACGTCCGAAGGCGAAGGACGTGAATTATCGAACGAATATGAAAAGCTGAGGGTAGAGTCGTCAGCAAAACAGTTAAGTGGATTAGAAGTAACAGACAGAAGATCATTTATAAAAATGAGGAAAAGAGTCGGAGATAGAACAGAGCCCTGGGGCACACCAGCATTTATTTTATGGGAATCAGACTTGAATCCGTCCAATACAACTTGTATTGAACGGTCCAGAAGATAGCTTCTAATCCAACGAACAAGAGTATTATCGATCCCAAAAGCACGCATTTTCGATAAGAGAGCTTCATGCCAAACTCTATCAAATGCCTTGGAGATATCAAGAGCAATAATCTTACTTTCACCAAAGCGATGTAAAGATTTGTTCCACTGTTCGGTGAGATATGCCATCAGATCACCAGTGGAACGGTTGCTGCGGAAGCCATACTGACGGTCATGGAGAAGCTTACGATCTTCGAGATATTCCTTAAGCTGACGGTTAATCAGTGTTTCCATGACCTTAGAAAGAAGGGATGTCAGTGCTATGGGTCGGTAGGAGGAGGGGGAGGATGGGTCACCTTTCTTAGGGACAGGCTGGACAAATGCTGTTTTCCATCTTCTAGGAAAGATTCCAGAAGAGTAGGAGCGATGGAAAAGCTTACGCAGTGGCTTTGCCAGTGTGGAAGAACACCTCTTCAGAAGAATCGGGGGTATACCATCCGGGCCAGCGGATTTGTGTATATCGAGATCTTTGAGAACTCTTGCTACTGTACGAGTGCGGAAAAAAATCTGTCCCATGGAAAAAATTACATTCTCAAGTACAGGAGGGGCAACGTTGCTATGCGGCAGCGTGGAGCTAGCAGCGAAAATGGCGGCGAGCAAGTTTGCCTTCTCTGAAGAGTAAACAATTGGTTTGTTACTGTCGATGAGCGTTGGAACCGAAGATGTTGAGGAGTTTTTAATATTTTTTACAAATGACCAAAAATTTTTACTGCCTTTGGGACACTGCAGAATTTTTTGCCGTAATTTTTGGTCATGCAAAAATTTGGTTCTTTCAATAACGGAGTTGCATGAGTTTCTTGCTTGTTTGTGCTTTTTCCGATTTTCCTCTGTAGGGTTGGCTTTGTAAGAACGGAAACTTACTTCTTTGAGCCTGATAGCTTCTTTACACTCAGAATTGAACCAAGACTTTTCTTTAGGTTTGATGCTTTTTACTCTGTTAGGAATAAAAGCACGCATCCCTAGAAGAATCACATTTGTGATCATTTCAGCACTGGCATCAATGTCACTATCGAGGAAGCATAGTGACCAGTTAAAGTTTCGGAAAAAAATATTCAGGCCGTCCCAGTTGGCTTTCTCGTATTGCCAAACGGTCCTGGTGGGAAGTTTTTCTTTAACTGGATGGGTGGAGGATGAGAAATTAGCTGAAATAACACAATGGTCTGAAGTGCCAAATGGAGAAGTTACACTAATGGTATATTTATCAGGGTGAGAAGTAAGAAACAAGTCAAGAGTATGGGCGGCTTGCCCAGCAACATCCGGTATACGCGTTGGCACATCGATCAGTTGGGTAAGGTGATGTAACCCGGCAAAGAGCTCGACATACCTTCCTTCGGGTGTTGTCTGACCAGAATAGCGGAGCCAATTGGAATTGTGTACATTGAAATCGCCCGTAATAACGATTTCAGTGCGAGGACAAAGGGAAACAATTTTCGAGATGGAATCAGACAGCGCATCAAACTCGTTACAAGTGGAATTGCTGTCGAGATTTGGACTCCTGTAAATAAAACAATAATGAATGACATGCTTGCGGACAGTGAATTTGAGCCACAAGAAGTTAAAGTCCGTGTTGGAACATTGCCCATATTGGGGAAGGCTCTGGCAAGCAATATCATTCCTAACATAGACCACGAGACCATGATGGGAAAAGAGTAATGGCACCAAGCTATACCCATGTAGAGCAAACTCTGATAAATCAGTATTTACTCCAACCTGGGTTTCACTTAATGCCAAAACAGCTGGCCTGTATTGAACAGAGTAGACGTACAGGTGAAAGAAATTCTTTCTTATACCACGAACATTGGAATACACGACACAAAAATCACTTACCATTTCAAAATACTTACACACAAAACACAATTCTGACTAAGTCGAACCATGCAGTGAAAATCCAAATTAATCACTGTAATAAACAAACTGTCTTAGGTGTTATGCCCATAAGACAGCTTGCATACAAAAAATCAATTTAAACATTCAGCACAATAGGACAAACTCAGATGCCCTTATCCATTTACCGCAAGCATACGATGCCTACAGTAGATAAGAAAGAGGCAGTTAAGCTAAGCACAAAGGGTTGGGACAGATAGGAGGATAATTTGATTTGTTATGGAAGTGTGTATTATTTTTTTTTTTCTTCCACAGCGCGAATGGGCATCTTATCGTCTTCCAACGACACGAGTGGATATTGTTTTTTTCTTTACAGCACACGCGAGGGGTTTTTGCCAATTTCTCAAACGAGTGTGTAATATTATTTTTTTATCACTCGCGATAACAATGCGCAATAATAATTTTTTTTTTGGCTTTTGTGTAATTATTTCTGCGCGCACCTCGACCTGACGTCCGGCCTCTATGAGCTTAAGATCGACACTTCAAATAAAAATACTTACAACTTGTGTTTATCCCTCTTCGTGGAAAAAAACCCAAGCAATCCTGAGTTCAAACCTATTGCAATTCTACCCTTTTTTATCTAAAGTAATTGAAAAAACCCTTTTAAAGCAGATGCAATTACATTTGGCTGGCAACAATCTCTTAAATCCAGCCCAATCTGGTTTTCGTACAAAAAGAAGTTGTAAAACTGCACTTCTTGTTGTTGTTGACGATATTCGTCAAGATCTAGATTCAAACCGTCCTACGTTTCTGACATTACTAGACTTCTCAAAAGTGTTTGATACGGTTAATCATTCTATTTTATGTAAGAAACTACTGTGCAGTTTTGGATTTTCTTCTCTGGCTGTCCAACTAATGAATTCTTACCTAAATGATCGTCAGAAATGTGTAGCCATTGGAAACAATATGTCAACCTTATTTGGAGTACCCGCCGGAGTTCCCCAGGGTTCTATTCGTGGGGCCTTACTATTTTTACTTTACGTGAACGAACTCCCTCAACTTACAAAACATTGTACATTTCATATGTTTGCTGACGACGTTCAATTATTCCTGAGCTGTGAACTGGGAATGATTTGTAAATGTATTGAAATGATAAAAAACGATTTAAAGATAATTGAGCAGTGGGCACGCAGGCATAACTTATCACTAAATCCAAGAAAGTCAAAGATACATCTCCTTTTCCATCTATACTATTAGTTCAATCGCGCATCGAATACGTTGATAAAGCTCGTAATTTAGTTATTATTTTCAATAATACTCTCACGTGGTCAGATCACGCTGCAATTACGATTGGAAAAATATACAATGGTCTCCGATTACTTTGGTCGACACAAACTTCATTGCCTGCTAAAACAAAGATGCTTCTTGTTAAATCACTTTTATTACCCGTGTTGTTGTATAGTTACGAAGTTTTTTGTCATGTTGACTACAACACGAGGCGTAAATTAAAAGTCATTTACAATAACCTAGAAAGATTTGTTTTTAAAAAACGTCGTTTCGACCATATATCAAGCTACTCTCTGCAAATCATGGGCTTAAGCTTAGAAAATCTCCTAAAGTTCAGAACTTTAACTCTTTTGCACGGTATTATTTAGACCAAACCGGCTCACAGACAACAGTTGTATTAATAAGAGACGTTTTTTCGAGATCGTGGCGATAATAGTCCAGAAACTTCATCTTGACTGCATCCAATCGGGACTGCTGTTCATACGACAATTGATGAGCGTACGATACCTCTCCTGGTTCCTCTGGAATCGAAATAGAACTCAGATAAAGTTCTTGGTCGAGATTCGGTACCAAATAAAATATTATCTCTCGCATTTAAAATTATCACAATTTTTCCCCAAAATACTTACACTCGATCCACTGTCAAGCAAACCTAAGACCTTTTTATGGGCGATTTTTATCTTAGCATAAGGTTTGGGACGTTACCATCTTCATCAAATTCGGAATTCCAGTACATTTACCTCCCATGAGAAGACTTACAGGAATTTCGCATTTGGCAGCGATGGCAGTAAAACACTTTATCTCAGATTTGTCTTGCATCGAATGACTAAGTCAAATAACGCATCGCAAATGATCAGGCTTTCTTACGAGCGATCATTATCATGATATATGAGTTGCTGGACCGAACCATTGGACACAAGTCAATCTGAGCCATTCGATACAAAGGCGGAATATCAGTTTCTCTTACTCTCGAGCAATCAAGCACATGACATACGATTGGCATGGTGACGACATCGGGACCAAGACAACCTGATACAATTAAGCACGAAGGACAAAACTACACAGACGTTGGGCGCCATTTGTTTTAAGATAATTTGATTTTAGGTTGGGAATAGTATATAGTTTGAATAGGAAATGGAAGGAAAGGCAATGGGTATGACAGAAAAGGGAAACAGTAGGATTTGTCTAGGAAAGGAAACGATAGGTTAGGAAATGGATAGGATAGAAGGAGGAAACGATGCAAAACGCCATCTAGGGCAGAATACGGGATTTAAGGGAGAAGGAATTCGAATTTTGAATTCAAGGGACGGGCAGGAAACAGGAAAGATAGCGGTTAGGAAAGGAAACCGTACAGATTTTTAGTTGTTTGGTGTGATACAAATAAAATAGAAGGAAACTGGTACAGGAAAGGAAAAGGAAGCTGAAAATGGAAGGTAGGGGCAGGAATCAAAAAGAATTGAAAAAGGAAAATATTCAAACAATTGACATAAAAAACAAGGCGAGTATCAACCTAAGTAGAAACCTAGCAAACCTAAGGAGGAAAAGGGAAACCTGAACAAGGGAAAGGTAGGGAAATCTGTCATTGGAACCTGGCACGCTTGCGAGGCACGGCTCAGCTCGTAGGACTAGGGTAGGATCTTGTCCCAAAGACAGAAGGAGACCTCACAACAAAATATAAGTCGTGCCAAACTACAAAACAAAAATAAACCTCCACCACAATAAACATTTATACCCCGAACAAAGGAAACCAACCACACTTTGTTCCTGCAGATCTTGGTAGGAATGCCAGTACGCCGTCGATCATGAGTCCGTGGCGTTAGATTTTCGGACTCTCCACAATGTTGCCTTGGATGCTGCTCTTTCATTTCTCTCACCGTCCGGACTTAGCCGCTCTCTCGTCACCCCCTGAAAATATTCCTTAAAAAGCCATTAAGCCTCTTTTGGCTCAATAAAATAAATCATTTGACGTGATGTAAATCATTTGGAAACTTTTATTTAATTATTTCAATTTGGTAATTTTCGATACAAAAATATCCGAAGACGAAGAGAATTAAGCGAACAATTTAAATAAAATCAGGACTAAAAATAGATCAAAACTTAAAACTAACTTAAAACGAAGACTCCATTACAAAAAATGGATAGGATAGGAGAAGGAAACGATGCAAAACGCCATCTAGGGCAGAATACGGGGTTGAAAGTAGAAGGAATTTGAATTTTGAATTCAAGGACCGGCAGGAAACAGGAAAGATAAAGGTTAGGAAAGGAAACCGTTCAGGTTTTTAGTTGCTTGGTATGCTGCTAATTTCAAGAGTGAATTTAATATAAGCTAAAAAGATACTATCTCCAACAAAATCATTATGCTTTTAGACACGGGTGCAAGCCTGAGTTTAATAAAAATAAATAAATTTAACAAAGAACTTTATGCTCATACCAATAATATAACTGAATTGAAAGGCATAGGTAGTCGACACTGGGCACAATTCTTCTAAATATAGAAATAACACCAGGAGCAAAGCTAAGATATTTATTTCATGTAGTGCCCGAAAATTTCCTCATAACCCAAGATGGAATTTTAGGTGAAGACCTATTTCGAAATTTCAACGCTATACTAAATTATAAAGATAATACCTTAACGCACTATTACAAGAAAAAGAGATACACCATAGACTTCGTTAATAAACGAAAATCTATTACTATACCTGCTAGGTCTGAGAGAATAATAAAATATGGGCATATTCACGATCCCACGAACCGCATATACTTCGCACAAGAAATTTTTCCTCAAGTCTATACCTCTTCTGCTATGACAGAACCAACACATGAATATATATATATATCCGTGTTAAACGCCAACAATGAAGATGTCGTCCTACAAGATCTTAATTTAGAATTTGCAAATAGTAATGACTATTACACTTATAACTTAAATTCATTTGATACTCAATATGTTATAAACGACATATTAGGTAAGATCTGAAACCAACTCCGACTAGATCACCTGAATAGTGAAGAAAAGAAATCTATTGTGGATATTTCCCGAAATATATTTATATATTTTCTCGATGGCGGTACCCTGTCAACTACGTCTGGAATTACACATCAAATAAAAACAAACCCAAATATACCCCCAGTAAACATTCGACCATACCGTTAAGCACACATTCACACTGAAGAAATAAATAACCAAGTAGGAAAAATGTTGCATGATGAAATAATAGTCGTGCCCAAGGAAGGAAAACAGAAGTGGAGCGTAGTAGTGGACTACAGAAAACTTAACGAAGTGACCATAGCGGATGCGTATCCAATACCAAATATCGAAGACATCCTCGGACAACTGGGTGATTCGAAGTACTTCACAACATTGGATTAGCCAGTAGATTTCATCAAATTGAAGTTAATGAGGAAGACAAAGAGAAAACAGCATTCAGTACACCTAACAGACATTTCGAGTTCAATAGAATGCCATCTGGTTTACGTAATGTTCCCCCACTTTTTGAATAAAGTCCTCACGTGACTTAAAGGCATAAAATGTTTAGTATATCTGGATGATATAATGATATATGTTAAAAACTCGGATGATCATAACATAAAAAATTATTGAAGTATTTCAAGCCTTAAATTAATACAATCTTAAAATCCAATTAGAGATGTGCAAGTTTGTAGTGAAAGAAGTGATGTATTTAGCACACGTTATTTCAGAATCAGGAGTAAAACCTGATCCAGAAAAGATCTCGGCTATTCAAAATATAGAGATTCCCAAAAACCAAAAAGACATTAAATCTTTTCTTGGTTCAGCAGGATATTACAGAAAAATCATAAAAAACTTTTCTAAGATAGCTAACCCCCTGAACATACTTTTGCGTAAAGATGTACTCTTTAAATGGGATGCATTTTGCGATGAATCCCTTAATCAATTAAAACAAGCAATTATCGAACCCCCTATTCTACAATATTCTAGTTTCGAAAAAACTTTCTATATAACAACAGATGCAAGCAATGAAGCTATATGTGCAGTTATGTCACAGAAAGACAATAACGAAAAAGATTTACCTATAGCATTTGCTAGTAGAATATTAAATAAATCAGAAAAAACTATTCCACTATAGAAAAAGAAGCTAAAGCTGTTGTTTGGGCAGTAACGCATTTCCGACCATATGTGTACGGAAGACACTTTGAAGTAATTACCGACCACAAGCCACTTGTGTGGATGTTTAACCTTAAAGATCCTTCTTCGAGAATAATGCGCTGGCGTATTAAACTTGAAGAGTATGACTTCACGGTTTCTCATAAAGCAGATCATCTTAACAAAAATGCAGACGCTTTGTCTCGTTTGAATGCAGCTGAAGTCAAAGTGATAACGCGAAGTCACAACAAAGTCTCGCCTATTGAACGACCAGAAGTAAGTCAAAATATTATCGAAGTTTCAAATTCAGAACAAATCAAAAATATTATATACGAATTTGATGACACACCTTTAGATCGTTACCAACGAGTTAAACGTACGCTCAAACGCATGAAAAAGACATACAAATGGAAAAACATGTATGAAGACATAAAGAAATACATTGCTTCATGTGAACTTTGCCAGAAGAATATATTGTATACGCGGAACAAATTACCAATGATCATCACTCCAGAAAACTAAAATAAGTACATACTGACGTTCCAAGATGACCTGACTAAATTTGCACAAGCCAAAGCCATACCCAATCAAGAAGCCAGAACGGTAGCCGAAGCACTAGTAAAGAAAATAATTTGTACCTACGGGATTCCTCAAACAATTCTTACAGATCAAGGCAAGGTGAATTATTTAAAAATGCTTGCAAAATCTTTAAAATCAAGAAAATACAAACTAGTCCGTACCATCCACAATCAAATGGTGCCCTTGAAAGGTCACATAGAACGTTAGGTGATTACCTTAGAAATTATGCAAGCAAAGATCAATGAAATTGGAATAGTTATCTGGAGTACGCAATATTTTGTTACAACACAACCCCACATTCCAACACAAACTACAGTCCATTCGAAGTTCTCTTCGGCTTTGAAGCACCGATTCCTTCCGCAATGAACAGTAGCGTACAACCAACTTTCAACTATGACGATTATGTCTCAGAAATGAAGGCAAACATGCAAAATGGTTATGAGTTAATTCGTAACAATCAAATAAGGACTAAAGAAAAATCTAAAGCATATTACGATAAAAATTCTAAACAGACGTGCTATAAAGTTGGTGACAAAGTATTAGTGGAAATCAAGAATCGATCGAATTAAAAACACTCTCCAATTTTCGAAGGACCATACGAAATAACTGAAGTTTTGTTCCCAGAAAACTCAAAAATAAAACACTTTAACCAAAGAAACACAACACACACAACAGTTTATACTCCTCCGACTTAAATTGGGCCGACTCCAGATCGACCAACGGCGCTACGTCTACGTTCGTTTCTCTGGAAGAGAACTGCCCCGATTTCAGATTCAGAAGCATCACACTGAATTAAGAATTTTTTTTTTTGAAGTCCGGGTGCGATAATACCGGAGCTGTTGTGAACGCTAACTTTAGCTTTTCGAAAGCCACTATCGCTTCCTCCGTCATTTGAAACTTACATTTTTTTTCTTCACCGTGTCCTTAATAAATCGCCTATACCACCCTGCTAGACCAACCAGCCGATGAACTTGCCTCGGATTCTTCTGTGTTGGGAAATCCACTACTGCTTCAATTCTTGCCCGATTAGTGTTCATCTTCCCACCACCAACGATAAATCCCAAATATCTTAGCTCTTTAAAGCAGAACTTAAATTTTTTTAACGTTGATGGTGAGATTGGCTTTCCTTAAGCATTCAGCTACTTCATCCAGCAAGGCGATATGAGTTTCGAAGTCCGGTGCAATTATGAGCATGTCGTCAACATATACGAACATGCGATCCCGTAATCGTTACTTTGTCCATTAGACGACATAACCTTTGAGCTGCATTACAAAAGCCAAAATGCATGACCGTTAACTGGTTCAAGGGTCTTCCCGGTACAGCAAACGGAGTTGTCTCCCTACTCTCCTTCTTCAACGGTATTTGCCAGAATGCTTCCTTAAGATCAACACTACTAATAAAGTAGGTGTCTGGCCGACGACTGAGTAGATCGTCGATATGAGGAAGGGGATTTGCGTCCTTCGTACTCACCGCATTGACCTTACCTGAATCCAAGCAGAAATGATACTTGGTAGTTCCATTCTCCCGGTCTTCTTGATAAGTACAACCGGTGAGCACCAAGGACTCTCACTCTCCTCAATAACGCCAAGCTCCAACATTCCATCTACTTCTTGGTACAGAAGGGCTTGTACCGTTGAAGAAACAGGAAAGTGTCTAACAGACGCTGTTGTTTTTGGAATCCCGCAAATTTCCGGTGAGAATTTAAACACCTTCTATAAAAAACTCTGTGACACTATCGAAATAACACCACCCGCACTTAAAAATGTTTTTGCACAAAACATCGCAACGATAAGGACGAGCCACCTTTAATTTTACAATTTTATAGCGTAGGAGAAAGAAATAATATGCTTAAAGTACTTGCCGGTTTCCGAAAAAAGACTTAGCAACCCATATCTTTTCGCGATTTTGGCCTTGACTCAAGTAATTATGTTTTTTGTGAACGAGAGCTTTTCTCAAAGAAATCGGACTCTATTTCAGCATGCAGTGCGTATGAAAAAAAAGGACAGCTGATCTCCGTTTATACGCACTATGGGTCTGTGTGTGTGAAATCTGCTGTCGATGCAATGAGTGTAACTGTAGCCGACATTGATTGTTTAAACGCCGTTGTCGAGAGATGCCAGATGAGTGATGATAAAAAACACCAACACCAAAGTTCTGCAACTCAACAACATTGATATGTATATACCTTACAACATTTACTGCAAAATTTCTCTTAACCTTTCAAATTATTATCATTTACAAATATTCTCTTTTCAAATTTTCATTTTTATTTCTATTAATGGCCAATGTTTATTATCTTCTCTTACTCTATTTTGTTTTCTTTTTGTCATTTTGATTGTGTTTATATTTCTCCTTAACTTAGATTACATTCGTTCGTATGTGTATGGATATAAATGTTATTTGAAATGATGGGTCTGGCTCCACGGAGAGTGACATGGATGCAAATCTACATCATATGGTTCGAGCTTTGCATTCACAAAAAAAAGGGCTTCACGTTTGCCATATCAATGCACAGAGCTTGAAACCTTAGCTTGACGAATTTTGTCTGCTGCTCATTACCTCTGGTGTAGATATTGTCTGTGTATCAGAAGCTTGGTTTTCTCCTGATTTTGAAAACGTCATTTATAGTATGGATGGTTATGAGATTTTTAGAGGTGATCGAAGTGGTCCGGTGGGCGGAGGGGAGGCTGTTTATGTGCGTAATGGACTTAGAGGTAAAGTTATGTGCAAATCAAATGCAAATGACCCATTCGAATTTTTGTTTGTCAATTTTTTGATTGGATCTGAATGTTTGTTGGTTGGTGTGATCTACAAGCCAAATAAATTGTTGGATATATCGCCTATATATAGTATTTTAGGAAATATTTCTTGCTCTACTCCCCACATTATTATTTCTGGCGATCTTAAATGCAATCTGCTAAATATTCGTGCTTCTGCTCAGTTAATTGATAGATTTAAAAGCATCGGCTTAACATCTGCTAATTTAAGTACACCTACCCATTTTGCATATGATCCTCCTACTCTTTTAGATGTATTTTTTTGTTAATAATAAAGTAGAATTTTGCTTTATAGTCAACTTGCAGCAGCAGGTTTTTCAAAGCATGATTTGATTTACCTTACTTATTACATTCCACTAGATGTAACTGAAAATAAAATTAGCTACAGAGATTTCAAAATTACAGATTATAATAGACTACGATCTGATTCTTCTCAAATACCGTGGGATGACATTTGTTTAATATCGTCAGTAAATCAGCAGGTTTTATTCTTCGAGGACAACATACAAATCTTTATGATCATCATGTTCCACTACGACATAAGACTTTTTTATCCAGTTCACTACCTTGGTTCAAGAAAAATTTGCTAGTTTTGATACAAAAACGTAATGTTGCGTATTCTCGTTGGAAACGTCATAAGCTAACTGCACTTCATGATGCGTATAAATCCCTTCGCAGTTATGATTTGTTTCGTATACGGGCAGTAAAGCGGCAATATTATGAACATTTTCTTAATTCTCAAGAACAGTCTGGGAAATTTCTCTGGCAAAAGTTGCGCAAACGTGGTTCCTCTGGAATCGAAATAGAACTCAGATAAAGTTCTTGGTCGAGATTCGGTACCAAATAAAATATTATCTCTCGCATTTAAAATTATCACAATTTTTCCCCAAAATACTTACACTCGATCCACTGTCAAGCAAACCTAAGACCTTTTTATGGGCGATTTTTATCTTAGCATAAGGTTTGGGACGTTACCATCTTCATCAAATTCGGAATTCCAGTACATTTACCTCCCATGAGAAGACTTACAGGAATTTCGCATTTGGCAGCGATGGCAGTAAAACACTTTATCTCAGATTTGTCTTGCATCGAATGACTAAGTCAAATAACGCATCGCAAATGATCAGGCTTTCTTACGAGCGATCTTGATCATGATATATGAGTTGCTGGACCGAACCATTGGACACAAGTCAATCTGAGCCATTCGATACAAAGGCGGAATATCAGTTTCTCTTACTCTCGATGGTGTCACCAATTTGTTCGTCGCAAGTGTTCGAGCATTCTAAGGAGCAAACAAGCACACGACATACGATTGGCATGGTGACGACATCGGGACCAAGACAACCTGATACAATTAAGCACGAAGGACAAAACTACACAGACGTTGGGCGCCATTTGTTTTAAGATAATTTGATTTTAGGTTGGGAATAGTATATAGTTTATATAGGAAATGGAAAGAAAGGCAATGGGTATGACAGAAAAGGGAAACAGTAGGATTTGGCTAGGAAAGGAAACGATAGGTTAGGAAATGGAAAACGGGATTGAAAGGAGAAGGAATTTGAATTTTGAATTCAAGGGACGGGCAGGAAACAAGTAAGATAGCGGTTAGGAAAGGAAACCGTTCAGGTTTTTAGTTGTTTGGTATGATAAAAATAAAATAGAAGGAAACTGGTACAGGAAAGGAAAAGGAAGCTGAAAATGGAAGGTAGGGGCAGGAATCAAAAAGAATTAAAAAAAGGAAAATATTCAAAAAATTGACATAAAAAACAAGGCGAGTATCGACCTAAGTAGAAACCTAGCAAACCTAAGGAGGAAAAGGGAAACCTGAACAAACGAAAGGTAGAGAAATCTGTCATTGGAACCTGGCACGCTTGCGAGGCAGGGCTCAGCTCGTCGGACTAGGGTAGGATCTTGTCCGAAAGACAGAAGGAGACCTCCCAACAAAATATAAGTCGTGCCAAACTACAAAACAAAAATAAACCTCCACCACAGTAAATATATAAACCACCACCAAACGAAACCTACCACACTTTGTTCCTGCAGATGTTGGTAGGAATGCCAGTACGCCGTCTATCATGAGTCCCTGGCGTTAGATTTTCGGACTCTCCACAATGTTGCCTTGGATGCTGCTCTTTCATTTCACTCACCGTCCGGACTTAGCCGCTCTCTCGAAACCCCCTGAAAATATTCCTTAAAAAGCCATTAAGCCTCTTTTGGCTCAATAAAATAAATCATTTGACGTGATGTAAATCATTTGGGAACTTTTATTTAATTATTTTAATTTTGTAATTTTCGATACAAAAATATCAGAAGACGAAGAGAACTAAGCGAACAATTTAAATAAAATCAGGACTAAAAATAAATCAAAACTTAAAACTAACTTAAAACGAAGACTCCATTACAAAAAATGGATAGGATAGGAGAAGGAAACGATGCAAAACGCCATCTAGGGCAGAATACGGGGTTGAAAGTAGAAGGAATTTGAATTTTGAATTCAAGGACCGGCAGGAAACAGGAAAGATAAAGGTTAGGAAAGGAAACCGTTCAGGTTTTTAATTGCTTGGTATGCTTCTAATTTCAAGAGTGAAATTAATATAAATTCAAAAGATACTATCTCCAACAAAATCATTATGCTTTTAGACACGGGTGCAAGCCTGAGTTTAATAAAATTAAATAAATTAACAAAGAACTTTATGTTCATACCAAAATATAACTGAATTTAAAGGCATAGATAGTCGACACTGGGCACAATTCTTCTAAATATAGAAATAACTCCAGGAGCAAGGCTAAGATATTTATTTCATGTAGTGCCCGAAAATTTCCTCATAACCCAAGATGGAATTTTAAGTGAAGACCTATTTCGAAATTTCAACGCTATACTAAATTATAAAGACAATACCTTAACATACTATAACAAGAATAAGAGATACACCATAGACTTCGTTAATAAACGAAAATCTATTACTATACCTGCTAGGTCTGGGAGAATTATAAAATATGGGCCTATTCACGATCCCACGAACCGCATATACTTCGCACAAGAAATTCTTCCTCAAGTCTATACCTCTTCTGCTGTGACAGAACCAACACATGGATATATATATATATATCCGTGTTAAACGCCAACAGTGAAGATGTCGTCCTACAAAATATTAATTTAGAATTTGCAAATAGTAATGACTATTACATTTATAACTTAAATTCATTTGATACTCAATATGTTATAAACGACATATTAGGTAAGATCCGAAACCAGCTCCGACTAGATCACCTGAATAGTGAAGAAAAGAAATCTATTGTGGATATTTGCCGAAATATATATATATATTTTCTCGATGGCGATACCCTGTCAACTAGGTCTGGAATTACACATCAAATAAAAACAAAACCAAATATACCCCCAGTAAACATTCGACCAAACCGTTTAGCACAAATTCACACTCAAGAAATAAATAATCAAGTAGAAAAAATGTTGCATGATGAAATAATAGTCGTACCCAAGAAAGGAAAACAGAAGTGGAGCGTAGTAGTGAACTACAGAAAACTTAACGAAGTGAACATAGCGGATGCGTATTCAATACCAAATATCAAAGACATCCTCGGACAACTGGGTTATTCTAAGTACTTCACAACATTGGATCTAGCCAGTAGATTTCATCATATTGAAAAGAAAAGAAAAGATCTCGGCTATTCCAAATATAGAGATTCCTAAAAACCAAAAAGACATTAAATCTTTTCTTGGTTCAGCAGGATATTACAGAAAAATCATAAAAAACTTTTCTAAGATAGCTAACCCCCTGAAATACTTTTGCGTAAAGATGTACTCTTTAAATGGGAT
The DNA here is from genome assembly GCA_963971375.1 of Platycheirus rosarum. NCBI lineage: Eukaryota > Metazoa > Arthropoda > Insecta > Diptera > Syrphidae > Platycheirus > Platycheirus rosarum. The sequence continues at coordinate 104,593,529 of OZ020507.1, forward strand.
GCATTTTGCGATGAATCCTTTAATCAATTAAAACAAGCAATTATCGATCCCCCTATTCTACAATATTCTAGTTTCGAAAAATCTTTCTATATAACAACAGATGCAAGCAATGAAGCTATATGTGCAGTTATATCACAGAAAGACAACAATGAAAACGATTTACCTATAGCATTTGCACGTAGAATATTAAATAAATCAGAAAAAAACTATTCCACTATAGAAAAAGAAGCTTTAGCTGTTGTATGGGCAGTAACGCATTTCTGACCATATGTGTACGGAAGACACTTTGAAGTAATTACCGACCACAAGCCACTTGTGTGGATGTTTAACCTTAAAGATCCTTCTTCGAGAATAATGCGCTGGCGTATTAAAATTGAAGAGTATGACTTCACGGTTTCTCAAAAAGCAGGTCATATTAAAACAAATGCAGACGCTTTGTCTTGTTTGAATGTAGCTGAAGTCAAAGTGATAACGCGAAGTCACAACAAAGTCTCGCCTATTGAACAACCAGAAGTAAGTCAAAATATTATCGAAGTTTCAAATTCAGAACAAATCAAAAATATTATATACCAATTTGATGACATACCTTTAGGTGGTCACCAAGGAGTTAAACGTACGCTCAAACGCATGAAAAAGACATACAAATGGAAAAACATGTATGAAGACATAAGGAAATACATTGCGTCATGTGAACTTTGCCAGAGGAATAAGTTGTATACGCGGAACAAATTACCAATGGTCATCACTACAACAGCAAAAACTCCATTCGAAAGAATAGCTCTCGATATAGTTGGACCACTTCCTATTTCAGAAAATCAAAATAAGTACATACTGACGTTCCAAGACGACCTGACTATTTGCACAAGCCAAAGCCATACCCAGTCAAGAAGCCAGAACGGTAGCCGAAGCACTAGTAAAGAAAATAATTTGTACCTACGGGATTCCTCAAACAATTCTTACAGATCAAGGGACAAATTTTACAAAGTGAATTATTTAAAAATGCTTGCAAAATCTTCAAAATCAATAAAATACAAACTATTCCGTGCCATCCACAATCAAATGGTGCCCTTGAAATTTCACATAGAAGGTTAGGTGATTACCTTAGAAATTATGCAAGCAAAGATCAATCAAATTGGGATAGTTATCTGGAGTATGCAATATTTTGCTACAACACAACCCCACATTCCAGCACAAACTACAGTCCATTCGAAGTTTTCTTCGGTTTTGAAGCACCGATTCCTTCCGCGCTGAACAGTGGCGTACAACCAACTTACACCTATGACGATTATGTCTCAGAAATGAAGGCAAAAATGCAAAAAGGTTATGAGTTAATTCGTAACAATCAAATAAAGGCTAAAGAGAAATCTAAAGCATATTACGATAAAAATTCTAAACAGACATGCTATAAAGTTGGTGACATAGTATTAGTGGAAATCAAGAATCGATAAAATAAAAACTCTCTCCAATTTTCGAAGGACCATACGAAATAACCGAAGTTTTGTCTTTAGAAAACTCAAAAATAAAAGTAGGAAGAAAAGAAAAAATGTTCACAATAACCTAATTAAACACTTTAACCAAAAAAACACAACACACACAACAGTTTCTACTCCTCCGACTGAAATTGGTCCGACTCCAGATCGACCAACGGTGCTACGTCTTCCATTTCCGAACTCTTTAGGTGTACCCGAGAAAGCGTGTGTAGTACGACATTCGTGAACCTTTTTGGTGTTCTATATCAAAGGTAAAGCCTTGAAGATCCAAACTCCACAGCCAATCTACCGTTAAGGTCTTTCATCCCCATTAGCCATTTAAGGCTGAAGTGATTAGTGATGACTGTGAAGTGCATACCCTCGACATAGGGCCTTAACTTTTTCACTGCCATGACCGCTGCCATACACTCTTTCTCGGTAACACTATAGTTTCTTTGACACGAGATGAGTTTTTGGGAAAAATAAGCTATCGGAAATTTCTCGTCCTGTTCGTTTCTCTGGAAGAGAACTGCCCCGACTCCAGATTCAGAAGCATCACACTGAATTAAGATTTTTTTTTGAAGTCCGGGTGCGATAATACTGGAGCTGTTGTGAACGGTAACTTTAGCTTTTCGAAACCCACTATCGCTTCCTCTGTCATTTGAAACTTACATTTTTCTTCTTCACCGTGTCCGTCAAGGGTGCAGTCAAGGTTGAAAAATCCTTAATAAATCGCCTAACCACCCTGCTAGACCAAGCAGCCGATGAACTTGCCTCGGATTCTTCTGTGTTGGGAAATCCACTACTGCGTCAATTTTTGCCCGATCAGTGTTCATCTTCCCACCACCAATGATACATCCCAAATACTTTGCTCTTTAAAGCTGAACTTAGATTTTTTTAACGTTGATGGTGAGGTTGGCTTTCCTTAAGCATTCAGCTACTTCATTCAGCAAGGCGATATGAGTTTCGAAGTCCGGTGCAATTATGAGCATGTCGTCAACATATACGAAAACGCAATCCCGTAATCGTGCAGGAACTACTTTGTCCATTAGACGACATAACCTTTGAGCTGCATTACAAAACCCAAAATGCATGACCGTTAACTGGTACAAGGGTCTTCCTGGTACCGCAAACGGAGTTGTCTCCCTACTCTCCTTCTTCAACGGTATTTGCCAGAATGCTTCCTTAAGATCAACACTACCTTTAAAGTAGGTGTCTGGCCAACGACTGAGTAGCTCGTCGGTATGAGGAAGGGGATTAGCGTTCTTTACTCACCGCATTTACCTTACCTGAATCCAAGCAGAAATGATACTTGGTAGTTCCATTCTCCCGGGCTTCTTGATAAGTACAACTGGTGAGCAACAAGGACTCTCACTCTCCTCAATAACTCCAAGCTCCAACATTCGATCTACTTCTTGGTACAAAAGGGATTGTACCGTTGAAAAACAGGATAGTGTCTAACAGACGCTTTGTTTTTGGAATCCTGCAATTTTCCGTTGAGAATTTAAACACCTTCTATAAAAAACTCTGTGACAATATCGAAATAACACCACCCGCACTTAAAAAAATGTTTTTTGCACAAAATATCGCAACGATAAGGACGACGATAAGCCACATTTAATTTTACAATTTTATAGCGTAGGAGAAAGAAATAATATGCTTAAAGCACTTGCCGGCTTCCGAAAAAAGACTAAGCGCCCCATATCTTTGCGCGATTTTAGCCTTGACTCAAGTAATCATGTTTTTGTGAACGAGAGCTTATCTCAAAGAAATCGGACTCTACTTCAGCATGCAGTGCGTATAAAAAAAAGGACAGCTGATCTCCGTTCATACGCACTATGGGTCTGTGTGTGTGAAATCTGCTGTCGATGCAATGAGTGTAAATGTAGCCGACATTGATTGTTTAAACGTCGTTGTTGAGAGATGCCAGATGAATGATGATAAAAAACACCAACACCAAAGTTCTGCAACTCAACAACATTGATATGTATATACCTTACAACATTTACTGCAAAATTTATCTTAACCTTTCTAATTATTCTCATTTAAAAATATTCTCTTTTCAAATTTTCATTTTTATTTCTATCAATGGCCAATGTTTATTATCTTCTCTTACCCTGTTTTGTTTTCTTTTTGTTATTTTGATTGTGTTTATGTTTCTCCTAAACTTAGATTACATTCGTTCGTGTGTGTATTGATATATATGGGTCCGGCTCCACGGAGAGTGACATGGATGCAAATCTATATCATATGACTCGAGCTTTGCATTCATGCACTCAATGCATTCAATGCACAGAGCTTGAAACCTTGACGAATTTCGTCTGCTGCTCATTACCTCTGGTGTAGATATTGTCTGTGTATCAGAAACTTGTTTTTTCCGGATTTTGAAAACGTCATTTATAGTATGGATGGTTATGAGATTTTTAGAGGTGATCGAAGTGGTCGGGTGGGCGGACGGGTGGCTGTTTATGTGCGTTATGGACTTAGAGGTAAAGTTATGTGCAAATCAAATGCAAATGACCCATTCGAATTTTTGTTGGTCAATTTTTTGGTTGGATCTGAATGTTTGTTGGTTGGTGCGATCTACAGGCCAATAAATTGTTGGATATATCGCCTATATTTAGTATTTTAGGAAACATTTCTTGCCCTACTCCACACATTACTATTTGTGGCGATCTTAATTGCAATCTGCTAAATATTCGTGCTTCTGCTCAGTTAATTGATAGATTTAAAAGCATCGGCTTAACATCTGCTAATTAAAGTACACCTACCCATTTTGCATAAGATCCTCCTACTCTTTTGGATGTATTTTTTGTTAATAATAAAAGTAGAATTTCGCTTTATAGTCAACTTGCAGCAGCAGGTTTTTCAAAGCATGATTTGATTTACCTTACGTATTACATTCCACTAGATGTAACTGAAAATATAATTACCTACAGAGATTTCAAAAATATAGATTATAATAGACTAGGATCTGATGACATTTGTTTAATGTCGTCAGTAAATCAGCAGGTTTTATTCTTCGAGGACAACATACAAGTCTTTATGATCATCATGTTCCACTACGACATAAGACTTTTTTATCCAGTTCACTACCTTGGTTCAAGAAAAATTTGCTAGTTTTGATACAAAAACGTAATGTTGCGTATTCTCGTTGGAAACGTCATAAGCTAACTGCACTTCATGATGCGTATAAATCCCTTCGCAATTATGATTTGTTTCGTATACGGGCAGCAAAGCGGCAATATTATGAACATTTTCTTAATTCTCAAGAACAGTCTGGGAAATTTCTCTGGCAAAAGTTGCGCAAACGTGGTTCCTCTGGAATCGAAATAGAACTCAGATAAAGTTCTTGGTCGAGATTCGGTACCAAATAAAATATTATCTCTCGCATTTAAAATTATCACAATTTTTCCCCAAAATACTTACACTCGATCCACTGTCAAGCAAACCTAAGACCTTTTTATGGGCGATTTTTATCTTAGCATAAGGTTTGGGACGTTACCATCTTCATCAAATTCGGAATTCCAGTACATTTACCTCCCATGAGAAGACTTACAGGAATTTCGCATTTGGCAGCGATGGCAGTAAAACACTTTATCTCAGATTTGTCTTGCATCGAATGACTAAGTCAAATAACGCATCGCAAATGATCAGGCTTTCTTACGAGCGATCTTGATCATGATATATGAGTTGCTGGACCGAACCATTGGACACAAGTCAACGGCATTCGATACAAAGGCGGAATATCAGTTTCTCTTACTCTCGATGGTGTCACCAATTTGTTCGTCGCAAGTGTTCGAGCATTCTAAGGAGCAATCAAGCACACGACATACGATTGGCATGGTGACGACATCGGGACCAAGACAACCTGATACAATTAAGCACGAAGGACAAAACTACACAGACGTTGGGCGCCATTTGTTTTAAGATAATTTGATTTTAGGTTGGGAATAGTATATAGTTTGAATAGGAAATGGAAGGAAAGGCAATGGGTATGACAGAAAAGGGAAACAGTAGGATTTGTCTAGGAAAGGAAACGATAGGTTAGGAAATGGATAGGATAGAAGAAGGAAACGATGCAAAACGCCATCTAGGGCAGAATACGGGATTGAAGGGAGAAGGAATTCGAATTTTGAATTCAAGGGACGGGCAGGAAACAGGAAAGATAGCGGTTAGGAAAGGAAACCGTACAGGTTTTTAGTTGTTTGGTATGATACAAATAAAATAGAAGGAAACTGGTACAGGAAAGGAAAAGGAAGCTGAAAATGGAAGGTAGGGGCAGGAATCAAAAAGAATTAAAAAAAGGAAAATATTCAAAAAATTGACATAAAAAACAAGGCGAGTATCAACCTAAGTAGAAACCTAGCAAACCTAAGGAGGAAAAGGGAAACCTGAACAAGGGAAAGGTAGGGAAATCTGTCATTGGAACCTGGCACGCTTGCGAGGCACGGCTCAGCTCGTCGGACTAGGGTAGGATCTTGTCCCAAAGACAGAAGGAGACCTCACAACAAAATATAAGTCGTGCCAAACTACAAAACAAAAATAAACCTCCACCACAGTAAATATATATACCACCAACAAACGAAACCTACCACACTTTGTTCCTGCAGATGTTGGTAGGAATGCCAGTACGCCGTCGATCATGAGTCCGTGGCGTTAGATTTTCGGACTCTCCACAATGTTGCCTTGGATGCTGCTCTTTCATTTCACTCCGGACTTAGCCGCTCTCTCGTTACCCCCTGAAAATATTCCTTAAAAAGCCAATAAGTCTCTTTTGGTTCAATAAAATAAATCATTTGACGTGATGTAAATCATTTGGAAACTTTTATTTAATTATTTTAATTTGGTAATTTTCGATACAAAAATATCAGAAGACGAAGAGAACTAAGCGAATAATTTAAATAAAATCAGGACTAAAAATAAATCAAAACTTAAAACTAACTTAAAACGAAGACTCCATTACAAAAAATGGATAGGATAGAAGAAGGAAACGATGCAAAACGCCATCTAGGGCAGAATACGAAGTTGAAAGTAGAAGGAATTTGAATTTTGAATTCAAGGACCGGCAGGAAACAGGAAAGATAAAGGTTAGGAAAGGAAACCGTTCAGGTTTTTAGTTGCTTGGTATGCTTCTAATTTCAAGAGTGAAATTAATATAAATTCAAAAGATACTATCTCCAACAAAATCATTATGCTTTTAGACACGGGTGCAAGCCTGAGTTTAATAAAAATAAATAAATTTAACAAAGAACTTTATGTTCATACCAATAATATAACTGAATTGAAAGGCATAGGTAGTCGACACTGGGCACAATTCTTCTAAATATAAAAATAACACCAGGAGCAAAGCTAAGATATTTATTTCATGTAGTGCCCGAAAATTTCCTCATAACCTAAGATGGAATTTTAGGTGAAGACCTATTTCGAAATTTCAACGCTATACTAAATTATAAAGACAATACCTTAACATACTATAACAAGAATAAGAGATACACCATAGACTTCGTTAATAAACGAAAATCTATTACTATACCTGCTAGGTCTGAGAGAATAATAAAATATGGGCATATTCACGATCCCACGAACCGCATATACTTCGCACAAGAAATTCGTCCTCAAGTCTATACCTCGTCTGCTGTGACAGAACCAACACATAGATATATATATATAAATCCGTGTTAAACGCCAACAATTAAGATGTCGTCCTACAAGATCTTAATTTAGAATTTGCAAATAGTAATGACTATTACATTTATAACTTAAATTCATTTGATACTCAATATGTTATAAACGACATATTAGGTAAGATCCGAAACCAGCTCCGACTAGATCACCTGAATAGTGAAGAAAAGAAATCTATTGTGGATATTTGCCGAAATATATATATATATTTTCTCGATAGCGATACCCTGTCAACTACGTCTGGAATTACACATCAAATAAAAACAAACCCAAATATACTCCCAGTAAACATTCGACCATACCGTTTAGCACAAATTCACACTCAATAAATAAATAATCAAGTAGAAAAAATATTGCATGATGAAATAATAGTCGTACCCAAGAAAGGAAAACAGAAGTGGAGCGTAGTAGTGAACTACAGAAAACTTAACGAAGTGAACATAGCGGATGCGTATTCAATACCAAATATCGAAGACATCCTCGGACTACTGGGTTATTCGAAGTACTTCACAACATTGGATCTGGCCAGTAGATTTCATCATATTGAAGTTAATGAGGAAGACAACGAGAAAACAGCATTCAGTACACCTAACAGACATTTCGAGTTCAAAAGAATGCCATTTGGTTAACGTAATGCTTCCCCCTTCTTTTCAGCGTTTGATGAATAAAGTCCTGACGTGACTACAAGGCATAAAATGTTTAGTATATCTGGATGATATAATGATATATGTAAAAAACTCGGATGATCATAACAAAAAACTTATTGAAGTATTTCAAGCCTTAGATAAATACAATCTTAAAATCCAATTATAGAATTGCAAGTTTCTAGAGAAAGAAGTGATGTATTTAGGACACGTTATTTCAGAATCAGGAGTAAAACCTGATCCAGAAAAGATCTCGGTTATTCCAAATATAGAGATTCCCAAAAACCAAAAAGACAATAAATCTTTTCTTGGTTCAGCAGGATATTACAGAAAAATCATAAAAAACTTTTCTAAGATAGCTAACCCCTTTTGCTAACATACTTTTGCGTAAAGATGTACTCTTTAAATGGGATGCATTTTGCGATGAATCCTTTAATCAATTAAAACAAGCAATTATCGAACCCCCTATTCTACAATATTCTAGTTTCGAAAAAAACTTTCTATATAACAACAGATGCAAGCAATGAAGCTATATGTGCAGTTATATCACAGAAAGACAACAATGAAAAAGATTTACCTATAGCATTTGCTAGTAGAATATTAAATAAATCAGAAAAAAACTATTCCACTATAGAAAAAGAAGCTTTAGCTGTTGTTTGGGCAGTAACGCATTTCCGACCATATGTGTACGGAAGATACTTTGAAGTAATTACCGACCACAAGCCACTTGTGTGGATGTTTAACCTTAAAGATCCTTCTTCGAGAATAATGCGCTGGCGTATTAAACTTAAAGAGTATGACTTCACGTTTCTCATAAAGCAGGTCATCGTAACACAAATGCAGACGCTTTGTCTCGTTTGAATCTAGCTGAAGTCAAAGTGATAACGCGAAGTCACAACAAAGTCTCGCCTATTGAACAACCAGAAGTAAGTCAAGATATTATCGAAGTTTCAAATTCAGAACAAATCAAAAATATTATATACGAATTTGATGACACACCTTTAGGTGGTCACCAAGGAGTTAAACGTACGCTCAAACGCATGAAAAAGACATACAAATGGAAAAACATGTATGAAGACATAAGGAAATACATTGCGTCATGTGAACTTTGCCAGAGGAATAAGTTGTATATGCGGAACAAATTACCAATGGTCATCACTACAACAGCAAAAACTCCATTCGAAAGAATAGCTCTCGATATAGTTGGACCACTTCCTATTTCAGAAAACAAAAATAAGTACATACTGACGTTCCAAGATGACCTCACTATATTTGCACAAGCCAAAGCCATACCCAGTCAAGAAGCCAGAACGGTAGCCGAAGCACTAGTAAAGAAAATAATTTGTACCTACGGGATTCCTCAAACAATTCTTACAGATCAAGGGACAAATTTTACAAAGTGAATTATTTAAAAATGCTTGCAAAATCTTCAAAATCAATAAAATACAAACTATTCCGTGCCATCCACAATCAAATGGTGCCTTTGAAATTTCACAAAGAAGGTTAGGTGATTACCTTAGAAATTATGCAAGCAAAGATCAATCAAATTGGGATAGTTATCTGGAGTATGCAATATTTTGCTACAACACAACCCCACATTCCAGCACAAACTACAGTCCATTCGAAATTTTCTTCGGTTTTGAAGCACCGATTCCTTCCGCGCTGAACAGTGGCGTACAACCAACTTACAACTATGACAAATATTTCTCAGAAATGAAGGCAAAAATGCAAAATGGTTATGAGTTAATTCGTAACAATCAAATAAAGGCTAAAGAGAAATCTAAAGCATATTACGATAAAAATTCTAAACAGACATGCTATAAAGTTGGTGACATAGTATTAGTGGAAATCAAGAATCGATAAAATAAAAACTCTCTCCAATTTTCGAAGGACCATACGAAATAACCGAAGTTTTGTCTTTAGAAAACTCAAAAATAAAAGTAGGAAGAAAAGAAAAAGTTGTTCACAATAACCTAATTAAACACTTTAACCAAAGAAACACAACACACACAACAGTTTCTACTCCTCCTACTGAAATTGGTCCGACTCCAGATCGACCAACGTCTTCCATTTCCAAACTCTTTAGGTGTACCCGAGAAAGGGTGTCTGGTACGACATTCGGTGAACCTTTTCGGTGGTCTATATCGAAGGTAAGGCCTTGAAGATCCAAACTCCACAGCCAATCTACCGTTAAGGTCTTTCATCCCCATTAGCCATTTAAGGCTGAAGTGATTAGTGATGACTGTGAAGTGCATACCCTCGACATAGGGCCTTAACTTTTTCACTGCCATGACCGCTGCCATACACTCTTTCTCGGTAACACTATAGTTTCTTTGACACGAGATGAGTTTTTGGGAAAAATAAGCTATCGGAAATTTCTCGTCCTGTTCGTTTCTCTGGAAGAGAACTGCCCCGATTCCAGATTCAGAAGCATCACACTGAATTAAGATTTTTTTTTGAAGTCCGGGTGCGATAATACCGGAGCTGTTGTGAACGGTAACTTTTGCTTTTCGAAACCCACTATCGCTTCCTCCGTCCTTTGAAACTTACATTTTTCTTCTTCACCGTGTCCGTCAAGGGTGCAGTCAAGGTTGAAAAATCCTTAATAAATCGCCAATACCACTCTGCTAGACCAAGCAGCCGATGAACTTGCCTAGGATTCTTCTGTGTTGGGAAATCCACTACTGCTTCAATTTTTGCCCGATCAGTGTTCATCTTCCCACCACCAATGATGCATCCCAAATATCTTAGCTCTTTAAAGCTGAACTTAGATTTTTTTAACGTTGATCGTGAGATTGGCTTTCCTTAAGCATTCAGCTACTTCATTCAGCAAGGCGATATGAGTTTCGAAGTCCGGTGCAATTATGAGCATGTCGTCAACATATACGAACACGCAATCCCGTAATCGTGCAGGAACTACTTTGTCCATTAGACGACATAACCTTTGAGCTGCATTACAAAACCCAAAATGCATGACCGTTAACTGGTACAAGGGTCTTCCCGGTACCGCAAACGGAGTTGTCTCCCTACTCTCCTTCTCCAACGGTATTTGCTAGAATGCTTTCTTAAGACCAACACTACTAATAAAGTTGGTGTCTGGCCGACGACTGAGTAGCACGTCGGTATGAGGAAGGGGATTAGCGTCCTTTGTACTCACCGCATTGACCTTACCTGAATCCAAGCAGAAATGATACTTGGTAGTTCCATTCTCCCGGGCTTCTTGATAAGTACAACTGGTGAGCAACAAGGACTCTCACTCTCCTCAATAACTCCAAGCTCCAACATTCGATCTACTTCTTGGTACAGAAGGGATTGTACCGTTGAAGAAACAGGATAGTGTCTAACAGACGCTGTTGTTTTTGGAATCCCGCAAATTTCCGGTGAGAATTTAAACACCTTCTATAAAAAACTCTGTGACACTATCGAAATAACACCACCCGAAATAAAAAAAATATTTTTCGCACAAAACATCGAACCGATAAGGACGAGCCACCTTTAATTTTACAATTTTAAAGCGTAGGAGAAAAAAATAATATGCTTAAAGCACTTGCCGGCTTCCGAAAAAAGACTAAGCGCCCTATATCTTTGCGCGATTTTGGCCTTGACTAAAGTTATCATGTTTTTGTGAACGAAAGCTTATCTCAAAGAAATCGGACTCTACTTCAGCATGCAATGCATATGAAAAAAAAGGACAGCTGATCTCCGTTTATACGCACTATGGTTCTGTGTGTGTGAAATCTGCTGCAGCCGACATTGATTGTTTAAACGCCGTTGTCGAGAGATGCCAGATGAGTGATGATAAAAAACACCAACACCAAAGTTCTGCAACTCAACAACATTGATATGTATATACTTTACAACATTTACTGCAAAATTTCTCTTAACCTTTCAAATTATTATCATTTACAAATATTCTCTATTCAAATTTTCATTTTTATTTCTATCAATGGCCAATGTTTATTATATTCTCTTACTTTGTTTTGTTTTTTTTTTGTCATTTTGATTGTGTTTATGTTTCTCCTAAACTTAGGTTACATTCGTTCGTATGTGTATTGATACAAATGTTATTTGATATGATGGGTTTGGCTCCACGGGGAGTGACATGGATGCAAATCTATATCATATGATTCGAGCTTTGCATTCACAAAAAAAGGGCTTCACGTTTGCCATATCAATGCACAGAGCTTGAAACCTTGGCTTGACGAATTTCGCCTGCTGCTCATTACGTCTGGTGTAGATATCGTCTGTGCATCAGAAACTTGGTTTTTTCCTGATTTTGGAGACGTCATTTATAGTATGGATGGTTATGACATTTTTAGAGGTGATCGAAGTGGTCGGGTGGGCGGAGGGGTGGCTGTTTATGTGCGTAATGGACTTAGAGGTAAAGTTATGTGCAAATCAAATGCAAATGACCCATTCAAATTTTTGTTTGTCAATTTTTTGATTGGATCTGAATGTTTCTTGGTTGGTGTGATCTACAGGCCAAATAAATTGTTGGATATATCGCCTATATTTAGTATTTTAGGAAACATTTCTTGCCCTACTCCACACATTATTATTTGTGGCGATCTTAATTGCAATCTGCTAAATATTCGTGCTTCTGCTCAGTTAATTGATAGATTTAAAAGTATCGGCTTAACATCTGCTAATTTAAGTACACCTACCCATTTTGCATAAGATCCTCCTATTCTTTTAGATTTATTTTTTGTTAATAATAAGAGTAGAATTTTGCTTTATAGTCAACTTGCAGCAGCAAGTTTTTCAAAGCATGATTTGATTAACCTTACGTATGACATTCCACTAGATGTAACTGAAAATATAATTACCTACAGAGATTTCAAAAATAAAGATTATAATAGACTACGATCTGATGCTACTCAAATACCGTAGGATGACATTTGTTTAATGCCGTCAGTAAATCAGCAGGTTTTATTCTTCGAGGACAACATAAAAATCTTTATGATCATCATGTTCCACTAAGACATAAGACTTTTTTATCCAGTTCACTACCTTGGTTCAAGAAAAATTTGCTAGTTTTGATACAAAAACGTAATGTTGCGTATTCTCGTTGGAAACGTCATACGCTAACTGCACTTCATGATGCTATAAATCCCTTCGCAATTATGTTTTGTTTCGTATACGGGCAGCAAAGCGGCAATACTGTGAACATTTTCTTAATTCTCAAGAACAGTCTGGGAAATTTTTCTGGCAAAAGTTGCGCAAACTAGGTGTTGGTAAACAGCGATCCAGTGTAAAACCCAACGCAGATTATAATACACTCAACTCACAGCTTGTGTCTGTTTATTCGCAATCAACATTTTATCAAATGCACCAACTGCCTACTGACCTATCTATCGAAAGAATTGACAATTCTATAAGTGTATACATTACTCGATTAACGGACGAAGACGTTGTTGAAGCTTTGTGGTCGATTAAATCTAAAGCTATAGGTTTGGACGGAATCAATCCTTAATTTCTTAAGTTACTCCTTCCTTTCATTTTCAAACGCATCACACATATTTTTAATCAAATACTAACTACTTGTGTTTATCTCTCTTCGTGGAAAAGCGCTAAGATAATTCCAATTCCCAAGTCTCAAGACCAAAGCAATCCTGAGTTCATACCTATTGCAATTCTACCGATTTCATCTAAAGTAATTGAAAAAACCTTTTTAAAGCAAATGCAATTACATTTGGTTGGCAGCAATCTCTTAATCCAGCCCAATCTGGTTTTCGTACAAAAAGAAGTTGTAAAACTGCACTTGTAGTTGTTGTTGACGATATTCGTCAAGATCTAGATTCAAACCGTCCTACGTTTCTGACATTACTAGACTTCTCAAAAGTGTTTGATACGGTTAATCATTCTATTTTATGTAAGAAAATACTGTGCAGTTTTGGATTTTCTTCTCTGGCAGTCCAACTAATGAATTCTTACCTAAATGATCGTCAGCAATATGTAGCCATCGGAAACAATATGGCAACATTATTTGGAGTACCCGCCAAAGTTCCCTAGGGTTCTATTCTTGGGCCCTTACTATTTTTACTTTACGTGAACGAACTGCCTCAACTTACAAAATATTGTACGGTTCATATGTTTGCTGACGACGTTCAATTAATCCTGAGCTGTGAACTGGGAATGATTTGTAAATGTATTGAAATGATAAACAACGATTTAAAGATCATTGAGCAGTGGGCACTCAGGCATAATTTATCACTAAATCCAAGAAAGTCAAAGACTCTTTGCATTTATAAGAAAAAATTAGATACATCTTCTTTTCCACCTATACTATTAGGTCAATTTGTTTTCTTTTTGTCATTTTGATTGTGTTTATGTTTCTCCTAAACTTAGATTACATTCTTTCGTATGTGTATTGATATAAATGTTATTTGAAATGATGGGTCTGGCTCCACGGAGAGTGACATGGATGCAAATCTATATCATATGATTCGAGCTTTGCATTCAGGAGCAAGGCTAAGATATTTATTTCATGTAGTGCCCGAAAATTTCCTCATAACCCAAGATGGAATTTTAAGTGAAGACCTATTTCGAAATTTCAACGCTATACTAAATTATAAAGACAATACCTTAACATACTATAACAAGAATAAGAGATACACCATAGACTTCGTTAATAAACGAAAATCTATTACTATACCTGCTAGGTCTGGGAGAATTATAAAATATGGGCCTATTCACGATCCCACGAACCGCATATACTTCGCACAAGAAATTCTTCCTCAAGTCTATACCTCTTCTGCTGTGACAGAACCAACACATGGATATATATATATATATCCGTGTTAAACGCCAACAGTGAAGATGTCGTCCTACAAAATATTAATTTAGAATTTGCAAATAGTAATGACTATTACATTTATAACTTAAATTCATTTGATACTCAATATGTTATAAACGACATATTAGGTAAGATCCGAAACCAGCTCCGACTAGATCACCTGAATAGTGAAGAAAAGAAATCTATTGTGGATATTTGCCGAAATATATATATATATTTTCTCGATGGCGATACCCTGTCAACTAGGTCTGGAATTACACATCAAATAAAAACAAACCCAAATATACCCCCAGTAAACATTCGACCAAACCGTTAAGCACAAATTCACACTCAAGAAATAAATAATCAAGTAGAAAAAATGTTGCATGATGAAATAATAGTCGTACCCAAGAAAGGAAAACAGAAGTGGAGCGTAGTAGTGAACTACAGAAAACTGAACGAGGTGACCATAGCGGATGCGTATTCAATACCAAATATCAAAGACATCCTCGGACAACTGGGTTATTCTAAGTACTTCACAACATTGGATCTAGCCAGTAGATTTCATCATATTGAAAAGAAAAGAAAAGATCTCGGCTATTCCAAATATAGAGATTCCCAAAAACCAAAAAGACATTAAATCTTTTCTTGGTTCAGCAGGATATTACAGAAAAATCATAAAAAACTTTTCTAAGATAGCTAACCCCCTGAACATACTTTTGCGTAAAGATGTACTCTTTAAATGGGATGCATTTTGCGATGAATCCTTTAATCAATTAAAACAAGCAATTATCGATCCCCCTATTCTACAATATTCTAGTTTCGAAAAATCTTTCTATATAACAACAGATGCAAGCAATGAAGCTATATGTGCAGTTATATCACAGAAAGACAACAATGAAAACGATTTACCTATAGCATTTGCTCGTAGAATATTAAATAAATCAGAAAAAAACTATTCCACTATAGAAAAAGAAGCTTTAGCTGTTGTATGGGCAGTAACGCATTTCTGACCATATGTGTACGGAAGACACTTTGAAGTAATTACCGACCACAAGCCACTTGTGTGGATGTTTATCCTTAAAGATCCTTCTTCGAGAATAATGCGCTGGCGTATTAAAATTGAAGAGTATGACTTCACGGTTTCTCAAAAAGCAGGTCATATTAAAACAAATGCAGACGCTTTGTCTTGTTTGAATGTAGCTGAAGTCAAAGTGATAACGCGAAGTCACAACAAAGTCTCGCCTATTGAACAACCAGAAGTAAGTCAAAATATTATCGAAGTTTCAAATTCAGAACAAATCAAAAATATAATATACCAATTTGATGACATACCTTTAGGTGGTCACCAAGGAGTTAAACGTACGCTCAAACGCATGAAAAAGACATACAAATGGAAAAACATGTATGAAGACATAAGGAAATACATTGCGTCATGTGAACTTTGCCAGAGGAATAAGTTGTATACGCGGAACAAATTACCAATGGTCATCACTACAACAGCAAAAACTCCATTCGAAAGAATAGCTCTCGATATAGTTGGACCACTTCCTATTTCAGAAAATCAAAATAAGTACATACTGACGTTCCAAGACGACCTGACTATATTTGCACAAGCCAAAGCCATACCCAGTCAAGAAGCCAGAACGGTAGCCGAAGCACTAGTAAAGAAAATAATTTGTACCTACGGGATTCCTCAAACAATTCTTACAGATCAAGGGACAAATTTTACAAAGTGAATTATTTAAAAATGCTTGCAAAATCTTCAAAATCAATAAAATACAAACTATTCCGTGCCATCCACAATCAAATGGTGCCCTTGAAATTTCACATAGAAGGTTAGGTGATTACCTTAGAAATTATGCAAGCAAAGATCAATCAAATTGGGATAGTTATCTGGAGTATGCAATATTTTGCTACAACACAACCCCACATTCCAGCACAAACTACAGTCCATTCGAAGTTTTCTTCGGTTTTGAAGCACCGATTCCTTCCGCGCTGAACAGTGGCGTACAACCAACTTACACCTATGACGATTATGTCTCAGAAATGAAGGCAAACATGCAAAAAGGTTATGAGTTAATTCGTAACAATCAAATAAAGGCTAAAGAGAAATCTAAAGCATATTACGATAAAAATTCTAAACAGACATGCTATAAAGTTGGTGACATAGTATTAGTGGAAATCAAGAATCGATAAAATAAAAACTCTCTCCAATTTTCGAAGGACCATACGAAATAACCGAAGTTTTGTCTTTAGAAAACTCAAAAATAAAAGTAGGAAGAAAAGAAAAAGTTGTTCACAATAACCTAATTAAACACTTTAACCAAAAAAACACAACACACACAACAGTTTCTACTCCTCCGACTGAAATTGGTCCGACTCCAGATCGACCAACGGTGCTACGTCTTCCATTTCCGAACTCTTTAGGTGTACCCGAGAAAGCGTGTCTAGTACGACATTCGTGAACCTTTTTGGTGTTCTATATCAAAGGTAAAGCCTTGAAGATCCAAACTCCACAGCCAATCTACCGTTAAGGTCTTTCATCCCCATTAGCCATTTAAGGCTGAAGTGATTAGTGATGACTGTGAAGTGCATACCCTCGACATAGGGCCTTAACTTTTTCACTGCCATGACCGCTGCCATACACTCTTTCTCGGTAACACTATAGTTTCTTTGACACGAGATGAGTTTTTGGGAAAAATAAGCTATCGGAAATTTCTCGTCCTGTTCGTTTCTCTGGAAGAGAACTGCCCCGACTCCAGATTCAGAAGCATCACACTGAATTAAGATTTTTTTTTGAAGTCCGGGTGCGATAATACTGGAGCTGTTGTGAACGGTAACTTTAGCTTTTCGAAACCCACTATCGCTTCCTCTGTCATTTGAAACTTACATTTTTCTTCTTCACCGTGTCCGTCAAGGGTGCAGTCAAGGTTGAAAAATCCTTAATAAATCGCCTAACCACCCTGCTAGACCAAGCAACCGATGAACTTGCCTCGGATTCTTCTGTGTTGGGAAATCCACTACTGCTTCAATTTTTGCCCGATCAGTGTTCATTTTCCCACCACCAATGATACATCCCAAATATTTTGCTCTTTAAAGCTGAACTTAGATTTTTTTAACGTTGATGGTGAGGTTGGCTTTCCTTAAGCATTCAGCTACTTCATTCAGCAAGGCGATATGAGTTTCGAAGTCCGGTGCAATTATGAGCATGTCGTCAACATATACGAACACGCAATCCCGTAATCGTGCAGGAACTACTTTGTCCATTAGACGACATAACCTTTGAGCTGCATTACAAAACCCAAAATGCATGACCGTTAACTGGTACAAGGGTCTTCCTGGTACCGCAAACGGAGTTGTCTCCCTACTCTCCTTCTTCAACGGTATTTGCCAGAATGCTTCCTTAAGATCAACACTACCTTTAAAGTAGGTGTCTGGCCAACGACTGAGTAGCTCGTCGGTATGAGGAAGGGGATTAGCGTTCTTTACTCACCGCATTTACCTTACCTGAATCCAAGCAGAAATGATACTTGGTAGTTCCATTCTCCCGGGCTTCTTGATAAGTACAACTGGTGAGCAACAAGGACTCTCACTCTCCTCAATAACTCCAAGCTCCAACATTCGATCTACTTCTTGGTACAAAAGGGATTGTACCGTTGAAGAAACAGGATAGTGTCTAACAGACGCTTTGTTTTTGGAATCCTGCAATTTTCCGTTGAGAATTTAAACACCTTCTATAAAAAACTCTGTGACAATATCGAAATAACACCACCCGCACTTAAAAAAATGTTTTTTGCACAAAATATCGCAACGATAAGGACGACGATAAGCCACATTTAATTTTACAATTTTATAGCGTAGGAGAAAGAAATAATATGCTTAAAGCACTTGCCGGCTTCCGAAAAAAGACTAAGCGCCCCATATCTTTGCGCGATTTTAGCCTTGACTCAAGTAATCATGTTTTTGTGAACGAGAGCTTATCTCAAAGAAATCGGACTCTACTTCAGCATGCAGTGCGTATAAAAAAAAGGACAGCTGATCTCCGTTCATACGCACTATGGGTCTGTGTGTGTGAAATCTGCTGTCGATGCAATGAGTGTAAATGTAGCCGACATTGATTGTTTAAACGTTGTTGTTGAGAGATGCCAGATGAATGATGATAAAAAACACCAACACCAAAGTTCTGCAACTCAACAACATTGATATGTATATACCTTACAACATTTACTGCAAAATTTATCTTAACCTTTCTAATTATTCTCATTTAAAAATATTCTCTTTTCAAATTTTCATTTTTATTTCTATCAATGGCCAATGTTTATTATCTTCTCTTACCCTGTTTTGTTTTCTTTTTGTTATTTTGATTGTGTTTATGTTTCTCCTAAACTTAGATTACATTCGTTCGTATGTGTATTGATATATATGGGTCCGGCTCCACGGAGAGTGACATGGATGCAAATCTATATCATATGACTCGAGCTTTGCATTCATGCACTCAATGCATTCAATGCACAGAGCTTGAAACCTTGACGAATTTCGTCTGCTGCTCATTACCTCTGGTGTAGATATTGTCTGTGTATCAGAAACTTGTTTTTTTCCGGATTTTGAAAACGTCATTTATAGTATGGATGGTTATGAGATTTTTAGAGGTGATCGAAGTGGTCGGGTGGGCGGACGGGTGGCTGTTTATGTGCGTTATGGACTTAGAGGTAAAGTTATGTGCAAATCAAATGCAAATGACCCATTCGAATTTTTGTTGGTCAATTTTTTGGTTGGATCTGAATGTTTGTTGGTTGGTGTGATCTACAGGCCAATAAATTGTTGGATATATCGCCTATATTTAGTATTTTAGGAAACATTTCTTGCCCTACTCCACACATTACTATTTGTGGCGATCTTAATTGCAATCTGCTAAATATTCGTGCTTCTGCTCAGTTAATTGATAGATTTAAAAGCATCGGCTTAACATCTGCTAATTAAAGTACACCTACCCATTTTGCATAAGATCCTCCTACTCTTTTGGATGTATTTTTTGTTAATAATAAAAGTAGAATTTCGCTTTATAGTCAACTTGCAGCAGCAGGTTTTTCAAAGCATGATTTGATTTACCTTACGTATTACATTCCACTAGATGTAACTGAAAATATAATTACCTACAGAGATTTCAAAAATATAGATTATAATAGACTAGGATCTGATGACATTTGTTTAATGTCGTCAGTAAATCAGCAGGTTTTATTCTTCGAGGACAACATACAAGTCTTTATGATCATCATGTTCCACTACGACATAAGACTTTTTTATCCAGTTCACTACCTTGGTTCAAGAAAAATTTGCTAGTTTTGATACAAAAACGTAATGTTGCGTATTCTCGTTGGAAACGTCATAAGCTAACTGCACTTCATGATGCGTATAAATCCCTTCGCAATTATGATTTGTTTCGTATACGGGCAGCAAAGCGGCAATATTATGAACATTTTCTTAATTCTCAAGAACAGTCTGGGAAATTTCTCTGGCAAAAGTTGCGCAAACGTGGTTCCTCTGGAATCGAAATAGAACTCAGATAAAGTTCTTGGTCGAGATTCGGTACCAAATAAAATATTATCTCTCGCATTTAAAATTATCACAATTTTTCCCCAAAATACTTACACTCGATCCACTGTCAAGCAAACCTAAGACCTTTTTATGGGCGATTTTTATCTTAGCATAAGGTTTGGGACGTTACCATCTTCATCAAATTCGGAATTCCAGTACATTTACCTCCCATGAGAAGACTTACAGGAATTTCGCATTTGGCAGCGATGGCAGTAAAACACTTTATCTCAGATTTGTCTTGCATCGAATGACTAAGTCAAATAACGCATCGCAAATGATCAGGCTTTCTTACGAGCGATCTTGATCATGATATATGAGTTGCTGGACCGAACCATTGGACACAAGTCAACGGCATTCGATACAAAGGCGGAATATCAGTTTCTCTTACTCTCGATGGTGTCACCAATTTGTTCGTCGCAAGTGTTCGAGCATTCTAAGGAGCAATCAAGCACACGACAT
This sequence comes from Platycheirus rosarum, assembly GCA_963971375.1. Classification (NCBI taxonomy): domain Eukaryota; kingdom Metazoa; phylum Arthropoda; class Insecta; order Diptera; family Syrphidae; genus Platycheirus; species Platycheirus rosarum. The sequence goes on from OZ020507.1 coordinate 104,614,159, forward strand.
ACGATTGGCATGGTGACGACATCGGGACCAAGACAACCTGATACAATTAAGCACGAAGGACAAAACTACACAGACGTTGGGCGCCATTTGTTTTAAGATAATTTGATTTTAGGTTGGGAATAGTATATAGTTTGAATAGGAAATGGAAGGAAAGGCAATGGGTATGACAGAAAAGGGAAACAGTAGGATTTGTCTAGGAAAGGAAACGATAGGTTAGGAAATGGATAGGATAGAAGAAGGAAACGATGCAAAACGCCATCTAGGGCAGAATACGGGATTGAAGGGAGAAGGAATTCGAATTTTGAATTCAAGGGACGGGCAGGAAACAGGAAAGATAGCGGTTAGGAAAGGAAACCGTACAGGTTTTTAGTTGTTTGGTATGATACAAATAAAATAGAAGGAAACTGGTACAGGAAAGGAAAAGGAAGCTGAAAATGGAAGGTAGGGGCAGGAATCAAAAAGAATTAAAAAAAGGAAAATATTCAAAAAATTGACATAAAAAACAAGGCGAGTATCAACCTAAGTAGAAACCCAGCAAACCTAAGGAGGAAAAGGGAAACCTGAACAAGGGAAAGGTAGGGAAATCTGTCATTGGAACCTGGCACGCTTGCGAGGCACGGCTCAGCTCGTCGGACTAGGGTAGGATTTTGTCCCAAAGACAGAAGGAGACCTCACAACAAAATATAAGTCGTGCCAAACTACAAAACAAAAATAAACCTCCACCACAGTAAATATATATACCACCACCAAACGAAACCTACCACACTTTGTTCCTGCAGATGTTGGTAGGAATGCCAGTACGCCGTCGATCATGAGTCCGTGGCGTTAGATTTTCGGACTCTCCACAATGTTGCCTTGGATGCTGCTCTTTCATTTCACTCCGGACTTAGCCGCTCTCTCGTTACCCCCTGAAAATATTCCTTAAAAAGCCAATAAGTCTCTTTTGGTTCAATAAAATAAATCATTTGACGTGATGTAAATCATTTGGAAACTTTTATTTAATTATTTTAATTTGGTAATTTTCGATACAAAAATATCAGAAGACGAAGAGAACTAAGCGAATAATTTAAATAAAATCAGGACTAAAAATAAATCAAAACTTAAAACTAACTTAAAACGAAGACTCCATTACAAAAAATGGATAGGATAGAAGAAGGAAACGATGCAAAACGCCATCTAGGGCAGAATACGAAGTTGAAAGTAGAAGGAATTTGAATTTTGAATTCAAGGACCGGCAGGAAACAGGAAAGATAAAGGTTAGGAAAGGAAACCGTTCAGGTTTTTAGTTGCTTGGTATGCTTCTAATTTCAAGAGTGAAATTAATATAAATTCAAAAGATACTATCTCCAACAAAATCATTATGCTTTTAGACACGGGTGCAAGCCTGAGTTTAATAAAAATAAATAAATTTAACAAAGAACTTTATGTTCATACCAATAATATAACTGAATTGAAAGGCATAGGTAGTTGACACTGGGCACAATTCTTCTAAATATAAAAATAACACCAGGAGCAAAGCTAAGATATTTATTTCATGTAGTGCCCGAAAATTTCCTCATAACCTAAGATGGAATTTTAGGTGAAGACCTATTTCGAAATTTCAACGCTATACTAAATTATAAAGACAATACCTTAACATACTATAACAAGAATAAGAGATACACCATAGACTTCGTTAATAAACGAAAATCTATTACGATACCTGCTAGGTCTGAGAGAATAATAAAATATGGGCATATTCACGATCCCACGAACCGCATATACTTCGCACAAGAAATTCGTCCTCAAGTCTATACCTCGTCTGCTGTGACAGAACCAACACATAGATATATATATATAAATCCGTGTTAAACGCCAACAATTAAGATGTCGTCCTACAAGATCTTAATTTAGAATTTGCAAATAGTAATGACTATTACATTTATAACTTAAATTCATTTGATACTCAATATGTTATAAACGACATATTAGGTAAGATCCGAAACCAGCTCCGACTAGATCACCTGAATAGTGAAGAAAAGAAATCTATTGTGGATATTTGCCGAAATATATATATATATTTTCTCGATAGCGATACCCTGTCAACTACGTCTGGAATTACACATCAAATAAAAACAAACCCAAATATACTCCCAGTAAACATTCGACCATACCGTTTAGCACAAATTCACACTCAATAAATAAATAATCAAGTAGAAAAAATGTTGCATGATGAAATAATAGTCGTACCCAAGAAAGGAAAACAGAAGTGGAGCGTAGTAGTGAACTACAGAAAACTTAACGAAGTGAACATAGCGGATGCGTATTCAATACCAAATATCGAAGACATCCTCGGACTACTGGGTTATTCGAAGTACTTCACAACATTGGATCTGGCCAGTAGATTTCATCATATTGAAGTTAATGAGGAAGACAACGAGAAAACAGCATTCAGTACACCTAACAGACATTTCGAGTTCAAAAGAATGCCATTTGGTTAACGTAATGCTTCTCCCTTCTTTTCAGCGTTTGATGAATAAAGTCCTGACGTGACTACAAGGCATAAAATGTTTAGTATATCTGGATGATATAATGATATATGTAAAAAACTCGGATGATCATAACAAAAAACTTATTGAAGTATTTCAAGCCTTAGATAAATACAATCTTAAAATCCAATTATAGAATTGCAAGTTTCTAGAGAAAGAAGTGATGTATTTAGGACACGTTATTTCAGAATCAGGAGTAAAACCTGATCCAGAAAAGATCTCGGTTATTCCAAATATAGAGATTCCCAAAAACCAAAAAGACATTAAATCTTTTCTTGGTTCAGCAGGATATTACAGAAAAATCATAAAAAACTTTTCTAAGATAGCTAACCCCTTTTGCTAACATACTTTTGCGTAAAGATGTACTCTTTAAATGGGATGCATTTTGCGATGAATCCTTTAATCAATTAAAACAAGCAATTATCGAACCCCCTATTCTACAATATTCTAGTTTCGAAAAAAACTTTCTATATAACAACAGATGCAAGCAATGAAGCTATATGTGCAGTTATATCACAGAAAGACAACAATGAAAAAGATTTACCTATAGCATTTGCTAGTAGAATATTAAATAAATCAGAAAAAAACTATTCCACTATAGAAAAAGAAGCTTTAGCTGTTGTTTGGGCAGTAACGCATTTCCGACCATATGTGTATGAAAGATACTTTGAAGTAATTACCGACCACAAGCCACTTGTGTGGATGTTTAACCTTAAAGATCCTTCTTCGAGAATAATGCGCTGGCGTATTAAACTTAAAGAGTATGACTTCACGTTTCTCATAAAGCAGGTCATCGTAACACAAATGCAGACGCTTTGTCTCGTTTGAATCTAGCTGAAGTCAAAGTGATAACGCGAAGTCACAACAAAGTCTCGCCTATTGAACAACCAGAAGTAAGTCAAGATATTATCGAAGTTTCAAATTCAGAACAAATCAAAAATATTATATACGAATTTGATGACACACCTTTAGGTGGTCACCAAGGAGTTAAACGTACGCTCAAACGCATGAAAAAGCCAAAGCCATACCCAGTCAAGAAGCCAGAACGGTAGCCGAAGCACTAGTAAAGAAAATAATTTGTACCTACGGGATTCCTCAAACAATTCTTACAGATCAAGGACAAATTTTACAAAGTGAATTATTTAAAAATGCTTGCAAAATCTTCAAAATCAATAAAATACAAACTATTCCGTGCCATCCACAATCAAATGGTGCCTTTGAAATTTCACAAAGAAGGTTAGGTGATTACCTTAGAAATTATGCAAGCAAAGATCAATCAAATTGGGATAGTTATCTGGAGTATGCAATATTTTGCTACAACACAACCCCACATTCCAGCACAAACTACAGTCCATTCGAAATTTTCTTCGGTTTTGAAGCACCGATTCCTTCCGCGCTGAACAGTGGCGTACAACCAACTTACAACTATGACAAATATTTCTCAGAAATGAAGGCAAAAATGCAAAATGGTTATGAGTTAATTCGTAACAATCAAATAAAGGCTAAAGAGAAATCTAAAGCATATTACGATAAAAATTCTAAACAGACATGCTATAAAGTTGGTGACATAGTATTAGTGGAAATCAAGAATCGATAAAATAAAAAACTCTCTCCAATTTTCGAAGGACCATACGAAATAACCGAAGTTTTGTCCCCAGAAAACTCAAAAATAAAAGTAGGAAGAAAAGAAAAAGTTGTTCACAATAACCTAATTAAACACTTTAACCAAAGAAACACAACACACACAACAGTTTCTACTCCTCCTACTGAAATTGGTCCGACTCCAGATCGACCAACGTCTTCCATTTCCAAACTCTTTAGGTGTACCCGAGAAAGGGTGTCTGGTACGACATTCGGTGAACCTTTTCGGTGGTCTATATCGAAGGTAAGGCCTTGAAGATCCAAACTCCACAGCCAATCTACCGTTAAGGTCTTTCATCCCCATTAGCCATTTAAGGCTGAAGTGATTAGTGATGACTGTGAAGTGCATACCCTCGACATAGGGCCTTAACTTTTTCACTGCCATGACCGCTGCCATACACTCTTTCTCGGTAACACTATAGTTTCTTTGACACGAGATGAGTTTTTGGGAAAAATAAGCTATCGGAAATTTCTCGTCCTGTTCGTTTCTCTGGAAGAGAACTGCCCCGATTCCAGATTCAGAAGCATCACACTGAATTAAGATTTTTTTTTGAAGTCCGGGTGCGATAATACCGGAGCTGTTGTGAACGGTAACTTTTGCTTTTCGAAACCCACTATCGCTTCCTCCGTCCTTTGAAACTTACATTTTTCTTCTTCACCGTGTCCGTCAAGGGTGCAGTCAAGGTTGAAAAATCCTTAATAAATCGCCAATACCACTCTGCTAGACCAAGCAGCCGATGAACTTGCCTAGGATTCTTCTGTGTTGGGAAATCCACTACTGCTTCAATTTTTGCCCGATCAGTGTTCATCTTCCCACCACCAATGATGCATCCCAAATATCTTAGCTCTTTAAAGCTGAACTTAGATTTTTTTAACGTTGATCGTGAGATTGGCTTTCCTTAAGCATTCAGCTACTTCATTCAGCAAGGCGATATGAGTTTCGAAGTCCGGTGCAATTATGAGCATGTCGTCAACATATACGAACACGCAATCCCGTAATCGTGCAGGAACTACTTTGTCCATTAGACGACATAACCTTTGAGCTGCATTACAAAACCCAAAATGCATGACCGTTAACTGGTACAAGGGTCTTCCCGGTACCGCAAACGGAGTTGTCTCCCTACTCTCCTTCTCCAACGGTATTTGCTAGAATGCTTTCTTAAGACCAACACTACTAATAAAGTTGGTGTCTGGCCGACGACTGAGTAGCACGTCGGTATGAGGAAGGGGATTAGCGTCCTTTGTACTCACCGCATTGACCTTACCTGAATCCAAGCAGAAATGATACTTGGTAGTTCCATTCTCCCGGGCTTCTTGATAAGTACAACTGGTGAGCAACAAGGACTCTCACTCTCCTCAATAACTCCAAGCTCCAACATTCGATCTACTTCTTGGTACAGAAGGGATTGTACCGTTGAAGAAACAGGATAGTGTCTAACAGACGCTGTTGTTTTTGGAATCCCGCAAATTTCCGGTGAGAATTTAAACACCTTCTATAAAAAACTCTGTGACACTATCGAAATAACACCACCCGAAATTAAAAAAATATTTTTCGCACAAAACATCGAACCGATAAGGACGAGCCACCTTTAATTTTACAATTTTAAAGCGTAGGAGAAAGAAATAATATGCTTAAAGCACTTGCCGGCTTCCGAAAAAAGACTAAGCGCCCTATATCTTTGCGCGATTTTGGCCTTGACTAAAGTTATCATGTTTTTGTGAACGAAAGCTTATCTCAAAGAAATCGGACTCTACTTCCGCATGCAATGCGTATGAAAAAAAAGGACAGCTGATCTCCGTTTATACGCACTATGGTTCTGTGTGTGTGAAATCTGCTGCAGCCGACATTGATTGTTTAAACGCCGTTGTCGAGAGATACCAGATGAGTGATGATAAAAAACACCAACACCAAAGTTCTGCAACTCAACAACATTGATATGTATATACTTTACAACATTTACTGCAAAATTTCTCTTAACCTTTCAAATTATTATCATTTACAAATATTCTCTATTCAAATTTTCATTTTTATTTCTATCAATGGCCAATGTTTATTATATTCTCTTACTTTGTTTTGTTTTCTTTTTGTCATTTTGATTGTGTTTATGTTTCTCCTAAACTTAGGTTACATTCGTTCGTATGTGTATTGATACAAATGTTATTTGATATGATGGGTTTGGCTCCACGGGGAGTGACATGGATGCAAATCTATATCATATGATTCGAGCTTTGCATTCACAAAAAAAGGGCTTCACGTTTGCCATATCAATGCACAGAGCTTGAAACCTTGGCTTGACGAATTTCGCCTGCTGCTCATTACGTCTGGTGTAGATATCGTCTGTGCATCAGAAACTTGGTTTTTTCCTGATTTTGGAAACGTCATTTATAGTATGGATGGTTATGACATTTTTAGAAGTGATCGAAGTGGTCGGGTGGGCGGAGGGGTGGCTGTTTATGTGCGTAATGGACTTAGAGGTAAAGTTATGTGCAAATCAAATGCAAATGACCCATTCAAATTTTTGTTTGTCAATTTTTTGATTGGATCTGAATGTTTCTTGGTTGGTGTGATCTACAGGCCAAATAAATTGTTGGATATATCGCCTATATTTAGTATTTTAGGAAACATTTCTTGCCCTACTCCACACATTATTATTTGTGGCGATCTTAATTGCAATCTGCTAAATATTCGTGCTTCTGCTCAGTTAATTGATAGATTTAAAAGTATCGGCTTAACATCTGCTAATTTAAGTACACCTACCCATTTTGCATAAGATCCTCCTATTCTTTTAGATTTATTTTTTGTTAATAATAAGAGTAGAATTTTGCTTTATAGTCAACTTGCAGCAGCAAGTTTTTCAAAGCATGATTTGATTAACCTTACGTATGACATTCCACTAGATGTAACTGAAAATATAATTACCTACAGAGATTTCAAAAATAAAGATTATAATAGACTACGATCTGATGCTACTCAAATACCGTAGGATGACATTTGTTTAATGTCGTCAGTAAATCAGCAGGTTTTATTCTTCGAGGACAACATAAAAATCTTTATGATCATCATGTTCCACTAAGACATAAGACTTTTTTATCCAGTTCACTACCTTGGTTCAAGAAAAATTTGCTAGTTTTGATACAAAAACGTAATGTTGCGTATTCTCGTTGGAAACGTCATACGCTAACTGCACTTCATGATGCTACAAATCCCTTCGCAATTATGTTTTGTTTCGTATACGGGCAGCAAAGCGGCAATACTGTGAACATTTTCTTAATTCTCAAGAACAGTCTGGGAAATTTTTCTGGCAAAAGTTGCGCAAACTAGGTGTTGGTAAACAGCGATCCAGTGTAAAACCCAACGCAGATTATAATACACTCAACTCACAGCTTGTGTCTGTTTATTCGCAATCAACATTTTATCAAATGCACCAACTGCCTACTGACCTATCTATCGAAAGAATTGACAATTCTATAAGTTTATACATTACTCGATTAACGGACGAAGACGTTGTTGAAGCTTTGTGGTCGATTAAATCTAAAGCTATAGGTTTGGACGGAATCAATCCTTAATTTCTTAAGTTACTCCTTCCTTTCATTTTCAAACGCATCACACATATTTTTAATCAAATACTAACTACTTGTGTTTATCTCTCTTCCCAAGTCTCAAGACCAAAGCAATCCTGAGTTCATACCTATTGCAATTCTACCGATTTCATCTAAAGTAATTGAAAAAACCTTTTTAAAGCAAATGCAATTACATTTGGTTGGCAGCAATCTCTTAATCCAGCCCAATCTGGTTTTCGTACAAAAAGAAGTTGTAAAACTGCACTTGTAGTTGTTGTTGACGATATTCGTCAATATCTAGATTCAAACCGTCCTACGTTTCTGACATTACTAGACTTCTCAAAAGTGTTTGATACGGTTAATCATTCTATTTTATGTAAGAAAATACTGTGCAGTTTTGGATTTTCTTCTCTGGCAGTCCAACTAATGAATTCTTACCTAAATGATCGTCAGCAATATGTAGCCATCGGAAACAATATGGCAACATTATTTGGAGTACCCGCCAAAGTTCCCTAGGGTTCTATTCTTGGGCCCTTACTATTTTTAATTTACGTGAACGAACTCCCTCAACTTACAAAATATTGTACGGTTCATATGTTTGCTGACGACGTTCAATTAATCCTGAGCTGTGAACTGGGAATGATTTGTAAATGTATTGAAATGATAAACAACGATTTAAAGATCATTGAGCAGTGGGCACTCAGGCATAATTTATCACTAAATCCAAGAAAGTCAAAGACTCTTTGCATTTATAAGAAAAAATTAGATACATCTTCTTTTCCACCTATACTATTAGGTCAATTTGTTTTCTTTTTGTCATTTTGATTGTGTTAATGTTTCTCCTAAACTTAGATTACATTCGTTCGTATGTGTATTGATATAAATGTTATTTGAAATGATGGGTCTGGCTCCACGGAGAGTGACATGGATGCAAATCTATATCATATGATTCGAGCTTTGCATTCACAAAAAAAGGCTTCACGTTTGCCATATCAATGCACAGAACTTGAAACCTTAGCTTGACGAATTTCGTCTGCTGCTCATTACCTCTGGTGTAGATATTGTCTGTGTATCAGAAACTTGGTTTTTTCCTGATTTTGGAAGCGTCATTTATAGTATGGATGGTTATGACAATTTTAGAGGTGATCGAAGTGGTCGGGTGGGCGGAGGGGTGGCTGGTTATGTGCGTAATGGACTTAGAGGTAAAGTTATGTGCAAATCAAATGCAAATGACCCATTCGAATTTTTGTTTGTCAATTTTTTGATTGGATCTGAATGTTTGTTGGTTGGTGTGATCTACAGGCCAAATAAATTGTTGGATATATCGCCTATATTTAATATTTTAGGAAACATTTCTTGCTCTACTCCCCACATTATTATTTGTGGTGATCTTAAAAGAAATCTGCTAAATATTCGTGCTTCTGCTCAGTTAATTGATAGATTTAAAAGCATCGGCTTAACATCTGCTAATTTAAGTACACCTACCCATTTTGCATTTTTCTGGGAAAAGTTGCGCAAACTAGGTGTTGGTAAACAGCAATCCAGTGTAAAAGCCAACGCAGATTATAATACACTCAACTCACAGCTTGTGTCTGTTTATTCGCAATCAATACTTTATCAAATGCACCAACTGCCTACTGACCTATCTATCGAAGGAATTGACAATTCTATAAGTTTAAACATTACTCGATTAACGGACGAAGACGTTGTTGAAGCTTTGCTGTCGATTAAATCTAACGCTATAGGTTTGGACGGAATCAATCCTTAATTTCTTAAGTTACTCCTTCCTTTCATTTTCAAACGCATCACACATATTTTTAATCAAAAACTAACTACTTGTGTTTATCTCTCTTCGTGGAAAAGCGCTAAAATAATTCCAATTCCCAAGTCTCAAGACCAAAGCAATCCTGAGTTCATACCTGTTGCAATTCTACCGTTTTCATCTAAAGTAATTGAAAAAACCTTGTTTAAGCAAATGCAATTAAATTTGGTTGGCAGCAATTTCTTAAATCCAGCCCAATCTGGTTTTCGTACAAAAAGAAGTTGTAAAACTGCACTTCTTGTTGTTGTTGACGATATTCGTCAAGATCTAGATTCAAACCGTTCTACGTTTCTGACATTACTAGACTTCTCAAAAGTGTTTGATACGGTATATATATAGTAAAGTTATGTGCAAATCAAATGCAAATGACCCATTCGAATTTTTGTTTGTCAATTTTTTGATTGGATCTGAATGTTTGTTGGTTGGTGTGATCTACAGGCCAAATAAATTGTTGGATATATCGCCTATATTTAGTATTTTAGGAAACATTTCTTGCCCTACTCCACACATTATTATTTGTGGCGATCTTAATTGCAATCTGCTAAATATTCGTGCTTCTGCTCAGTTAATTGATAGATTTAAAAGCATCGGCTTAACATCTGCTTATTAAGGTACACCTACCCATTTTGCATAAGATCCTCCTACTCTTTTAGATGTATTTTTTGTTAATAATAAGAGTAGAATTTTGCTTTATAGTCAACTTGCAGCAGCAGGTTTTTCAAAGCATGATTTGATTTACCTTACGTATGACATTCCACCGTTAACTGGTACAAGGGTCTTCCCGGTACCGCAAACGGAGTTGTCTCCCTACTCTCCTACTCCAACGGTATTTGCCAGAATGCTTCCTTAAGATCAACACTACTAATAAAGTTGGTGTCTGGCCGACGACTGAGTAGCACGTCGGTATGAGGAAGGGGATTAGCGTCCTTCGTACTCACCGCATTGACCTTACCTGATTCCAAGCAAAAATGATACTTGGTAGTTCCATTCTCCCCGGGCTTCTTGATAAGTACAACTGGTGAGCAACAAGGACTCTCACTCTCCTCAATAACGCCAAGCTCCAACATTCGATCTACTTCTTGGTACAGAAGGGATTATACCGTTGAAGAAACAGGATAGTGTCTAACAGACGCTGTTGTTTTTGGAATCCCGCAAATTTCCGGTGAGAATTTAAACACCTTCTATAAAAAACTCTGTGACACTATCGAAATAACACCACCCGAACTTAAAAAATATTTTTCGCACAAAACATCGAACCGATAAGGACGAGCCACCTTTAATTTTACAATTTTAAAGCGTAGGAGAAAGAAATAATATGCTTAAAGCACTTGCCGGCTTCCGAAAAAAGACTAAGCGCCCTATATCTTTGCGCGATTTTGGCCTTGACTGAAGTAATCATGTTTTTGTGAACGAGAGCTTATCTCAAAGAAATCGGACTCTTCTTCAGCATGTAATGCGTATGAAAAAAAAGGACAGCTGATCTCCGTTTATACGCACTATGGTTCTGTGTGTGTGAAATCTGCTGTCGATGCAATGAGTGTAACTGCAGCCGACATTGATTGTTTAAACGCCATTGTCGAGAGATGCCAGATGAGTGATGATAAAAAACACCAACACCAAAGTTCTGCAACTCAACAACATTGATATGTATATACTTTACAACATTTACTGCAAGATTTCTCATAACCTTTCAAATTATTATCATTTACAAATATTCTCTATTCAAATTTTCATTTTTATTTCAATCAATGGCCAATGTTTATTATATTCTCTTACTTTGTTTTGTTTTCTTTTTGTCATTTTGATTGTGTTTATGTTTCTCCTAAACTTAGGTTACATTCGTTCGTATGTGTATTGATATAAATGTTATTTGAAATGATGGGTTTGGCTCCACGGAGAGTGACATGGATGCAAATCTATATCATATGATTCGAGCTTTGCATTCACAAAAAAAGGGCTTCACTTCATTTATAGTATGGATGGTTATGAGATTTTTAGAGGTGATCGAAGTGGTCGGGTGGGTGGACGGGTGGCTGTTTATGTGCCTAATGGACTTAGAGGTAAAGTTATGTGCAAATCAAATGCAAATGATCCATTCGAATTTTTGTTTGTCAATTTTTTGATTGGATCTGAATGTTTGTTGGTTGGTGTGATCTACAGGCCATATAAATTGTTGGATATATCGCCTATATTTAGTATTTTAGGAAATATTTCTTGCTCTACTCCCCACATTATTATTTGTGGTGATCTTAAAAGAAATCTGCTAAATATTCGTGCTTCTGCTCAGTTAATTGATAGATTTAAAAGCATCGGCTTAACATCTGCTAATTTAAGTACACCTACCCATTTTGCATTTTTCTGGCAAAAGTTGCGCAAACTAGGTGTTGGTAAACAGCGATCCAGTGTAAAAGCCAACGCAGATTATAATACAATCAACTCACAGCTTGTGTCTGTTTATTCGCAATCAATACTTTATCAAATGCACCAACTGCCTACTGACCTATCTATCGAAGGAATTGACAATTCTATAAGTTTAAACATTACTCGATTAACGGACGAAGACGTTGTTGAAGCTTTGCTGTCGATTAAATCTAAAGCTATAGGTTTTAACGGAATCAATCCTTAATTTCTTAAGTTACTCCTTCCTTTCATTTTCAAACGCATCACACATATTTTTAATCAAATACTAACTACTTGTGTTTATCTCTCTTCGTGGAAAAGCGCTAAGATAATTCCAATTCCCAAGTCTCAAGACCAAAGCAATCCTGAGTTCATACCTATTGCAATTCTACCGATTTCATCTAAAGTAATTGAAAAAACCTTTTTAAAGCAAATGCAATTACATTTGGTTGGCAGCAATCTCTTAATCCAGCCCAATCTGGTTTTCGTACAAAAAGAAGTTGTAAAACTGCACTTCTTGTTGTTGTTGACGATATTCGTCAAGATCTAGATTCAAACCGTCCTACGTTTCTGACATTACTAGACTTCTCAAAAGTGTTTGATACGGTAATCATTCTATTTTATGTAAGAAAATACTGTGCAGTTTTGGATTTTCTTCTCTGGCAGTCCAACTAATGAATTCTTACCTAAATGATCGTCAGCAATATGTAGCCATCGGAAACAATATGTCAACATTATTTAGAGTACCCGCCAGAGTTCCCCAGGGTTCATTTCTTGGGCCCTTACTATTTTTACTTTACGTGAACGAACTACCTCAACTTACAAAAAATTGTACGGTTCATATGTTTGCTGACGACGTTCAATTATTCCTGAGCTGTGAACTGGGAATGATTTGTAAATGTATTGAAATGATAAACAACGATTTAAAGATCATTGAGCAGTGGGCACTCAAGCATAATTTATCACTAAATCCAAGAAAGTCAAAGACTCTTTGCATTTATAAGAAAAAATTAGATACATCTTCTTTTCCACCTATACTATTAGGTCAATTTGTTTTCTTTTTGTCATTTTGATTGTGTTTATGTTTCTCCTAAACTTAGATTACATTCGTTCGTATGTGTATTGATATAAATGTTATTTGAAATGATGGGTCTGGCTCCACGGAGAGTGACATGGATGCAAATCTATATCATATGATTCGAGCTTTGCATTCACAAAAAAAGGCTTCACGTTTGCCATATCAATGCACAGAACTTGAAACCTTAGCTTGACGAATTTCGTCTGCTGCTCATTACCTCTGGTGTAGATATTGTCTGTGTATCAGAAAATTGGTTTTTTCCTGATTTTGAAAACGTCATTTATAGTATGGATGGTTATGAGATTTTTAGAGGTGATCGAAGTGGTCGGGTGGGCGGAGGGGTGGCTGTTTATGTGCGTAATGGACTTAGAGGTAAAGTTATGTGCAAATCAAATGCAAATGACCCATTCGAATTTTTGTTTGTCAATTTTTTGATTGGATCTGAATGTTTGTTGGTTGGTGTGATCTACAGGCCAAATAAATTGTTGGATATATCGCCTATATTTAGTATTTTAGGAAACGTTTCTTGCCCTACGTCACACATTATTATTTGTGGCGATCTTAATTGCAATTTGCTAAATATTCGTGCTTCTGCTCAGTTAATTGATAGATTTAAAAGCATCGGCTTAACATCTGCTAATTTATGTACACCTACCCATTTTGCATAAGATCCTCCTACTCTTTTAGATTTTTTTTTTGTTAATAATAATAAGAGTAGAATTTTGCTTTATAGTCAACTTGCAGCAGCAGGTTTTTCAAAGCATGATTTGATTTACCTTACGTATGACATTCCACTAGATGTAACTGAAAATATAATTACCTACAGAGATTTCAAAAATATAGATTATAATAGACTACGATCTGATGCTACTCAAATACCGTAGGATGACATTTGTTTAATGTCATCAGTAAATCAGCAGGTTTTATTCTTCGAGGACAACATAAAAATCTTTATGATCATCATGTTCCACTAAGACATAAGACTTTTTTATCCAGTTCACTACCTTGGTTCAAGAAAAATTTGCTAGTTTTGATACAAAAACGTAATGTTGCGTATTCTCGTTGGAAACGTCATAAGCTAACTGCAATTCATGATGCATATAAATCCCTTCGCAATTATGTTTTGTTTCGTATACGGGCAGCAGATCGGCAATACTATGAACATTTTCTTAATTCTCAAGAACAGTCTGGAAAATTTCTCTGGCAAAAGTTGCGCAAACTAGGTGTTGGTAAACAGCGATCCAGTGTAAAAGCCAACGCAGATTATAATACACTCAACTCACAGCTTGTGTCTGTTTATTCGGAATCAATACTTAATCAAATGCACCAACTGCCTACTGACCTATCTATCGAAAGAATTGACAATTCTATAAGTTAATACATTACTCGATTAACGGACGAAGACGTTGTTGAAGCTTTGCTGTCGATTAAATCTAACGCTATAGGTTTGGACGGAATCAATCCTCGATTTCTTAAGTTACTCCTTCCTTTCATTTTCAAACGCATCACACATATTTTTAATCAAATACTAACTACTTGTTTTTATACCTCTTCGTGGAAAAGCGCTTAAATAATTCCAATTCCCAAGTCACAAGACCAAAGCAATCCTGAGTACATACCTATTGCAATTCTACCGATTTCATCTAAAGTAATTGAAAAAACCTTTTTAAAGCAAATGCAATTACATTTGGTTGGCAGCAATCTCTTAATCCAGCCCAATCTGGTTTTCGTACAAAAAGAAGTTGTAAAACTGCACTTGTAGTTGTTGTTGACGATATTCGTCAAGATCTAAATTCAAACCGTCCTACGTTTCTGACATTACTAGACTTCTCAAAAGTGTTTGATACGGTTAATCATTCTATTTTATGTAAGAAAATACTGTGCAGTTTTGGATTTTCTTCTCTGGCAGTCCAACTAATGAATTCTTACCTAAATGATCGTCAGCAATATGTAGTCATCGGAAACAATATGTCAACATTATTTGGAGTACCCGCCAAAGTTCCCTAGGGTTCTATTCTTGGGCCCTTACTATTTTTACTTTACGTGAACGAACTCCCTCAACTTACAAAATATTGTACGGTTCATATGTTTGCTGACGACGTTCAATTAATCCTGAGCTGTGAACTGGGAATGATTTGTAAATGTATTGAAATGATGAACAACGATTTAAAGATCATTGAGCAGTGGGCACTCAGGCATAATTTATCACTAAATCCAAGAAAGTCAAAAACTCTTTGCATTTATAAGAAAAAATTAGATACATCTTCTTTTCCACCTATACTATTAGGTCAATTTGTTTTCTTTTTGTCATTTTGATTGTGTTTATGTTTCTCCTAAACTTAGATTACATTCGTTCGTATGTGTATTGATATAAATGTTATTTGAAATGATGGGTCTGGCTCCACGGAGAGTGACATGGATGCAAATCTATATCATATGATTCGAGCTTTGCATTCACAAAAAAAGGCTTCACGTTTGCCATATCAATGCACAGAACTTTAAACCTTAGCTTGACGAATTTCTTCTGCTGCTCATTACCTCTGGTGTAGATATTGCCTGTGTACCAGAAACTTGGTTTTTTCCTGATTTTGAAAACGTTATTTATAGTATGGATGGTTTTGAGATTTTTAGAGGTGATCGAAGTGGTCGGGTGGGCGGAGGGGTGGCTGTTTATGTGCGTAATGGACTTAGAGGTAAAGTTATGTGCAAATCAAATGCAAATGACCCATTCGAATTTTCGTTTGTCAATTTTTTGATTGGATCTGAATGTTTGTTGGTTGGTGTGATCTACAGGCCAAATAAATTGTTGGATATATCGCCTATATTTAGTATTTTAGGAAACATTTCTTGCCCTACTCCACACATTATTATTTGTGGCGATCTTAATTGCAATCTGCTAAATATTCGTGCTTCTGTTTAGTTAATTGATAGATTTAAAAGCATCGGCTTAACATCTGCTAATTTAAGTACACCTACCCATTTTGCATAACATCCTCCTACTCTTTTAGATGTATTTTTTGTTAATAATAAGAGTAGAATTTTGCTTTATAGTCAACTTGCAGCAGCAGGTTTTTCAAAGCATGATTTGATTTACCTTACGTATGACATTCCACTAGATGTAACTGAAAATATAATTACCTACAGAGATTTAAAAAATATAGATTATAATAGACTACGATCTGATGCTACTCAAATACCGTAGGATGACATTTGTTTAATGTCGTCAGTAAATCAGCAGGTTTTATTATTCGAGGACAACATAAAAATCTTTATGATCATCATGTTCCACTAAGACATAAGACTTTTTTATCCAGTTCACTACCTTGGTTCAAGAAAAATTTGCTAGTTTTGATACAAAAACGTAATGTTGCGTATTCTCGTTGGAAACGTCATAAGCTAACTGCAATTCATGATGCGTATAAATCCCTTCGCAATTATGTTTTGTTTCGTATACGGGCAGCAGATCGGCAATACTATGAACATTTTCTTAATTCTCAAGAACAGTCTGGAAAATTTCTCTGGCAAAAGTTGCACAAACTAGGTGTTGGTAAACAGCGATCCAGTGTAAAAGCCAACGCAGATTATAATACACTCAACTCACAGCTTGTGTCTGTTTATTCGCAATCAATACTTAATCAAATGCACCAACTGCCTACTGACCTATCTATAGAAAGAATCGACAATTCTATAAGTTTATACATTACTCGATTAACGGACGAAGACTTTGTTGAAGCTTTGCTGTCGATTAAATCTAACGCTATAGGTTTGGACGGAATCAATCCTTAATTTCTTAAGTTACTCCTTCCTTTCATTTTCAAACGCATCACACATATTTTTAATCAAATACTAACTACTTGTTTTTATACCTCTTCGTGGAAAAGCGCTAAAATAATTCCAATTCCCAAGTCTCAAAACCAAAGCAATCCTGAGTACATACCTATTGCAATTCTACCGTTTTTATCTAAAGTAATAGAAAAAACGCTTTTAAAGCAGATGCACTTACATTTGGCTGGCAACAATCTCTTAAATTCAGCCCAATCTGGTTTTCGTACAAAAAGAAGTTGTAAAACTGCACTTCTAGTTGTTGTTGACGATATTCGTCAAGATCAAGATTCAAACCGTCCCACGTTTCTGACATTACTAGACTTCTCAAAAGTGTTTGATACGGTTAATCATTCCATTTTATGTAAGCAACTACTGTGATGTTTTGGATTTTCTTCTCTGGCAGTCCAACTAATGAATTCTTACCTAAATGATCGTCAGCAATGTGTAGCCATCGGAAACAATATGTCAACATTATTTGGAGTAACCGCCGGAGTTTCCTAGGGTTCTATTCATGGGCCCTTACTATTTTTACTTTACGTGAACGAACTCCCTCAACTTACAAAACATTGTACGGTTCATATGTTTGTTGACGATGTTCAATTATTCCTGAGCTGTGAACTGGGAACGATTTGTAAATGTATTGAAATGATAAACAACGATTTAAAGATCATTGAGCAGTGGGCACTCAGGCATAACTTATCACTTAATCCAAGAAAGTCAAAGACCCTTTGCATTTATAAGAAAAAATTAGATACATCTTCCTTTCCACCTATACTATTAGGTCAATCACGCATCAAATACGTTGATAAAGCTTGTAATTTAGGGATTATTTTCAATGATACTCTCAATTGGTCAGATCACGCTGCAATTACGATTGGAAATATATACAATGGTCTCCGATTACTTTGGTTGACACAAACTTCATTGCCTGCTAAAACAAAGATGCTTCTTGTTAAATCACTTTTATTAACCGTGTTGTTTTATAGTTACGAAGTTTTTTGTCAAATTGACTACAACACGAGGCGTAAATTAAATGTCATTTACAATAACCTAGCAAGATTTGTTTTAAAAAAACGTCGTTTCGACCATATATCAAGCTACTCTCTGCAAATCATGGGCTTAAGCTTCGAAAATCTCCTAAAGTTCAGAACTTTAACTCTTTTCCACGGTATTATTCAGAACAAACAGCCCGAGTATTTGAACAGCAGACTAAATTATGCCGGCTCACAGAGAACAGTTGTGTTATTGAGAGACGATTTTTCGATATCGTGGCTATAATAGTCCAGAAACTTCATCTTGACTGCATCCAATCGGGACTGCTGTTCATACGACAATTGATGAGCGTACAATACCTCTCCTGGTTCCTCTGGAATCGAAATAGAACTCAAATAAAGTTCTTGGTCAAGATTTGGTACCAAATAAAATATTATCTCTCGCATTTAAAATTATCACAATTTTTCCCCAAAATACTTACACTCGATCCACTGTCAAGCAAACCTAAGACCTTTTTATGGGCGATTTTTATCTTAGCATAAGGTTTGGGACGTTACCATCTTCATCAAATTCGGAATTCCAGTACATTTACCTCCCATGAGAAGACTTACAGGAATTTCGCATTTGGCAGCGATGGCAGTAAAACACTTTATCTCAGATTTGTCTTGCATCCAATGACTAAGTCCAACAACGCATCGCAAATGATCAGGCTTTGTTACGAGCGATTTTGATCATGATATATGAGTTGCTGGACCGAACCATTGGACACAAGTCAATCTGAGCCATTCGAAACAAAGGCGGAACATCAGTTTCTCTTACTCTCGATGGCGTCACCAGTTGTTCGAGAATTCTAAGGAGCAATCACGCACACGACATACGATTGGCCTGGTGACGATATTGGGACCAAGACAACCTGATACAATTAAGCACGAAGGACTAAACTACCGTGTCCGTCAAGGGTGCAGTCAAGGTTGAAAAATCCTTAATAAATCGCCTATACCACCCTGCTAGACCAAGCAGCCGATGAACTTGCCTCGGATTCTTCTGTGTTGGGAAATCCACAACTGCTTCAATTTTTGCCCGATCAGTGTTCATCTTCTCACCACCAACGATACATCCCAAATATTGTAGCTCTTTAAAGCTTAACTTAGATTTTTTTAAAGTTGATGGTGAGATTGGCTTTCCTTAAGCATTCAGCTACTTCATCCAGCAAGGCGATATGAGTTTCGAAGTCCGGTGCAATAATGAGCATGTCGTCAACATATACGAACACGCGATCCCGTAATCATGCAGGAATTACTTTGTCCATTAGACGACATAACCTTTGAGCTGCATTACAAAAGCCAAAATGCATGACCGTTAACTGGTTCAAGGGTCTTCCCGGTACCGCAAACGGAGTTGTCTCCCTACTCTCCTTCTTTAACGGTATTTGCCAGAATGCTTCCTTGAGATCAACACTACTAATTAAGTAGGTCTGGCCGACGGCTGAGTAGCTCGTCGATATGAGGAAGGGGATTAGCGTCCTTCGTACTCACCGCATTGACCTTACCTGAATCCAAGCAGAAATGATACTTGGTAGTTCCATTCTCCCCGGGCTTCTTGATTAGTACAACCGGTGAGCACCAAGGACTCTCACTCTCCTCAATAACGCCAAGCTCCAACATTCGATCTACTTCTTGGTACAGAAGGGCTTGTACCGTTGAAGAAACAGGATAGTGTCTAACAGACGCTGTTGTTTTTGGAATCCCGCAAATTTCCGGTGAGAATTTAAACACCTTCTATAAAAAACCCTGTGACACTATCGAAATAACAACACCCGCACTTAAAAATGTTTTTCGCACAAAACATCGCAACGATAAGGACATGCCACCTTTAATTTTACAATTTTATAGCGTAGGAGAAAGAAATAATATGCTTAAAGCACTTGCCGGCTTCCGAAAAAAGACTAAGCGCCCCATATCTTTGCGCGATTTTGGCCTTGACTGAAGTAATCATGTTTTTGTGAATGAGAGCTTATCTCAAAGAAATCGGACTCTACTTCAGCATGCAGTGCGTATGAAAAAAAAGGACAGCTGATCTCCGTTTATACGCACTATGGGTCTGTGTGTGTGAAATCTGCTGTCGATGCAATGAGTGTAACTGTAGCCGACATTGATTGTTTAAACGCCGTTGTCGAGAGATGCCAGATGAGTGATGATAAAAAACACCAACACCAAAGTTCTGCAACTCAACAACATTGATATGTATATACTTTACAACATTTACTGCAAAATTTCTCTTAACCTTTCAAATTATTATCATTTAAAAATATTCTCTTTTTCAAATTTTCATTTTTATTTCTATCAATGGCCAATGTTTATTATCTTCTCTTACTCTATTTTGTTTTCTTTTTGTCATTTTGATTGTGTTTATGTTTCTCCTAAACTTAGATTACATTCGTTCGTATGTGTATTGATATAAATGTTATTTGAAATGATGGGTCTGGCTCCACGGAGAGTGACATGGATGCAAATCTATATCATATGATTCGAGCTTTGCATTCACAAAAAAAGGCTTAACGTTTGCCATATCAATGCACAGAACTTGAAACCTTAGCTTGACGAATTTCGTCTGCTGCTCATTACCTCTGGTGTAGATATTGTCTGTGTATCAGAAAATTGGTTTTTTCCTGATTTTGAAAACGTCATTTATAGTATGGATGGTTATGAGATTTTTAGAGGTGATCGAAGTGGTCGGGTGGGCGGAGGGGTGGCTGTTTACGTGCGTTATGGGGGGCTCTGATCTGTCTCCGACTCTTTTCTTGATTTTTATAAACGATCCTCTGTCTGTTACTTCTAATCCACTTAACTGTTTTGACGACTCTACCCTCAGCTTTTCATATTCGTTCGATAATTCACGTCCTTCGCCTTCGGACGTACAATTGCAACGGTACCATATGTTAAGCTCACTAAACTCCGATTTATACAGCATTGTCAAATGGGGTAATAGAAATCGTGTGGAGTTTAATGCTTCGAAAACTCAATGCTGTCTTCTGTCATTAAAGCTTAACATTCCCCCAATGTCATTGTCCATGAATGGCACTTACATCGAAGAAACCGAAAAGCTCTCAGTACTCGGTATGTGTGTTAACGACGATCTCCGTTGGAACGACCATATATTTGAGATCGCTAAGAAAGCTGTAAAGTGTTTAGGTTGTCTGTATCGGTGTAAGAAGTATTTTTTCCTGATCTGATCTGATCTATCTACATACATCTGGCATTTATACGCCCTAAACTCGAGTATAACTCCCACCTCTGGGCAGGTGCTTCGCAAACATCGCTTCACCTGCTTGATAGAATACAAAATCGAGCGTTAAGACTGATAGGAAACAATTGACACACTCGAACACCGACGCAATGTTTCATGTCTTTCCTTATTTTATCGTTTCTTTTACAAAAAATGTTCACTCGAAGTAGCCAGTTGCATTCCTCCCCTTAAAAGTTTCTCCCGTAATACTCGTCTCGGAAGGAATGCTCATCAGTTCACTAATTTTGGACGTACCTTGAAATATAGGAATTCTTTTTTTAGCCGAACGACACGAATTTGGAATAGTTTACCCGGCGGGATTTTACAAAAACGTAATGTTGCGTATTCTCGTTGGAAACGTCATAAGCTAACTGCACTTCATGATGCGTATAAATCCCTTCGCATTTATGTTTTGTTTCGTATAATGATTTAAAGATCATTGAGCAGTGGGCACTCAGGCATAACTTATCACTAAATCTAAGAAAGTCAAAGACTCTTTGCATTTATAAGAAAAAATTAGATACATCTTCCTTTCCACCTATACTATTAGGTCAATCGCGCATCGAATACGTTGATAAAGCTCGTAATTTAGGTATTATTTTCAATGATACTCTGACGTGGTCAGATCACGCTGCAATTACGATTGGAAATATATACAATGGTCTCCGATTACTTTGGTCGACACAAACTTCATTGCCTGCTAAAACAAAGATGCTTCTTGTTAAATCACTTTAGTTAACCGTGTTGTTTTATAGTTACGAAGTTTTTTGTCATGTTGACTACAACACGAGGCGTAAATTAAATGTCATTTACAATAACCTAGCAGGATTTGTTTGTAAAAAAAGTCGTGTGGTCGACATC
Source organism: Platycheirus rosarum (assembly GCA_963971375.1). Classification (NCBI taxonomy): domain Eukaryota; kingdom Metazoa; phylum Arthropoda; class Insecta; order Diptera; family Syrphidae; genus Platycheirus; species Platycheirus rosarum. The sequence goes on from OZ020507.1 coordinate 104,636,153, forward strand.
AAGCTACTCTCTGCAAATCATGGGCTTAAGCTCCAAAATCTCCTAATTTTCAGAACTTTAACTCTTTTCCACGGTATTATTCAGAACAAACAGCCCAAATATTTGAACAGCAGACCCAACTGCTTCACTTTCTGCCCGATCAGTGTTCATCTTCCCACCACCAACGATACATCCCAAATATCTTAGCTCTTTAAAGCTGAACTTAGATTTTTTTAAAGTTGATTGTGAGATTGGCTTTCCTTAAGAATTCAGCTACTTCATCCAGCAAGGCGATATGAGTTTCGAAGTCCGGTGCAATTATGAGCATGTCGTCAACATATACGAACACGCGATCCCGTAATCATGCAGGAATTACTTTGTCCATTAGACGACATAACCTTTGAGCTGCATTACAAAACCCAAAATGCATGACCGTTAACTGGTACAAGGGTCTTCCCGGTACCGCAAACGGAGTTGTCTCCCTACTCTCCTTCTCCAACGGTATTTGCCAGAATGCTTCCTTAAGATCTACACTACTAATTAAGTAGGTGTCTGGCCGACGGCTGAGTAGCTCGTCGATATGAGGAAGGGGATTAGCGTCCTTCGTACTCACCGCATTGACCTAACCTGAATCCAAGCAGAAATGATACTTGCTAGTTCCATTCTCCCCGGGCTTCTAGAGAAGTACAACCGGTGAGCACCAAGGACTCTCACTCTCCTCAATAACGCCAAGCTCCAACATTCGATCTACTTCTTGGTACAGAAGGGCTTGTACCGTTGAAGAAACAGGATAGTGTCTAACAGACGCTGTTGTTTTTGGAATCCCGAAAATTTCCGGTGAGAATTTAAACACCTTCTATAAAAAACTCTGTGACACTATCGAAATAACACCACCCGCACTTAAAAATGTTTTCGCACAAAACATCGCAACGATAAGGACGAGCCACCTTTAATTTTACAATTTTATAGCGTAGGAGAAAGAAATAATATGCTTAAAGCACTTGCCGGCTTCCCAAGGCTGTTCTGTAATTGATTTTTGTATTGTGAAGGGCAATTGGATTGATATGATTAAAAATTTTGAGGTATATCCCGCAAACTATTTATTCGTGCGAATGTACGCCTCAAGATATCCACAACAGAGCTAAAATATCTAATGCTTTTAAGAAACTAAAATGGGTCGAAAGTAAGGCTAGTTTGTATAGGCGAAACTTAAATCAACAAATGGATTCTTTTACTGATCAGCTTGAACTTTGCATAGAATCTTCAACACTATCTGTTTTTGAACTAGTTTAGCATTCAGCAGTTGTTAGTTCTTGTCCGAATAAATCATCTTTTAATTCAAAGTGGTATGACGAAGAGTGTAAAACAAGTAGAAAAAAATCCTTCCCTTACTTAAAGCTTTTCAGACAGCTTTCAAAAGACTCTACTTGCAACGAAATAAAATATATAAGGATTTATGCAGTTTCAAAAACCAATTGTACTTAAAGAAAGCTGCTAGGAATTTTTTAAACTGTAGGGATTCCAAGTCTTTTTGGTGCAAAGTGTGGATCTTAGGTGGAAGGAGCAAGTCATCGTCTTTGAGCGTAAGTGTAGATCAACTAGCAAACTATTTTGGAAACCTCTTGCTCTCAGATTCAAACCAAAACTCTTTAAGCTACGCCCTTCAATACATTTCGATACCTGAACTAGACTCGCCTTTTACAATGCTTGAATTATTATCATCACTTAATAAAATGAAAAATAATAAGGCTGCGGGATTAGATGGAATCCCGATCGAGTTCTACAAGTTTTCGACCCCTGAGTTTCTGGAACGCATTTTAGCATTGCTAAATTAAATGTTCATTGACGAGGTGTTTCCAAGTAGCTTTCGCTTGGCGAAAATATGTGCTATATTTAAAAAAGGTAATCCAAATCTTCTTGAGAATTACAGAGGTATATCCGTTCTGTGTTCATTAAGAAAACTTTTTGCTCAGATCTTAAACTGTAGACATCTTATAAGATGGGTTGACAGCAATAATATTATAAGCTGTTTCAAAGCTGGTTTTCGGGCTTATCTCTCAACAATGGATCAAATATTTGCTCTTACAAGCATCGCAAGACGTTTTATCGATACAAAGAAACAATTGTACACTTTTTTTGTAGATTTCAAAGCTGCTTTTGATACTATCAATAGGCATTCACTATTATATAAGCTTTCAACTATTGGTGTATCAACAAAGTTCATTAAAGTCTATGAACAGCTTCTTTTGAACACGTCTGCGATACATCTTCTTTTCCACCTATACTATTAGGTCAATCGCGCATCGAATACTTTGATAAAGCTCGTAATTTAGGGATTATTTTCAATGATACTCTCACTTAGTCAGATCACGCTGCAATTACGATTGGAAATATATACAATGATCTCCGATTACTTTGGTCGACACAAACTTCATTGCCTACTAAAACAAAGATGCTTCTTGTTAAATCACTTTTATTAACCGTGTTGTTTTATAGTTACGAAGTTTTTTGTCATGTTGACTACAACACGAGGCGTAAATTAAATGTCATTTACAATAACCTAGCAGGATTTATTTTTAAAAAAACGTCGTTTCGACCATATATCAAGCTACTCTCTGCAAATCATGGGCTTAAGCTTCCAAAATTTCCTAAAGTTCAGAACTTTAACTCTTTTGCACGGTATTATTCAGAACAAACAGCCCGAGTATTTGAACAGCAGACTAAATTATGCCGGCTCACAGAGAACAGTTGTGTTATTGAGAGACGATTTTTCGATATCGTGGTGATAATAGTCCAGAAACTTCATCTTGACTGCATCCAATCGGGACTGCTGTTCATACGACAATTGATGAGCGTACAATACCTCTCCTGGTTCCTCTGGAATCGAAATAGAACTCAGATAAAGTTCTTGGTCGAGATTTGGTACCAAATAAAATATTATCTCTCGCATTTAAAATTATCACAATTTTTCCCCAAAATACTTACACTCGGCCCACTGTCAAGCAAACCTAAGACCTCTTTATGGGCGATTTTTATCTTAGCAAAAGGTCTGGGACGTTACCATCTTCGTCAAATTCGGAATTCCAGTACATTTACCTCCCATCAGAAGACTTACAGGAATTTCGCATTTGGCAGCGATGGCTGTAAAACACTATATCTGAGATTTGTCTTGCATCCAATGACTAAGTCCAACAACGCATCGCAAATGATCAGGCTTTCTTACGAGCGATCTTGATCATGATATATGAGTTGCTGGACCGAACCATTGGACACAAGTCAATCTGAGCCATTCGATACAAAGGCGGAACATCAGTTTCTCTTACTCTCGATGGCGTCACCAATTTGTTCGTCGCAAGTGTTCGAGAATTCTAAGGAACAATCACGCACACGACATACGATTGGCCTGGTGGCGACATTGGGACCAAGACAACCTGATACAATTAAGCACGAAGGACTAAACTACCGTGTCCGTCAAGGGTGCAGTCAAGGTTGAAAAATCCTTAATAAATCGCCTATACCACCCTGCTAGACCAAGCAGCCGATGAACTTGCCTCGGATTCTTCTGTGTTGGAAAATCCACAACTGCTTCAATTTTTGCCCGATCAGTGTTCATCTTCCCACCACCAACGATACATCCCAAATATCTTAGCTCTTTAAAGCTGAACTTAGATTTTTTTAAAGTTGATGGTGAGATTGGCTTTCCTTAAGCATTCAGCTACTTTATCCAGCAAGGCGATATGAGTTTCGAAGTCCGGTGCAATTATGAGCATGTCGTCAACATATACTGTACGAGAAAACTACATATGGATAACAAGATGGCAACATTTTTCTTACCATACACAGTGGCAACACTTAATTCACCATGCATAGATCATAGCAAACTGTATTTTTCAATCGCAGCACAGCTAACGGCATTATGATCTGATTTTTACTCTCTTTGCTGTGCTTTAGTTTTTTTGGATTCTTTTTTGTTAGTCTGTGTCTTCATTTAGCCTTCCACTAGAATAAAACATTATTTTACAAATTGATAGTCTCTTGTTTTTTTTGCAAATAATTTTCTTCCTAATTGCGTGTATGAGAAACTCAAATCTTTTTTCATACATTTTTGGTGCCTCCTGTGAGGAATTTTATTCACAAAATTAATACAGATACTTTGTTGGCTTAGCATAAGACGGAAGCAATTGGACGTCTTGTTGGTACAGTTGGCGTTTCTTTGCATCTTTGCTGTTCCTTTGCTGTTTTTCCTGTTCCATAGTGGATGTCTGAGGACGAGTCGGATTCATCGGACTCGACTATTTTGGCTCTATACATGGCTGATTTGAACCGGCGTTCATCCGCAGTTATTGCAATCAGGCGGATTGCTACGAATATTGCTAAGGATGAATTCTCTGGCGATACATTTGGTTTTGAACAAGAAATCAAAACCTTACAATGGCATTTCGATCGGTTTGTGGCTGCTCACGATGCATTAATAGAGTCCGCAAAGCCAGGTGAAATTGAAGCACATGCGAGTCTATGGGATGAAATGGAGATACATCGCAACACTGCAATGGTAAAGCTACACCGCATGCTTTTTACTGCAAAAGCAGAACAAGCACCCGAAAATCAGGAAATGGCATCTGGGGAACGCTCGTCTATATTGGCTTTAAAACTAGATCCATTGTCAGTTCCGAAATTCGATGGCACACTTCAGAACTGGCTTGTATTCAAGGATACGTTTGAGACACTTGTACATTCACAGGACTTCCCTGAGGCGTACAAGCTTGGCAAATTACGTGAGGCAGTTCAAGGTGATGCAGTGGCTTTGGTTGGTGGCACATACACTGGTGGCTATGGCGAAGTGTGGAAGGCGCTGAAGAATCGGTATGACAGCCCACGGCAATTGGCGGAGATTCATGTCTCCAGATTTATTGGCATCAAGCAACAGACAGTTGAATCTACTTCATCCTTGCTCTCCGTGGTAGACACTGTGAGGGAATCATTCCGTGCGTTGACCGTGATGAAATTACCAGTGGAATCTTGGGACGTACTAGCTGTTCCTATTGTGACATCGAAAATTCCGACAACGACCCAGCAGGCTTGGGGTATGAGCAGAACGACTAACGAAATTCCTAAGCTCGAGGAGTTGTTGACGTTCGTGGAGAAACGCGCTCACAGTTTGGCATCGGATATACTGCGATGGAATACAGTCGACATCCACAATCATTCTGGTGTAAGGAAGAATCCTAACCCTTCTAATAACATATTGCGTTTAGTGAAAACTAATTTGGCTGCAACCACACCTGGCAATTGCGAATTTTGCGACTCCAACATACATCGTATAAGTAATTGTCCTAAGCTGTTGGTTTTACCTGTGGTTGAACGATTCAACAAATTGCGTGGCTCCGATCTTTGCTTCAATTGCTTGCGGCCTGGACACGCAACCAAGTCTTGTGCAGGTGGTAACTGTCGAAGTTGCCAAGGCAGACATCATACGTTGCTGTGTCGCAATGGCCCTTCCGGCCCAACAAATATGACAATCGCTAGGTCTAAGGCAATGACGGCTGCTCCAACGCCTACAGCAGCATCAACGCAACCACCTCGGAACTATACAGCATGACTACCACAAATGGCCAAATCATTTTTGGTAATAGGTGAACAATTGGTTTTGTTGGCGACTGCAATTGTTCATATTAAGGATGGCTATGGGTCTACCCATCGGTGCCGGATCATTTGCGATCCGGGCAGTCAGGTTAGTTTCATGAAATACAGCTTTTTTAATCAGTTATCTATCTGCAGAAAACCTGCTACAATCCCAGTCGAAGGTATTGGTTCAGTTGTGACATACACACGTGGCTGTGCTTCAATCCATATGGCTTCGAGCGACAATACATTTGGCATTGATGTAGAGTTCTATTTACTTACTTCCATCACTACATCGACTCCAATTGCTGATATTGCACCATCTTGCTGGCAGCATTTACGTACCTCGGCTTTGGCAGATCCTTCATTTGGTCGAACGGGTCGAATTGATGGGCTTATTGGAGCTGACGTATGAAGTGAAATCATCCGCGAAGGCATAGTACGTGGCTCAGCAGGTGAACCTTTTGCACAATTAACCACATTGGGATGGGTGGTATTTGGCAAGGCAACAATCAACACTTCTTTGACATCAGGCATTAGCTCTTTGTACACCATTCATGGCAGCGTAGGAGAGGATGATGAACAACTAGACTTGGCAATGGCACGAATATTCGAGGTGGATGCTGACACACCGACAGCTTATAGCGAGAACGAGGCTTGTGAGAATTTATTCCTGGCTACACACCGCCGTGCCCCCAATGGCCGGTACATCGTACAAATTCTATTCCGGCCTGATGCTCCTGCTCTTGGCAACTCTCATCTCCTGGCATTGCGACAGTTTTATCAATTAGAACGTAGATTGGCTATTAATCCAGAGCTCAAAGAAAAATACGTGACTTTCATGCAGGACTACATCACTTTGGGCCACATGAAGGATGTTTCATATGTGTCATATGAACCTTCACTATTTCATACCACATCATGCTGTGCTGTCCAAATTTCGCGTTGTTTTCAATGCATCAGCGAAAACATCAAATGGCGTTTCCCTCAATGAGACCCAATTGGCTGGACCTCTCATACAAGAGTTGCTTGTTACAATCATCTTCCGTTTTTGGCGTTTTGCTGTGGCACTCTCGGCAGACGTCAAGAAAATGTTTCGCCAAGTTCAGATGGATGAGCGTCATCAACGTTGGCAGCAGATCCTGTGGCGAGAATCAACTGGTGAGCCGATTCGCACATATCAATTAACCACTGTAACATATGGCATGGCTTCTGGTCCTTACAATGCTATTAGGGCAATGCAACAATGCGCTCGAGACAATTGTCATATGCTGGCGGACGGCTTTCGAGAGGCAACCGCTCTCAAGAGCATTTTGCGAGATTTTTATGTCGATGATTATTTGGCAAGTGCAGAAACTATGGAAGAGGCAATACAATTGGCAAATGACGTCGATAAGATACTGCGACAAGGCTGCTTTCAACTATGCAAATGGCAATCCAACGACAAGATTGCATTGGCTCAAATCACCGACAATCCATGCTTAGCAAGTGAAGTCAGAATAAGCACTTCCGAGGTGACAGTTTTGGGCTTAAATTGGAATCCATCGACGGATGAACTCTTCTACCGCATTGACATTGGCGATGGTAAAACTACATCTACAACTAAGCGACAAGTGGTAGGTGACATTGCACGGTTATATGATCCTACAAACATGCTGGCACCTGTTATCATCGTATCAAAAATATTCATCCAAAATCTATGGCGTATTGGCTTGGATTGGGACGCTCCATTGCCGTTGGAATTACTTCAAGAGTGGTTGGCTTTTCGTAACAGTCTACATCGACTTCAACAGCTCCGAATTCCACGTTGTTCGCAAATGAAGGCATTGGTAACTACACATTTGCATGGTTTTTGCGATGCCAGCGTTAAGGCCTATGCGGCGGTCGTATACGTTTGTACGACGAATCCAAATGGTGACTTCACATCAGCACTGGTTACTGCGAAAACTTGTGTCGCACCATCTCGAGCGGATAACCAAGGCAATTCGATCACCACGATACCCCGCTTGGAGCTTTGTTCTGCACGACTATTAGCCGAAACTATTGGCCATGTAAAACACGCATTGGACTTGGCGCATGCACCCTGCTCACTGTGGAGTGACTCAACTATCGTTCTTTGTTGGCTACGTAAATCATCGGCGATGCTCAAACAATATGTTGCGCATAGAATTGGCTACATTCAACAACACACAAATTTTTCTGACTGGCGACATGTACAGACGCATCTGAATTCCGCTGACTGTGCGAGTCGAGGTATTTCTGCCGAAGCACTGGTAAATAACGCATTATGGTGGCATGGCCCAATTGAACTTATGCGCGACCACATGGCAGGGGAGATCCCTATCCCTTCGGAAGCGGAGGAAGAAGCTATGGCAGTGGAATCTAAACCAATTCAGGCTAACATTGTGCATCTTGTCCCGCACCATATAATTCAGACAAGATATCACTGTGCAAACGAAACAATCGAAATCGACTTGGTCGAACGCTTCTCAACCATTGGAAGGCTGATCCGAACCACGGCGTATGTGCTGCGTGCCAACCCAATCCGACGCCAATATTGGCATCACACAATAGTGGATAGCAAGGAATTGGCTGTGGCTTTGAAATGGCACATTCGAGCAGAACAATCCAGGTATTTTCTAAATGAAATTCAAAAGTTACAAACTGTACGGCAAGTTCCAACAACAAGTAAATTGGCATCTTTGGTACCGTACATTGACTCAAATGGTATATTGAAAGTTGGGGGTCGACTAAGGCACGCTGAACTTCCTATGGAAAAGCAACATCCAATCATCATGGCAAAATCAAGCACCCTATCACCACTCATCGTTCAGGACCTTCATCTCACAAACTCCCATGCACAAACTACGCTCATGTTGCAAACAATTCGACAAAAATATTGGATCATTTCTGGCCGTGCGCTCGTGAAGCAATGCATACATGAGTGTGTCACATGTCGATGACATTCTCAACCGATGGCTAAGCAACAAATGGCATCCTTACCAACTGTCAGGGTCGTGGCTTCCCCACCGTTTTCATCATCAGGCGTCGATTATTGTGGACCAATCAACATTCGAATCGGATCACAGCGCACACGTACTACAAAGAAAACATATGTGGTTATTTTCAATTGCATGGCTACTAAGGCCGTACACATTGAGCTGGCGGAAGATTTGTCGGCCAGAGCTTTCATCAATGTATTTTTGCGATTTTCTGGTCGTCGTGGCCCTTGTTATCATCTTTATAGCGATAATGGCACGCAATTCAAGAAGGCGAACAAAATCCTATTGTGAGACTGGGCTGAGTGGCGCAGTGAATACACCCAACAGCAGTTAGGAAACCAGAAGACTCAATGGCACTTCATCTCAGCAGCAGCACCGCATTAAGGCGGTCTGTGGGAAGCCGCGGTGAAGTCGGCGAAAAAACATTTATTACGTGTTGTTGGCAGCCAGACGCTGTACTTTGATCAATTGAATACCTTGCTAGTGCGAATTGAGGCGTGCATGAATTCGCGACCATTGGTGGTGGTATACGATGGAGTCGATGACCGTTTGGCACTCTCTCCAGCTGATTTTTTGATCGGTCGTTCTATTGTGGCTTTACCTGAACCATCGGCAATTGAAATCCCTATGGACCGACTCAAACATTGGAAACTTCTTCGACAAATGCATCAATCATTCTGGCAACGTTGGCATGACGAATATTTGGCCTCGATACAACAGCGATCGAAGTGGAAGCGACCATCTGAGAACCTTCGAGTTGGCGATGTCGTGGTTCTTCGTCACGAGAATCTACCACCATGCAAATGGCGACTTGGACGCATTGTTGGCGTACATCCAGGCAGTGACGGTTTGGTTCGTAACGTCACTGTCAAATATCATTTGGATAACGATGGCACTGGCGGAAATCTGAAGCTTACAACTCAACCATCACAGAAGGTGTGCAGACTATTAGGCACTTGTCCTGAGTCTACCGACCCAGCCGGGCAGTAAATGTACGAGAAAACTACATATGGATAACAAGATGGCAACATTTTTCTTACCATACACAGTGGCAAAACTTAATTCACCATACATAGATCATAGCAAACTGTATTTTTCAATCGCAGCACAGCTAACGGCATTATGATCTGATTTTAATCTCTTTTTTGGATTCTTTTTTGTTAGTCTGTGTCTTCATTTAGCCTTCCACTAGAATAAAACATTATTTTACAAATTGATAGTCTCTTGTTTTTTTTTGCAAATAATTTTCTTCCTAATTGCGTGTATGAGAAACTCAAATCTTTTTTCATACATATACGAATACGCGATCCCGTAATCGTGCAGGAACTACTTTGTCCATTAGACGACATAACCTTTGAGCTGCATTACAAAACCCAACATGCATGACCGTTAACTGGTACAAGAGTCTTCCCGGTACCGCAAACGGAGTTGTCTCCATACTCTCCTTCTTCAACGGTATTTGCCAGAATGCTTCCTTCAAATCAACACTACTAATTAAGTAGGTATCTGGCCGACGGCTGAATAGCTCGTCGATATGAGGAAATGATATTTGGTAGTTCCATTCTCCCCGGGCTTCTTGATAAGTACAACCGGTGAGCACCAAGGACCCTCACTCTCCTCAATAACACCAAGCTCCAACATTCGATCTACTTCTTGGTACAGAAGGGCTTGTACCGTTGAAGAAACAGGATAGTGTCTAACAGACGCTGTTGTTTTTGGAATCCCGCAAATTTCCGGTGAGAATTTAAATACCTCCTTTAAAAAAACTCTATGACACTATCGAAATAACACCACCCGCACTTAAAAATGTTTTCGCACAAAACATCGCAACGATAAGGACGAGCCACCTTTAATTTTACAATTTTATAGCGTAGGAGAAAGAAATAATATGCTAAAAGCACTTGCCGGCTTCCCAAGGCTGTTCTGTAATTGATTTTTGTATTGTGAAGGGCGATTGGATTGATATGATTAAAAATTTTGAGGTATATCCCGCAAACTATTCAACCCATCTGCCTATTGTAGTGTCGTGCGAATGTACGCCTCAAGATATCCACAACAGAGCTGAAATATCTAATGCTCTTAAGAAACTAAAATGGGTCGAAAGTAAGGCTAGTTTGTATAGGCGAAACTTAAATCAACAAATGGGTTCTTTTACTGATCAGCTTGAACTTTGCATAGAATCTTCAATACAATCTGTTTTTGAACTAGTTTAGCATTCAGCAGTTGTTAGTTCTTGTCCGAATAAATCATCTTTTAATTCAAATGGTATGACGAAGAGTGTAAAAAAAGTAGAAAAAAATCCTTCCCTTACTTAAAGCTTTTCAGACAGTCTTCAAATGAAGCTTTCAAAAGACTCTTCTTGCAACGAAATAAAATAGCAGTTTCAAAAACCAATTGTACTTAAAGAAAGCTGCTAGGAATCTTTTAAACTGTAGGGATTCCAAGTCTTTTTGGTGCAAAGTGTGGATCTTAGGTGAAAGGAGCAAGTCATCGTCTTTGAGCGTAAGTGTAGATCAACTAGCAAACTATTTTGGAAACCTCTTGCTCTCAGACTCAAACCAAAACTCTTTAAGCTACGCCCTTCAATACATTTCGATACCTGAACTAGACTCGCCTTTTTCAATGCTTGAATTATTATCATCACTTAATAAAATGAAAAATAATAAGGCTGCCTGATTAGATGGAATCCCGATCGAGTTCTACAAGTTTTCGACCCCTGAGTTTCTGGAACGCATTTTAGCATTGCTAAATTAAATGTTCATTGACGAGATGTTTCCAAGTAACTTTCGCTTGGCGAAAATATGTGCTTTATTTAAAAAAGGTAAACCAAATCTTCTTGAGAATTACAGATATCCGTTTTGTGTTCATTAAGAAAACTTTTTGCTCAGATCTTATACTGTAGACTTATAAGATGGGTTGACAGCAATAATATTATAAGCTGTTTCAAAGCTGGTTTTCGGGCTTATCTCTCAACAATGGATCAAATATTTGCTCTTACAAGCATCGCAAGACGTTTTATCGATACAAAGAAACAATTGTACACTTTTTTTTGTAGATTTCAAAGCTGCTTTTGATACTTTCAATAGGCATTCACTATTATATAAGCTTTCAACTATTGGTGTATCAACAAAGTTCATTAAAGTCTATGAACAGCTTCTTTTGAACACGTCTGCGATACATCTTCTTTTCCACCTATACTATTAGGTCAATCGCGCATCGAATATGTTGATAAAGCTCGTAATTTAGGGATTATTTTCAATGATACTCTCACTTAGTCAGATCACGCTGCAATTACGATTGGAAATATATACAATGGTCTCCGATTACTTTGATCGACACAAACTTCATTGCCTGCTAAAACAAAGATGCTTCTTGTTAAATCACTTTTATTAACCGTGTTGTTTTATAGTTACGAAGTTTTTTGTCATGTTGACTACAACACGAGGCGTAAATTAAATGTCATTTACAATAACCTAGCAGGATTTATTTTTAAAAAAACGTCGTTTCGACCATATATCAAGCTACTCTCTGCAAATCATGGGCTTAAGCTTCCAAAATTTCCTAAAGTTCAGAACTTTAACTCTTTTGCACGGTATTATTCAGAACAAACAGCCCGAGTATTTGAACAGCAGACTAAATTATGCCGGCTCACAGAGAACAGTTGTGTTATTGAGAGACGATTTTTCGATATCGTGGTGATAATAGTCCAGAAACTTCATCTTGACTGCATCCAATCGGGACTGCTGTTCATACGACAATTGATGAGCGTACAATACCTCTCCTGGTTCCTCTGGAATCGAAATAGAACTCAGATAAAGTTCTTGGTCGAGATTTGGTACCAAATAAAATATTATCTCTCGCATTTAAAATTATCACAATTTTTCCCCAAAATACTTACACTCGCCCCACTGTCAAGCAAACCTAAGACCTCTTTATGGGCGATTTTTATCTTAGCAAAAGGTCTGGGACGTTACCATCTTCGTCAAATTCGGAATTCGAGTACATTTACCTCCCATCAGAAGACTTACAGGAATTTCGCATTTGGCAGCGATGGCAGTAAAACACTTTATCTCAGATTTGTCTTGCATCCAATGACTAAGTCCAACAACGCATCGCAAATGATCAGGCTTTCTTACGAGTGATCTTGATCATGATATATGAGTTGCTGGACCGAACCATTGGACACAAGTCAATCTGAGCCATTCGATACAAAGGCGGAACATCAGTTTCTCTTACTCTCGATGGCGTCACCAATTTGTTCGTCGCAAGTGTTCGAGAATTCTAAGAAACAATCACGCACACGACATACGATTGGCCTGGTGGCGACATTGGGACCAAGACAACCTGATACAATTAAGCACGAAGGACTAAACTACCGTGTCCGTCAAGGGTGCAGTCAAGGTTGAAAAATCCTTAATAAATCGCCTATACCACCCTGCTAGACCAAGCAGCCGATGAACTTGCCTCGGATTCTTCTGTGTTGGAAAATCCACAACTGCTTCAATTTTTGCCCGATCAGTGTTCATCTTCCCACCACCAACGATACATCCCAAATATCTTAGCTCTTTAAAGCTGAACTTAGATTTTTTTAAAGTTGATGGTGAGATTGGCTTTCCTTAAGCATTCAGCTACTTTATCCAGCAAGGCGATATGAGTTTCGAAGTCCGGTGCAATTATGAGCATGTCGTCAACATATACGAATACGCGATCCCGTAATCGTGCAGGAACTACTTTGTCCATTAGACGACATAACCTTTGAGCTGCATTACAAAACCCAAAATGCATGACCGTTAACTGGTACAAGGGTCTTACCGGTACCGCAAACGGAGTTGTCTCCATACTCTCCTTCTCCAACGGTATTTGCCAGAATGCATCCTTGAAATCAACACTACTAATTAAGTAGGTATCTGGCCGACGGCTGAATAGCTCGTCGATATGAGGAAATGATATTTGGTAGTTCCATTCTCCCCGGGCTTCTTGATAAGTACAACCGGTGAGCACCAAGGACTCTCACTCTCCTCAATAACACCAAGCTCCAACATTTGATCTACTTCTTGGTACAGAAGGGCTTGTACCGTTGAAGAAACAGGATAGTGTCTAACAGACGCTGTTGTTTTTGGAATCCCGCAAATTTCCGGTGAGAATTTAAATACCTTCTATAAAAAAACTCTGTGACACTATCAAAATAACACCACCCCACACTTAAAAATGTTTTCGCACAAAACATCGCAACGATAAGGACGAGCCACCTTTGATTTTACAATTTTATAGCGTAGGAGAAAGAAATAATATGCTTAAAGCACTTGCCGGCTTCCCAAGGCTGTTCTGTAATTGATTTTTGTATTGTGAAGGGCGATTGGATTGATATGATTAAAAATTTTGAGGTATATCCCGCAAACTATTCAACCCATCTGCCTATTGTAGTGTCGTGCGAATGTACGCCTCAAGATATCCACAACAGAGCTGAAATATCTAATGCTCTTAAGAAACTAAAATGGGTCGAAAGTAAGGCTAGTTTGTATAGGCGAAACTTAAATCAACAAATGGGTTCTTTTACTGATCAGCTTGAACTTTGCATAGAATCTTCAATACAATCTGTTTTTGAACTAGTTAAGCATTCAGCAGTTGTTAGTTCTTGTCCGAATAAATCATCTTTTAATTCAAATGGTATGACGAAGAGTGTAAAAAAAGTAGAAAAAAATCCTTCCCTTACTTAAAGCTTTTCAGACAGCTTTCAAAAGACTCTACTTGCAACGAAATAAAATATATAAGGATTTATGCAGTTTCAAAAACCAATTGTACTTAAAGAAAGCTGCTAGGAATCTTTTAAACTGTAGGGATTCCAAGTCTTTTTGGTGCAAAGTGTGGATCTTAGGTGAAAGGAGCAAGTCATCGTCTTTGAGCGTAAGTGTAGATCAACTAGCAAACTATTTTGGAAACCTCTTGCTCTCAGACTCAAACCAAAACTCTTTAAGCTACGCCCTTCAATACATTTCGATACCTGAACTAGACTCGCCTTTTTCAATGCTTGAATTATTATCATCACTTAATAAAATGAAAAATAATAAGGCTGCGGGATTAGATGGAATCCCGATCGAGTTCTACAAGTTTTCGACCCCTGAGTTTCTGGAACGCATTTTAGCATTGCTAAATTAAATGTTCATTGACGAGATGTTTCCAAGTAGCTTTCGCTTGGCGAAAATATGTGCTTTATTTAAAAAAGGTAAACCAAATCTTCTTGAGAATTACAGAGGTATATCCGTTTTGTGTTCATTAAGAAAACTTTTTGCTCAGATCTTATACTGTAGACTTATAAGATGGGTTGACAGCAATAATATTATAAGCTGTTTCAAAGCTGGTTTTCGGGCTTATCTCTCAACAATGGATCAAATATTTGCTCTTACAAGCATCGCAAGACGTTTTATCGATACAAAGAAACAATTGTACACTTTTTTTTGTAGATTTCAAAGCTGCTTTTGATACTATCAATAGGCATTCACTATTATATAAGCTTTCAACTATTGGTGTATCAACAAAGTTCATTAAAGTCTATGAACAGCTTCTTTTGAACACGTCTGCGATACATCTTCTTTTCCACCTATACTATTAGGTCAATCGCGCATCGAATATGTTGATAAAGCTCGTAATTTAGGGATTATTTTCAATGATACTCTCACTTAGTCAGATCACACTGCAATTATGATTGGAAATATATACAATGGTCTCCGATTACTTTGATCGACACAAACTTCATTGCCTGCTAAAACAAAGATGCTTCTTGTTAAATCACTTTTATTAACCGTGTTGTTTTATAGTTACGAAGTTTTTTGTCATGTTGACTACAACACGAGGCGTAAATTAAATGTCATTTACAATAACCTAGCAGGATTTATTTTTAAAAAAACGTCGTTTCGACCATATATCAAGCTACTCTCTGCAAATCATGGGCTTAAGCTTCCAAAATTTCCTAAAGTTCAGAACTTTAACTCTTTTGCACGGTATTATTCAGAACAAACAGCCCGAGTATTTGAACAGCAGACTAAATTATGCCGGCTCACAGAGAACAGTTGTGTTATTGAGAGACGATTTTTCGATATCGTGGCGATAATAGTCCAGAAACTTCATCTTGACTGCATCCAATCGGGACTGCTGTTCATACGACAATTGATGAGCGTACAATACCTCTCCTGGTTCCTCTGGAATCGAAATAGAACTCAGATAAAGTTCTTGGTCGAGATTTGGTACCAAATAAAATATTATCTCTCGCATTTAAAATTATCACAATTTTTCCCCAAAATACTTACACTCGGCCCACTGTCAAGCAAACCTAAGACCTCTTTATGGGCGATTTTTATCTTAGCAAAAGGTCTGGGACGTTACCATCTTCGTCAAATTCGGAATTCCAGTACATTTACCTCCCATCAGAAGACTTACAGGAATTTCGCATTTGGCAGCGATGGCTGTAAAACACTATATCTGAGATTTGTCTTGCATCCAATGACTAAGTCCAACAACGCATCGCAAATGATCAGGCTTTCTTACGAGCGATCTTGATCATGATATATGAGTTGCTGGACCGAACCATTGGACACAAGTCAATCTGAGCCATTCGATACAAAGGCGGAACATCAGTTTCTCTTACTCTCGATGGCGTCACCAATTTGTTCGTCGCAAGTGTTCGAGAATTCTAAGAAACAATCACGCACACGACATACGATTGGCCTGTTGGCGACATTGGGACCAAGACAACCTGATACAATTAAGCACGAAGGACTAAACTACCGTGTCCGTCAAGGGTGCAGTCAAGGTTGAAAAATCCTTAATAAATCGCCTATACCACCCTGCTAGACCAAGCAGCCGATGAACTTGCCTCGGATTCTTCTGTGTTGGAAAATCCACAACTGCTTCAATTTTTGCCCGATCAGTGTTCATCTTCCCACCACCAACGATACATCCCAAATATCTTAGCTCTTTAAAGCTGAACTTAGATTTTTTTAAAGTTGATGATGAGATTGGCTTTCCTTAAGCATTCAGCTACTTTATCCAGCAAGGCGATATGAGTTTCGAAGTCCGGTGCAATTATGAGCATGTCGTCAACATATACGAATACGCGATCCCGTAATCGTGCAGGAACTACTTTGTCCATTAGACGACATAACCTTTGAGCTGCATTACAAAACCCAAAATGCATGACCGTTAACTGGTACAAGGGTCTTCCCGGTACCGCAAACGGAGTTGTCTCCATACTCTCCTTCTCCAACGGTATTTGCCAGAATGCTTCCTTCAAATCAACACTACTAATTAAGGTATCTGGCCGACGGCTGAATAGCTCGTCGATATGAGGAAATGATATTTGGTAGTTCCATTCTCCCCGGGCTTCTTGATAAGTACAACCGGTGAGCACCAAGGACTCTCACTCTCCTCAATAACACCAAGCTCCAAAATTCGATCTACTTCTTGGTACAGAAGGGCTTGTACCGTTGAAGAAACAGGATAGTGTCTAACAGACGCTGTTGTTTTTGGAATCCCGCAAATTTCCGGTGAGAATTTAAATACCTTCTATAAAAAAACTCTGTGACACTATCGAAATAACACCACCCGCACTTAAAAATGTTTTCGCACAAAACATCGCAACGATAAGGACGAGCCACCTTTAATTTTACAATTTTATAGCGTAGGAGAAAGAAATAATATGCTTAAAGCACTTGCCGGCTTCCCAAGGCTGTTCTGTAATTGATTTTTGTATTTTGAAGGGCGATTGGATTGATATGATTAAAAATTTTGAGGTATATCCCGCAAACTATTCAACCCATCTGCCTATTGTAGTGTCGTGCGAATGTACGCCTCAAAATATCCACAACAGAGCTGAAATATCTAATGCTCTTAAGACTCTAAAATGGGTCGAAAGTAAGGCTAGTTTGTATAAGCGAAACTTAAATCAACAAATGGGTTCTTTTACTGATCAGCTTGAACTTTGCATAGAATCTTCAATACAATCTGTTTTTGAACTAGTTTAACATTCAGCAGTTGTTAGTTCTTGTCCGAATAAATTATCTTTTAATTCAAATGGTATGACGAAGAGTGTAAAAAAAGTAGAAAAAAATCCTTCCCTTACTTAAAGCTTTTCAGACAGTCTTCAAATGAGCTTTCAAAAGACTCTTCTTGCAACGAAATAAAATATATAAGGATTTATGCAGTTTCAAAAACCAATTGTACTTAAAGAAAGCTGCTAGGAATCTTTTAAACTGTAGGGATTCCAAGTCTTTTTGGTGCAAAGTGTGGATCTTAGGTGGAAGGAGCAAGTCATCGTCTTTGAGCGTAAGTGTAGATCAACTAGCAAACTATTTTGGAAACTTCTTGCTCTCAGACTCAAACCAAAACTCTTTAAGCTACGCCCTTCAATACATTTCGATACCTGAACTAGACTCGCCTTTTACAATGCTTGAATTATTATCATCACTTAATAAAATGAAAAATAATAAGGCTGCGGGATTAGATGGAATCCCGATCGAGTTCTACAAGTTTTCGACCCCTGAGTTTCTGGAACGCATTTTAGCATTGCTAAATTAAATGTTCATTGACGAGATGTTTCCAAGTAGCTTTCGCTTGGCGAAAATATGTGCTATATTTAAAAAAGGTAATCCAAATCTTCTTGAGAATTACAGAGGTATATCCGTTTTGTGTTCATTAAGAAAACTTTTTGCTCAGATCTTATACTGTGGACTTATAAGACGGGTTGACAGCAATAATATTATAAGCTGTTTCAAAGCTGGTTTTCGGGCTTATCTCTCAAGAATGGATCAAATATTTGCTCTTACAAGCATCGCAAGACGTTTTATCGATATAAAGAAACAATTGTACACTTTTTTTGTAGATTTCAAAGCTGCTTTTGATACTATCAATAGGCATTCACTATTATATAAGCTTTCAACTATTGGTGAATCAACAAAGTTCATTAAAGTCTATGAACAGCTTCTTTTCAACACGTCTGCGATACATCTTCTTTTCCACCTATACTATTAGGTCAATCGCGCATCGAATACGTTGATAGAGCTCGTAATTTAGGGATTATTTTCAATGATACTCTCACTTAGTCAGATCACGCTGCAATTACGATTGGAAATATATACAAAGGTCTCCGATTACTTTGGTCGACACAAACTTCATTGCCTGCTAAAACAAAGATGCTTCTTGTTAAATCACTTTTATTAACCGTGTTGTTTTATAGTTACGAAGTTTTTTGTCATGTTGACTACAACACGAGGCGTAAATTAAATGTCATTTACAATAACCTAGCAGGATTTATTTTTAAAAAAATCAAGCTACTCTCTGCAAATCATGGGCTTAAGCTTCCAAAATTTCCTAAAGTTCAGAATTTTAACTCTTTTGCACGGTATTATTCAGAACAAACAGCCCGAGTATTTGAACAGCAGACTAAATTATGCCGGCTCACAGAGAACAGTTGTGTTATTGAGAGACGATTTTTCGATATCGTGGCGATAATAGTCCAGAAACTTCATCTTGACTGCATCCAATCGGGACTGCTGTTCATACGACAATTGATGAGCGTACAATACCTCTCCTGGTTCCTCTGGAATCGAAATAGAACTCAGATAAAGTTCTTGGTCGAGATTTGGTACCAAATAAAATATTATCTCTCGCATTTAAAATTATCACAATTTTTCCCCAAAATACTTACACTCGCCCCACTGTCAAGCAAACCTAAGACTTCTTAATGGGCGATTTTTATCTTAGCAAAAGGTCTGGGACGTTACCATCTTCGTCAAATTCGGAATTCCAGTACATGTACCTCCCATCAGAAGACTTACAGGAATTTCGCATTTGGCAGCGATGGCAGTAAAACACTTTATCTCAGATTTGTCTTGCATCCAATGACTAAGTCCAACAACGCATCGCAAATGATCAGGCTTTCTTACGAGCGATCTTGATCATGATATATGAGTTGCTGGACCGTACCATTGGACACAAGTCAATCTGAGCCATTCGATACAAAGGCGGAACATCAGTTTCTCTTACTCTCGATGGCGTCACCAATTTGTTCGTCGCAAGTGTTCGAGAATTCTAAGGAACAATCACGCACACGACATACGATTGGCATGGTGACGACATCGGGACCAAGACAACCTGATACAATTACGGACGAAGGACTAAACTACACAGACATTGGGCGCCATTTGTTTTAAGATAATTTGATTTAGGTTGGGAATAGTATATAGTTTGCATAGGAAATGGAAGGAAAGGCAATGGGTATGGCAGAAAAGGGAAACAGTAGGTTTTGACTAGGAAAGGAAACGATAGGTTAGGAAATGGATAGGATAGAAGAAGGAAACGATGCAAAACGCCATAAAGGGCAGAATACGGGATTGAAAGGAGAAGGAATTCGAATTGTGAATTCAAGGGACGGGCAGGAATCAGGAAAGAAAGCGGTTAGGAAAGGAAACCGTTCAGGTTTTTAGTTGTTTGGTATGATAAAAATAAAATAGAAGAAAACTGGTACAGAAAAGGAAAAGGAAGCTGAAAATGGAAGGTAGGGCAAAAATCAAAAAGAATTGAAAAAAGGAAAATATTCAAAAAATTGACATAAAAAATAAGGCGAGTATCGACCTAAGTAGAAACCAAGCAAACCTAAGGAGGAAAAGGAAAACCTGAACAAGGGAAAGGTATGGAAATCTGTAATTGAAACTTGGCACGCCTGCGAAGTACGGCTCAGATCGTCGGACTAGGGTAGTCTTGTCCCAAAGACAGAAGGAGACCTCACAACAAAATATAAGTCGTGCCAAACTACAAAACAAAAATAAACCTGCACCACAATAAATATATATACCACCACCAAACGAAACATACCACACTTTATTCCTGCAGATGTTGGTAGGAATGCCAGTACGCCGTCGATCATGAGTCCGTGGCGTTAGATTTTCGGACTCACCACAATGTTGCCTTGGATGCTGCTCTTTCATTTCACTCACCGTCCGGACTTAGCCGCTCTCTCGTCACCCCCTGAAAATGTTCCTTAAAAAGCCATTCAGCCTCTTTTGGCTCAATAAAATTAATCATTTGACGCGATGTACATCATTTGGAAACTTTTATTTAATTATTTCAATTTGGTAATTTTCGATACAAAAATATCAGAAGACGAAGAGAACTAAGCGAACAATTTAAATAAAATCAGGACTAAAAATAAATCAAAACTTAAAACTAACTTAAAACGAAGACTCCATTACAAAAAATGGATAGGATTGGAGAAGGAAACGATGCAAAACGCCATCTAGGGCAGAATACGGGATTGAAAGGAGAATTCCTTCTCCTTTGAATTTTGAATTCAAGGGACGGGCGGGAAACAGGAAAGATAGCGGTTAGGAAAGGAAACCGTTCAAGTTTTTAGTTGCTTGGTATGCTTCTAATTTCAAGAGTGAAATTATTATTAATTCAAAAGATACTATTTCTAACAAAATCATTATGCTTTAAGAAACGGGTGCAAGCCTGAGTTTAATAAAAATAAATAAATTGAACAAAGAACTATATCTTCATACCAATAATATAACTGAATTGAAAGGCATAGTTAGTCGACACTGGGCAAAATTCTTCTAAATATAGAAATAACACGAAGAGCAAAGCTAAGATATTTATTTCATGTAGTGCCCGAAAATTTCCCCATTTTTTTTTAGGTGAAGACTTATTTCGAAATTTCAACGCTATACTAAATTATAAAGACAATACCTTAACATACTATTACTAGAATAAGAGATACACCATAGACTTCGTTAATAAACGAAAATCTATTACTATACCTGCTTGGTCTGAGAGAATAATTAAATATGGGCTTATTCACGATCCCTCGAACTTCGCACAAGAAATTCGTCCTCAAGTCTATAACTCTTCAGCTATGACAGAATCAACACATGGATATATATATATATCCCTGTTTAACGCCAACAATGAAGATGTCGTCCTACAGGATCTTAATTTAGAATTTGCAAATAGTATTGACTACATTTATAACTTAAATTCATTTGATACTCAATACGTTATAAACGACATATTAGGTAAGATCCGAAACCAATTCCGACTAGATCAACTAATTAGTTAAGAAATGAAATCTATTGTGGATATTTGCCGAAATAACAACCATCTATTTTTTCTCGATGGCGATACCCTGTCAACTACGTCTGGAATTACACATCAAATAAAAACAAACCTAAATATACCCCCAGTAAACATTCGAATATACCGTTTAGCACAAATTCACACTCAAGAAATAAAGAAGTAGGCTAAATGTTGCATGAGGAAATAATTAGGACAAGTTCAATTCCATGGAATTCTCCTTTATTAGTCGTGCCCAAGAAAGGAAAACAGAAGTGGAGAGTAGTAGTGGACTACAGAAAACTTAACAAAGTGACCATCGCGGATGCGTATTCAATACCAAATATCGAAGACATCCTCGGACAACTGAGTGATTCGAAGAACTTCACAACATTGGATCTAGCCAGTGGATTTCATCAAATTGAAGTTAATGAGGAAGACAAAGAGAAAACAGCATTCAGTACAACTAACGGACATTAAATAAATCAGAAAAACTACTCCACTATAGAAAAAAGAAGCTTTAGCTTTCGTTTGGGCAGTAACGCATTTCCGACCATATGTGTACGGAAGACACTTTGAAGTAATTACCGACCACAAGCCACTTGTGTGGATGTTCAACCTTAAAGATCCTTCTTCGAGAATAATGCGCTTGCGTATTAAAATTGAAGAGTATGACTTCACGGTTTCTCATAAAGCAGGTAATCTTAACACAAATGCAGACGCTTTGTCTCGTTTGAATGTAGCTGAAGTCAAAGTGATAACGCGAAGTCACAACAAAGTCTCGCCTATTGAACAACCATAAGTAAGTCAAAATATTATCGAAGTATCAAATTCAGAACAAATCAAAAATATTATATACGAATTTGATGACACACCTTTAGGTGGTCACCAAGGAGTTAAACGTACGCTCAAACGCTCAAATGAAAAACATGTATGAAGATAATATAATAAAGAAATACATTGCGTCATGTGAACTTTGCCAGAAGAATAAGTTGTATACGCGGAACAAATTACCAATGGTCATCACCACAGAAAACGAAAATAAGTACATACTGACGTTCCAAGACGACCTGACTAAATTTGCACAAGCCAAAGCCATACCCAATCAAGAAGCCAGAACGGTAGCCGAAGCACTAGTAAAGAAAATAATTTGTACCTACGCGATTCCTCAAACAATTCTTACAGAACAAGGCAAAGTGAATTATTTAAAAATGCTTGCAAAATCTTAAAAAATAATAAAATTAAAAACTAGTCCGTACCATCCACAATCAAATGGTGCCCGTGAAAGGTCACATAGAACGTTAGGTGATTACCTTAGAAATTATGCAAGCAAAGATCAATCAAATTGGGATAGTTATCTGGAGAATGCAATATTTTGCTACAACACAACCCCACATTCCAGCACAAACTACAGTTCATTCGAAGTTCTCTTTGGCTTTGAAGCACCGATTCCTTCCGTGTTGAACAGAAGCGTACAACCAACTTACAACTATGACGATTATGTCTCAGAAATAAAGGCCAAAATGCAAACTGGTGATGAATTAATTCGTGACAATCAAATAAAGGCTAAAGAGAAATCTAAAGCATATTACGATACAAATTCTAAACAGACGTGCTATAAAGTTGGTGACAAAGTATTAATGGAAATCAAGAATCGATCGAATAAAAAACTCTCTCCGATTTTCCAAGGACACGAAGGTGTACCCGAGAAAGGGTGTCTGGTACGACATTCGGTGAACCTTTTCGGTATTCTATATCGAAGGTTATCAAGGCTTAACCTTCGAGATCCAAACTCCACGGCCAATCTACAGTTAGGGTCTTTCATCCCCATTAGCCATTTAAGGCTGAAGTGATCAGTGATGACTGTGAAGTCCATACCCTCGACATAGGGCCTTAAATTTTTCACTGCCATGACCGCTGCCATACACTCTTTCTCGCTAACACTATAGTTTCTTTGACACGAGATGAGTTTTTGGGAAAAATAAGCTATCGGATATTTCTCGTCCTGTTCGTTTCTCTGAAAGAGAACTGCCCCCATTTCATATTCAGAAGTATCACACTGAATAAAGATTTTTTTTGAAGTCCGGGTGCTATAATATCGGAGCTGTTGTGAACGCTTTTCGAAAGCCACTATCGCTTCCTCCGTCATCTGAAACTTGACATTTTTCTTCTTCCCCGTGTCCGTCAAGGGTGCAGTCAAGTTCGAAAAATCCTTAATAAATCGCCTATACCACCCTGCTAGACCAAGCAGCCGATGAACTTGCCTCGGATTCTTCTGTGTTGGGAAATCCACTTCTGTTTCAATTTTTGCCCGATCAGTGTTCATCTTCCCACCACCAACGATATATCCCAAATATCTTAGCTCTTTAAAGCTGAACTTAGATTTTGTTAACGTTGATGGTGAGATTGGTTTTCCTTAAGCATTCAGCTACTTCATCCAGCAAGGCGATATGAGTTTCGAAGTCCGGTGCAATTATGAGCATGTCGTCAACATATACGAACACGCGATCCCGTAATCGTGCAGGAATTACTTTGTCTATTAGACGACATAACCTTTGGGCTGCATTACAAAACCCAAAATGCATGACCGTTAACTGGTACAAGGGTCTTCCCGGTACCGCAAACCGAGTTGTCTCCCTACTCTCCTTCTCCAACGGTATTTGCCAGAATGCTTCCTCGAGATCAACACTACTAATTAAGTAGGTGTCTGGCTGACGGCTGAGTAGTTCGTCGATATGAGGAAGGGGATAAGCGTCCTTCGTACTCACCGCATTGACCTTACCTGAATCCAAGCAGAAATGATACTTGGTAGTTGCATTCTCCCCGGGCTTCTTGATAAGTACAACCGGTGAGCAACAAGGACTCTCACTCTCCTCAATAACGCCAAGCTCCAACATTCGATCTACTTCTTGGTACAGAAGGGCTTGTTTTTTTTTTATTTTATGTTGGCTCAACTAGAGCGTGGTGCTCCTAGGCCTTGCTCAATACGCCCCTCCAGCTGGCTTTATCCCTTGCCTGCTGTCTCCAATTTCGCACTCCAAGTTGGCGGAGGTCTCCTTCTACCTGGTCGCTCCATCGAAGATGAGGTCTACCTTGGCTTCTGACTCCCTCTGGTTTGGCTTTGAAGACTTTACTCGCTGGAGCGTTGGTGTCCATTCGCTCTACATGGCCCAGCCATCTTAGTCGTTGGACTCTAATTTTTCTGGCTAAGCTTATGTCGCTGTACAGCTCGTATAGTTCGTCGTTGTATCTTCGTCGCCAAATGTTGTCTTCTCGGTTTACGCAAATAGGACCATAGATCGTACGCAGAACTTTTCTCTCGAAGACTCCAAGTGACTTTTCATCCGATTGGGAGAGGGTCCATGCTTTTGCACCATATAGCAGGTCCGGGATGATGAGTGTTTTATATAGTGTCTCCTTGGTTCTTCTCGATAGGGCTTTATTTATCAATTGCTTATTCAGCCCAAAGAAACAGCGATTAGCAAGAGTTAGTCTGCGTTTGATTTCAGCGCTGATGTTGTTGACCGAGTTTACAGCAGTACCCAGGTAGACAAATTGACTGACTACCTCGAAGTTATACATATCAATGGTCACATTTTGACCAAGCCGGTGGTGGGATTGGGCTTTTGTTGATGAAAGCATATACTTCGTCTTGTCCTCGTTTATTTTCAGCCCCATTCTGCTTGCTGCTGACTCCATAGTAGTGAAAGCACCGGTTACTGCTCGCTTTGTTCTTCCTATCACGTCTATGTCGTCTGCAAACCCAAGTAATTGTGTCGATTTATTGAAAATGGTGCCCGATGTACTGGCATGGGTGCTCCGTATTATATTTTCAAGCACAATATTGAAACAGCTGCATGACAGCGCGTCTCCTTGTCTAAGCCCTCTGGTGGT
Organism: Platycheirus rosarum; assembly: GCA_963971375.1. Taxonomy (NCBI): domain Eukaryota; kingdom Metazoa; phylum Arthropoda; class Insecta; order Diptera; family Syrphidae; genus Platycheirus; species Platycheirus rosarum. Next base: position 104,661,751 of record OZ020507.1, read on the forward strand.
TTCGAAGGTTTCAGTAGAGTCTCTACCAACTTTGACGGAACAGCGAGCATTCTCCAACGTCATCCTGATAAGGCGTATCAGTTTAGCAGGGATTCCAAAGTTAGACATAGCACGATACATTTCAACTCTATTAACACTATCGTACGCTGCTTTAAAATCGACAAACAGGTGGTGGGTGTCGATGTTATATTCTTGGGTTTTCTCCAGGATCTGGCGTAATGTTAATATTTGGTCGGTGGTAGATTTTCCAGGTCTGAAGCCGCATTGGTAAGGACCTATTAGATCATCAGCAAACGGCTTGAGACGTTCACATAAAACGCTTGACAGGATCTTATAGGCGATGTTTAGAAGACTAATGCCTCTATAGTTGGCGCAGAGTAGGCGGTCTCCTTTTTTGTGGATCGGGCAGATGGTACTGAGGTTCCACTCATCGGGCATACTTTCCTCCGACCATATTTTGCAGATGAGTTGGTGTATGCTCCTGACCAGTTCATCTCCAGCGTGTTTAAAAAGCTCCGCTTGTAGACCATCGTATCCAGCTGCTTTGTTCATCTTTAGCCTGGTGATGGCTACTTTGATCTCATTTTGGTCGGGCGGGTGCAGTTCGTGGTCGTCATCTAGATTAACTGGTACAAGTTGATATTGGGCGGGATCTTGGCTGTCATCGCCATTTAACAACTGGTTAAAGTAGTCTCTCCAGATGGCTAACATCGCCTGTGTTTCCACAATGGTGTTTCCATCCTGATCTTTGCAGGGCCCAGGGCGACTTGTGAAACCTGATGTAGACTGTTTCACTCTTCTGTAGAAATTTCGCACCTCTTTTCTGCAAAAACATCTCTGCATCTCCTCGACTTCGCGTTGCTGGTGTTCTTTTTTCTTCCTCCTGAGTTTGCGTTTCTCATCCTTCCTTCGCTCAACATAGAGATTTCTGGTGGCTCTCGTATCTCTCTGGAGCCACGACTTGTATGCCTCCGTTTTAGCTTTGTTTGCCTGAGCACATTCGGAGTCGAACCAAGGGTTTCTAGGGGGAGGCTGTGAGAAATCTAATACCTCTGACGCAGCATTTCTTATGGCTTGTTGACATAGCTGCCATTGGTCTTCCGTGTTCATATCCTCAGTCGAAGGATTTCTCGCAAGCTCAAGGGATACGCGGTCTGCATAGGCAGCGGCGGTCTCTTCCGATTGAAGTTTTCCAACATTGAATTTCTTCGGCGTAGTTGATTGAGATCCGTACTCTAAGCTTTGCACCGACTAGGTAGTGGTCCGAATCGATGTTTGCTCTTCGGAATGTACGGACATTCAAAATGCTGGAGGAGTGCCTTCCGTCAATCGCAACATGGTCAATTTGGTTGCAGGTTCGACCATCTGGGGATCGCCATGTGCCTTTGTGGATGTTGGGACGTGGGAAACGCGTGCTACTCAGCACCATGTTTTTTCCCGCTGCAAAATCGATGAGCCTGAGTCCGTTATCGGAAGTGGTGTCGTGCAGGCTGTGTTTTCCGATCGTCATACCAAAGATGTCCTCCCTCCCAATTTTGGCATTAAAATCTCCTAAAAGGATTTTAATGTCATTTTTGGGGCATTGCTCATAAGTTTTGGCGAGGAGCTCGTAGAAACTTTCTTTGGTAGCGTCGTCTTTCTCTTCTGTAGGGGCATGGGCGCTTATGAGGCTCAGGTGGTGGAATTTGGCCTTAATGCGGATCGTTGTCACTCTCTCGCTGACTTCGCGAAAGCTCAAGACTTTTTGCCTTGGTCTTCCTCTGACAGCGAATCCGCATCCAAACAAGCGCGATCTCCCATCAAGATAGCATTTCCCATAGTAGAAGTTACAGTCTTCTGTTTTTCTCAGGCCTGGTCCATCCCATCGCATCTCCTGGAGGGCTGTTACATCAGCTTGGAACCTGGCGAGGGTCTCGGCTAGCTGCTCGGCCTTGCGCAGCCTGTTCAACGTACGCACGTTCCAAGTGCATATATGTAAATCGTTGTCCGTTTTTCGTTTGCGGGGGGGGTCGTCAACATTGTTGGTTTGGTCATCCGAGGCATATCTTGCATTTTTCATCACAATAAATTTTCCCTTTCATTACCGGCTTGTGAGGCCTGTGCATGACGTGTAGATCGTGTTGGTGGTTGGATGTTCAGAGCATATCTTTCGTCCTGCTCCTAGTTCCTGAGAAGAGAACTCAGGTATCTACAACCAATGGATCCGATGGATCCAACGTTCGTCGTTAGTTCACCTTTCGGCTATCCAGCGAGTACCGCAGGGAGGTGACGATGCGATTTTGCCCACCTACAGAAGGGGTTGTACCGTTGAAGAAACAGGATAGTGTCTAACAGACGCTGTTGTTTTTGGAATCCCGCAAATTTCCGGTGAGAATTTAAACACCTTATATAAAAAACTCTGTGACACTATCGAAATAACACCACCCGCACTAAAAAATGTTTTTCGCACAAAACATCGCAACAATAAGGACGAGCCACCTTTAATTTTACAATTTTATAGCGTAGGAGAAAAAAATAATATGCTTAAAGCACTTGCCGGCTTCCGAAAAAAGACTAAGCGCCCCATATCTTTGCGCGAGTTTGGCCTTGACTCAAGTAATCATGTTTTTGTGAACGAGAGCTTATCTCAAAGAAATCGGACTCTACTTCAGCATGCAGTGCGTACAAAAAAAAGGACAGCTGATCTCCGTTTATACGCACTATGGGTCTGTGTGTGTGAAATCTGCTGTTGATGCAATGAGTGTAACTGTAGCCGACATTGATTCTTTAAACGTCGTTGTCGAGAGATGCCAGATGAGTGATGATAAAAAACACCAACACCAAAGTTCTGCAACTCAACAACATTGATATGTATATACCTTACAACATTTACTGCAAAATTTCTCTTAACCTTTCTAATTATTATCATTTAAAAATATTCTCTTTTCAAATTTTCATTTTTATTTCTATCAATGGCCAATGTTTATTATCTTCTCTTACTCTGTTTTGTTTTCTTTTTGTTATTTTGATTGTGTTTATGTTTCTCCTAAACTTAGATTACATTCGTTCGTATGTGTATTGATATAAACGTTATTTGAAATGATGGGTCTGGCTCCACGGAGAGTGACATGGATGCAAATCTATATCATATTATTCGAGCTTTGCATTCACAAAGAAAAGGGCTTCACGTTTGCCATATTAATGCACAGAGCTTGAAACCTTAGCTTGACGAATTTTGTCTGCTGCTCATTACCTCTGGTGTAGATATTGTCTGTGTATCAAAAACTTGGTTTTTTCCTGATTTTGAAGTTATGTGGAAATCAAATGCAAATGACCCATTCGAATGTTTGTTTGTCAATTTTTTGATTGGATCTGAATGTCTGTTGGTTGGTGTGATCTACAGGCCAAATAAATTGTTGGATATATCGCCTATATTTAGTATTTTAGGAAACATTTCTTGCCCTACGTCACACATTATTATTTGTGGCGATCTTAATTGCAATTTGCTAAATATTCGTGCTTCTGCTCAGTTAATTGATAGATTTAAAAGCATCGGCTTTACATCTGCTAATTTAAGTACACCTACCTATTTTGCATATGATCCTCCTACTCTTTTAGATGTATTTTTTGTTAATAATAAAAGTAGAATTTTGCTTTATAGTCAACTTGTAGCAGCAGATTTTTCAGAGCATGATTTGATTTACCTTACGTATGACACTAGATGTAACTGAAAATATAATTACCTACAGAGATTTCAAAAATATAGATTATAATAGACTACGATCTGATGCTTCTCAAATACCGTGGGATGACATTTGTTTAATGTCGTCAGTAAATCAGCAGGTTATATTCTTCGAGGAGAACATAAAAATCTTTATGATCATCATGTTCCACTACAACATAAGACTTTTTTATCCACGTCGTTTCGACCATAATCAAGCTACTCTCTGCAAATTATGGGCTTAAGCTTCGAAAATCTCCTGAAGTTCAGATTATTAACTCTTTTGCACGGTATTATTCAGAACAAACAGCCCGAGTATTTGAACAGCAGACTAAATTATGCCGGCTCACAAAGAACAGTTGTATCAATAAGAGAGGTTTTTTCGAGATCGTGGCGATAATAATCCAGAAACTTCATCTTGACTGCATCCAATCGGGACTGCTGCTCATACGACAATTGATGAGCGTACGATACATCTCCTGGTTCCTCTGGAATTGAAATAGAACTGAGATAAACTTCTTGGTCGAGATTTGGTATCAAATAAAATATTATCTTTCGCATTTAAAATTATCACAATTTTTCCCCAAAATCCTCACACTCGCCCCACTGTCAAGCAAACCTAAGACCTCTTTATGGACGATTTTTATCTCAGAATAAGGTCTGGGACGTTACCATCTTCGTCAAATTCGGAATTCCAGTACATTTACCTCCCATCAGAAGTCTTACAGGAATTTCGCATTTGGCAGCGATGGCAGTAAAACACTTTATCTCAGATTTGTCTTGCATCCCATGACTAAGTCCAACAACGCATCGCAAATGATCAGGCTTTCTTACAAGCGATCCAATTGTCCGAACCATTGGACACAATTCAATCTGAGCCATTCGATACAAAGGTGGAACATCAGTTTCTCTTACTCTCGATGGCGTCACCAATTTGTTCGTCGCAAGTGTTCGAGCATTCTAAGGAGCAATCAGACACACGACATACGATTGGCATGGTGACGACATCGGGACCAAGACAACCTGATACAATTACGAAGGACTAAACTAAACAGACATTGGGCGCCATTTGTTTTAAGATAATTTGATTTTAGGTTGGGAATAGTATATAGTTTGAATAGGAAATGGAAGGAAAGGCAATGGGTATGGCAGAAAAGGGAAACAGTAGGATTTGGCTAGGAAAGGAAACGATAGGTTAGGAAATGGATAGGATAGAAGAAGCAAACGATGCAAAACGCCATAAAGGGCAGAATACGGGATTGAAAGGAGAAGGAATTCGAATTTGGAATTCAAGGGACGGGCAGGAAACAGGAAAGATAGCGGTTAGGAAAGAAAACCGTTCAGGTTTTTAGTTGATTGGTATGATACAAATAAAATAGAAGGAAACTTTTACAGGAAAGGAAAAGGAAGCTGAAAATAGAAGGTAGGGCAAAAATCAAAAAGAATTGAAAAAAGAAAAATATTCAAAAAATTGAAAAAACGAAACCCACCACACTTTATTCCTGCATGCAGATGTTGGTAGGAATGCCAGTACGCCGTCGATCATGAGTCCGTGGTTCGGACTCACCACAATGTTGCCTTGGATGCTGCTCTTTTATTTCACTCACCGTCCGGACTTAGCCGCTCTCTCGTCACCCACCGAAAATGTTCCTTAAAAAGCCATTAAGCCTCTTTTGGCTCAATAAAATTAATCATTTGACGCGATGTACATCATTTGGAAACTTTTATTTAATTATTTCAATTTGGTAATTTTCGATACAAAAATATCAGAAGACGAAGAGAACTAAGCGAACAATTTAAATAAAATCAGGACTAAAAATAAATCAAAACTTAAAACTAACTTAAAACGAAGACTCCATTACAAAAAATGGATAGGATTGGAGAAGGAAACGATGCAAAACGCCATCTAGGGCAGGATACGGGATTGAAAGGAGAATTCCTTCTCCTTTGAATTTTGAATTCAAGGGACGGGCGGGAAACAGGAAAGATAGCGGTTAGAAAAGGAAACCGTTCAAGTTTTTAGTTGCTTGGTATGCTTCTAATTTCAAGAGTGAAATTATTATTAATTCAAAAGATACTATTTCTAACAAAATCATTATGCTTTAAGAAACGGGTGCAAGCCTGAGTTTAATAAAAATAAATAAATTGAACAAAGAACTATATCTTCATACCAATAATATAACTGAATTGAAAGGCATAGTTAGTCGACACTGGGAAATTTTTTTCTAAATATAGGAATAACACCAAGAGCAAAGCTAAGATATTTATTTCATGTAGTGGCCGAAAATTTCCCCATTTTTTTTTTAGGTGAAGACCTATTTCGAAATTTCAACGCTATACTAAATTATAAAGACAATACCTTAACATACTATTACTAGAATAAGAGATACACCATAGACTTCGTTAATAAACGAAAATCTATTACTATACCTGCTTGGTCTTAGAGAATAATTAAATATGGGCTTATTCACGATCCCTCGAACTTCTCACAAGAAATTCGTCCTCAAGTCTATAACTCTTCAGCTATGACAGAATCAACACATGGATATATATATATATCCCTGTTTAACGCCAACAATGAAGATGTCGTTCTACAAGATCTTAATTTAGAATTTGCAAATAGTATTGACTACATTTATAACTTAAATTCATTTGATACTCAATACGTTATAAACGACATATTAGGTAAGATCCGAAACCAATTCCGACTAGATCACCTAAATCGTGAAAAAATTAAATCTATTGTGGATATTTGCCGAAATAACAACCATCTATTTTTTCTCAATGGCGATACCCTGTCAACTACGTCTGGAATTACACATCAAATAAAAACAAACCTAAATATACCCCCAGTAAACATTCGAATATACCGTTTAGCACAAATTCACACTCGAGAAATAAAGAATCAAGTAGGCAAAATGTTGCATGATGAAATAATTAGGACAAGTTCAATTCCATGGAATTCTCCTTTGTTAGTCGTGCCCAAGAAAGGAAAACAGAAGTGGAGAGTAGTAGTGGACTACAGAAAACTTAACAAAGTGACCATCGCGGATGCGTATTCAATACCAAATATCGAAGACATCCTCGGACAACTGAGTGATTCGAAGAACTTCACAACATTGGATCTAGCCAGTGGATTTCATCAAATTGAAGTTAATGAGGAAGACAAAGAGAAAACAGCATTCAGTACAACTAACGGACATTAAATAAATCAGAAAAACTACTCCACTATAGAAAAAAGAAGCTTTAGCTTTCGTTTGGGCACTAATGCATTTCCGACCATATGTGTACGGAAGACACTTTGAAGTAATTACCGACCACAAGCCACTTGTGTGGATGTTTAACCTTAAAGATCCTTCTTTGAGAATAATGCGCTGGCGTATTAAAATTGAAGAGTATGATTTCATGGTTTCTCATAAAGCAGGTCATCTTAACACAAATGCAGACGCTTTGTCTCGTTTGAACGTAGCTGAAGTCAAAGTGATAACGCGAAGTCACAACAAAGTCTTGCCTATTGAACAACCAGAAGTAAGTCAAAATATTATCGAAGTTTCAAATTCAGAACAAATCAAAAATATTATATACGAATTTGATGACACACCTTTAGGTGGTCACCAAGGAGTTAAACGTACGCTCAAACGCTCAAATGAAAAACATGTATGAAGATAATATGATAATAATGAAGAAATACATTGCGTCATGTGAACTTTGCCAGAAGAATAAGTTGTATACGCGGAACAAATTACCAATGGTCATCACCACAGAAAACGAAAATAAGTACATACTGACGTTCCAAGACGACCTGACTAAATTTGCACAAGCCAAAGCCATACCCAATCAAGAAGCCAGAACGGTAGCCGAAACACTAGTAAAGAAAATAATTTGTACCTACGCGATTCCTCAAACAATTCTTACAGAACAAGGCAAAGTGAATTATTTAAAAATGCTTGCAAAATCTTAAAAATTAATAAAATTAAAAACTAGTCCGTACCATCCACAATCAAATGGTGCCCTTGAAAGGTCACATAGAACGTTAGGTGATTACCTTAGAAATTATGCAAGCAAAGATCAATCAAATTGGGATAGTTATCTGGAGAATGCAATATTTTGCTACAACACAACCCCACATTCCAGCACAAACTACAGTTCATTCGAAGTTCTCTTTGGCTTTGAAGCACCGATTCCTTCCGTGTTGAACAGAAGCGTACAAGCAACTTACAACTATGACGATTATATCTCAGAAATAAAGGCCAAAATGCAAACTGGTTATGAATTAATTCGTGACAATCAAATAAAGGCTAAAGAGAAACATATTACGATACAAATTCTAAACAGACGTGCTATAAAGTTGAAGAATCGATCGAATAAAAAACTCTCTCCGATTTTCCAAGGACACGAAGGTGTACCCGAGAAAGGGTGTCTGGTACGACATTCGGTGAACCTTTTCGGTATTCTATATCGAAGGTAAAGCCTTGAAGATCCAAACTCCACGGCCAATCTACCGTTAGGGTCTTTCACCCTGATTAGCCATTTAAGGCTGAAGTGATCAGTGATGACTGTGAAGTCCATACCCTCGACATAGGGCCTTAAATTTTTCACTGCCATGACCGCTGCCATACACTCTTTCTCGCTAACACTATAGTTTCTTTGACACGAGATGAGTTTTTGGGAAAAATAAGCTATCGGAAATTTCTCGTCCTGTTCGTTTTTCTGAAAGAGAACTGCCCCCATTTCATATTCAGAAGTATCACACTGAATAAAGATTTTTTCTTGAAGTCCGGGTGCTATATTATCGGAGCTGTTGTGAACGCTTTTCGAAAGCCACTATCGCTTCCTCCGTCATCTGAAACTTGACATTTTTCTTCTTCCCCGTGTCCGTCAAGGGTGCAGTCAAGGTCGAAAAATCCTTAGTAAATCGCCTATACCACCGTGCTAGACCAAGCAGCCGATGAACTTGCCTCGGATTCTTCTGTGTTGGGAAATCCACTTCTGTTTCAATTTTTGCCCGATCAGTGTTCATCTTCCCACCACCAACGATATATCCCAAATATCTTAGCTCTTTAAAGCTGAACTTAGATTTTGTTAACGTTGATGGTGAGATTGGTTTTCCTTAAGCATTCAGCTACTTCATCCAGCAAGGCGATATGAGTTTTGAAGTCCGGTGCAATTATGAGCATGTCGTCAACATATACGAACACGCGATCCCGTAATCGTGCAGGAATTACTTTGTCTATTAGACGACATAACCTTTGACCTGCATTACAAAACCCAAAATGCATGACCGTTAACTGGTACAAGGGTCTTCCCGGTACCGCAAACCGAGTTGTCTCTCTACTCTCCTTCTCCAACGGTATTTGCCAGAATGCTTCCTTGAGATCAACACTACTAATTAAGTAGGTGTCTGGCTGACGGCTGAGTAGTTCGTCGATATGAGGAAGGGGATAAGCGTCCTTCGTACTCACCGCATTGACCTTACCTGAATCCAAGCAGAAATGATACTTGGTAGTTGCATTCTCCCCGGGCTTCTTGATAAGTACAACCGGTGAGCAACAAGGACTCTCACTCTCCTCAATAACGCCAAGCTCCAACATTCGATCTACTTCTTGGTACAGAAGGGCTTGTACCGTTGAAGAAACAGGATAGTGTCTAACAGACGCTGTTGTTTTTGGAATCCCGCAAATTTCCGGTGAGAATTTAAACACCTTATATAAAAAACTCTGTGACACTATCGAAATAACACCACCCGCACTAAAAAATGTTTTTCGCACAAAACATCGCAACAATAAGGACGAGCCACCTTTAATTTTACAATTTTATAGCGTAGGAGAAAAAAATAATATGCTTAAAGCACTTGCCGGCTTCCGAAAAAAGACTAAGCGCCCCATATCTTTGCGCGATTTTGGCCTTGACTCAAGTAATCATGTTTTTGTGAACGAGAGCTTATCTCAAAGAAATCGGACTCTACTTCAGCATGCAGTGCGTATAAAAAAAAGGACAGCTGATCTACGTTTATACGCACTATGGGTCTGTGTGTCTGAAATCTGCTGTCGATGCAATGAGTGTAACTGTAGCCGACATTGATTGTTTAAACGTCGTTGTCGAGAGATGCCAGATGAATGATGATAAAAAACACCAACACCAAAGTTCTGCAACTCAACAACATTGATATGTATATACCTTACAACATTTACTGCAAAATTTCTCTTAACCTTTCTAATTATTATCATTTAAAAATATTCTCTTTTCAAATTTTCATTTTTATTTCTATCAATGGCCAATGTTTATTATCTTCTCTTACTCTATTTTGTTTTCTTTTTGTTATTTTGATTGTGTTTATGTTTCTCCTAAACTTAGATTACATTCGTTCGTATGTGTATTTATATAAACGTTATTTGAAAGGATGGGTCTGGCTCCACGGAGAGTGACATGGATGCAAATCTATATCATATGATTCGAGCTTTGCATTCACAAAAAAAGGTTTCACGTTTGCCATATCAATGCACAGAACTTGAAACCTTAGCTTGACGAATTTCGTCTGCTGCTCTTTACCTCTGGTGTAGATATTGTCTGTGTATCAGAAACTTGGTTTTTTCCTGATTTTGGAAACGTCATTTATAGTATGGATGGTTATGACATTTTTAGAGGTGATCGAAGTGGTCGGGTGGGCGGAGGGGTGGCTGTTTATGTGCGTAATGGACTTAGAGGTAAAGTTATGTGCAAATCAAATGCAAATGACCCATTCGAATTTTTGTTTGTCAATTTTTTGATTGGATCTGAATGTTTGCTGGTTGGTGTGATCTACAGGCCAAATAAATTGTTGGATATATCGCCTATATTTAGTATTTTAGGAAACATTTCTTGCTCTACGCCCCACATTATTATTTGTGGCGATCTTAATTGCAATCTTCTAAATATTCGTGCTTCTGCTCAGTAAATTGATAGATTTAAAAGCATTGGCTTAACATTTGCTAATTTAAGTACACCTACCCATTTTGCATAAGATCTTCCTACTCTTTTAGATGTAGTGTTTGTTAATAATAAAAGTAGAATTTTGCTTTATAGTCAACTTGTAGCAGCAGGTTTTTCAGAGCATGATTTGATTTACATTATGTATGACATTCCACAAGATGTAACTGAAAATATAATTACCTACAGAGATTTCAAAAATATAGATTATAATAGACTCCGATCCGATGCTACTCAAATACCGTGGGATGACATTTGTTTAATGTCGTCAGTAAATCAGCAGGTTTTATTCTTCGAGGACAACATAAAAATCTTTATGATCATCATGTTTCACTACGACATAAGACTTTTTTATCCAGTTCACTACCTTGGTTCAAGAAAAATTTGCTAGTTTTGATACAAAAACGTAATGTTGCGTATTCTCGTTGGAAACGTCATACGCTAACTGCACTTCATGATGCTATAAATCCCTTCGCAATTATGTTTTGTTTCGTATACGGGCAGCAAAGCGGCAATACTGTGAACATTTTCTTAATTCTCAAGAACAGTCTGGGAAATTTCTCTGGAAAAAGTTGCGCAAACTAGGTGTTGGTAAACAGCAATCCAGTGTAAAAGGCAACGCAGATTGTAATACACTCAACTCACAGTTTGTGTCTGTTTATTCGCAATCAATACTTAATCAAATGCACCAACTGCCTACTGACCTATCTATCGAAAGAATTGACAATTCTATAAGTTTTGACTTTACTCGATTAACGGACGAAGACGTTGTTGAAGCTTTGCTGTCGATTAAATCTAATGCTATAGGTTTGGACGGAATCAATCCTTAATTTCTTAAGTAACTCCTTCCTTTCATTTTCAAACGCATCACACATATTTTTAATCAAACATAACTACTTGTGTTTATCCCTCTTCGTGGAAAAGCGCTAAAATAATTCCAATGCCCAAGTCTCAAAACCAAAGCAATCCTGAGTACATACCTATTGCAATTCTACCGTTTTTATCTAAAGTAATTGAAGAAACCCTTTTAAAGCAGATGTAATTACATTTGGCTGGCAACAAACTTTTAAATCCAGCCACATCTGGTTTTCGTATAAAAAGAAGTTGTAAAACTGCACTTCTAGTTGTTGTTGACGATATTCGTCAAGATCTAGATTCAAACCGTCCTACGTTTCTGACATTACTAGACTTCTCAAAAGTGTTTGATACGGTTAATCATTCTATTTTATGTAAGAAACTACTGTGCAGTTTTGGATTTTCTTCTCTGGCAGTCCAACTAATGAATTCTTACCTAAATGATCGTCAGCAATGTGTAGCCATCGGAAACAATATGTCAACATTATTTGGAGTACCCGCCGGAGTTCCCCAGGGTTCTATTCTTGAGCCTTTACTATTTTTACTTTACGTGAACGAACTCCCTCAACTTACAAAACATTGTACGGTTCATTTGTTTGCTTACGACGTTCAATTATTCCTGAGCTGTGAACTGGGAATGATTTGTAAATGTATTGAAATGATAAACAACGATTTAAAGATCATTGAGCAGTGGGCACTCAGGCATAATTTATCAATAAATCCAAGAAAGTCAAAGACTCTTTGCATTTATAAGAAAAAATAAGATACATCTCCTTTTCCATCTATATTTTTAGTTCAATCGCGCATCGAATACGTTGATAAAGCTCGTAATTTAGGGATTATTTTCAATGATATTCTCACGTGGTCAGATCACGCTGCAATTACGATTGGAAATATATACAATGGTCTCCGATTACTTTGGTCGAAACAAACTTCATTGCCTGCTAAAACAAAGATGCTTCTTGTTAAATCACTTTTATTACCCGTGCTGTTGTATAGTTACGAAGTTTTTTGTCATGTTGACTACAACACGAGGCGTAAACTTAAAGTCATTTACAATAACCTAGCAAGATTTGTTTTTAAAAAACGTCGTTTCGACCATAATCAAGCTACTCTCTGCAAATCATGGGCTTAAGCTTCGAAAATCTCCTGAAGTTCAGATTTTTAACTCTTTTGCACGGTATTATTCAGACTAAACAGCCCGAGTATTTGAACAGCAGACTAAATTCTGCCGGCTCACAAAGAACAGTTGTATTAAAAAGTGACATTTTTTCGAGATCGTGGCGATAATAGTCCAAAAACTTCATATTTGACTGCATCCAATCGGGACTGCTGTTCATACGACAATTGATGAGCGTACAATACCTCTCCTGGTTTCTCTGGAATCGAAATAGAACTCAGATAAAGTTCTTGGTCGAGATTTGGTAACAAATAAAATATTATCTCTCGCATTCAAAATTATCACAATTTTTCCCCAAAATACTCACACTCGCCCCACTGACAAGCAAACCTAAGACCTCTTTATGGACGATTTTTATCTTAGCATAAGGTCTGGGACGTTACCATCTTCGTCAAATTCGGAATTCCAGTACATTTACCTCCCATCAGAAGTCTTACAGGAATTTCGCATTTGGCAGCGATGGCAGTAAAACACTTTATCTCAGATTTGTCTTGCATCCAATGACTAAGTCCAACAACGCATCGCAAATGATCCGGCTTTCTTACGAGCGATCTTGATCATGATATATGAGTTGCTGGACCGAACCATTGGACACAAGTCAATCTGAGCCATTCGATACAAAGGCGGAACATCAGTTTCTCTTACTCTCGATGGCGTCACCAATTTGTTCGTCGCAAGTGTTCGAGCATTCTAAGAAGCAATCACGCACACGACATACGATCGGCATGGTGACGACATCGGGACCAAGACAACCTGATACAATTTAGCACGAAGAACTAAACTACACAGACGTTGGGCGCCATTTGTTTTAAGATAATTTGATTTTAGGTTGGAAATAGTATATAGTTTGAATAGGAAATGGAAGGAAAGGCAATGGGTATGACAGAAAAGGGAAACAGCAGGATTTGGCTAGGAAAGGAAACGATAGGTTAGGAAATGGATAGGAAAGTAGAAGGAAACGATGCAAAACGCCATAAAGGGCAGAATACGGAATTGAAAGGAGAAGGAATTTGAGTTATGAATTCAAGTGACGGGCAAGAAACAGGAAAGATAGCGGTTAGGTAAGGAAACCGTTCAGGTTTTTACTTGTTTGGTATGATACAAATAAAATAGAAGGAAACTGGTACAGGAAAGGAAAAGGACGCTGAAAATGGAAGGTAGGAGCAGGAATCAAAAAGAATTGAAAAAGGAAAATATTCAAAAAATTGACATAAAAAACAAGGCGAGTATCGACCTAAGTAGAAACCAAGCAAACCTAAGGAGGAAAAGGGAAACCTGAACAAGGGAAAGGTAGGAAAATCTGTAATTGGAACTTGGCACGCTTGCGAGGTACGGCTCAGCTCGTTGGACTAGGGTAGGATCTTGTTTCAAAAACAGAAGGAGACCTCACAACAAAATATAAGTCGTGCCAAACTACAAAACAAAAATAAACCTGCACCACAATAAATATATATACCACCACCAAACGAAACATACCACACTTTATTCCTGCAGATGTTGGTAGGAATGCCAGTACGCCGTCGATCATGAGTCCGTGGCGTTAGATTTTCGGACTCACTACAATGTTGCCTTGGATGCTGCTCTTTCATTTCACTCACCGTCCGGACTTAGCCGCTCTCTCGTCAACCCCTGTAAATGTTCCTTAAAAAGCCATTAAGCCTCTTTTGGCTCAATAAAATAAATCATTTGACGTGATGTAAATCATTTGGAAACTTTTATTTAATTATTTTAATTTGGTAATTTTCGATACAAAAATATCAGAAGACGAAGAGAATTTAGCGAACAATTTAAACAAAATCAGTACTAAAAATAAATCAAAACTTAAAACTAACTTAAAACAAAGACTCCATTACAAAAAATGGATAGGATAGGAGAAGGAAACGATGCAAAACGCCATCTAGGGCAGAATACGGGGTTGAAAGTAGAAGGAATTTGAATTTTGAATTCAAGGACAGGAAGGAAACAGGAAAGATAAAGGTTAGGAAAGGAAACCGTTCAGGTTTTTAGTTGCTTGGTATGCTTCTAATTTCAAGAGTAAAATTAATATAAATTCAAAAAATACTATCTCCAACAAAATCATTATGCTTTTGGACACGGGTGCAAGCCTGAGTTTAATAAAAATAAATAAATTGAACAAAGAACTTTATGTTCATACCAATAATATAACTGAATTGAAAGGCATAGGTAGTTGACACTGGGTAAAATTTTTCTAAATATAAAAATAAGACCAAAAGCAAAGCTAAGATATTTATTTCATGTAGTGCCCGAAAATTTCCTCATAACCCAAGATGGAACTTTAGGTGAAGACCTATTTCGAACTTTCAACGCTATACTAAATTATAATTATAATACTATAATATTAATTATATAAATAGACAATACCCTAACATACTATTACAAGAATAAGAGATACACCATAGACTTCGTTAATAAACGAAAATCTATTACTATACCTGCTAGGTCTGAGAGAATTATAAAATATGGGCCTATTCACGATCCCACGAACCGCATATACTTCGCACAAGAAATTCGTCCTCAGGTCTATACCTCGTCTGCTATGACAGAACCAACACATGGATATACATATATATCCGTGTTAAACGCCAACAATGAAGATGTCGTCCTACAAGATCTTAATTTAGAATTTGCAAATAGTAATGACTATTACATTTATATTTTAAATTCTTTTCATACTCAATATGTTATAATTGACAGATTGAGTAAGATCCGAAACCAACTCCGACTAGATCACCTGAATAGTGACGAAAAGAAATCTATTGTGGATATTTGCCGAAATAACAACCATCTATTTTTTCTCGATAACGATACCCTGTCAACTACATCTGGAATTACACATCAAATAAAAACAAACCCAAATATACCCCTAGTTAACATTCGACCATACCGTTTAGCACAAATTCACACTCAAGAAATAAATAATCAAGTAGGAAAAATGTTGCATGATGAAATAATAGTCGTGCCCAAGAAAGGAAAACAGAAGTGGAGAGTAGAAGTGGACTACAGAAAACTTAACGAAGTGACCATCGCGGATGCGTATCCAATACCAAATATCGACGACATCCTCGGACAACTGGGTGATTCGAAGTACTTCACAACATTGGATTTAGCCAGTAGATTTCATCAAATTGAAGTTTATGAGGAAGACAAAGAGAAAACAGCATTCAGTACACCTAACGGACATTTCGAGTTCAATAGAATGCCATTTGGTTTACGTAATACTTCCCCCTACTTTTCAGCGGTTGATGAATAATGTCCTCACGATACTACAAGGCATAAAATGTTAAGTATATCTGGATAATATAATGATATATGTTAAAAACTCGGATGATCATAACAAAAAACTTATTGAAGTATTTCAAGCCTTAGATTAATACAATCTTAAAATCCAATTAGAGAAGTGCAAGTTTCTAGTGAAAGAAGTGATGTATTTAGCACACGTTATTTCAGAATCAGGAGTAAAACCTGATCCAGAAAAGATCTCGGCTATTCAAAATATAGAGATTCCCAAAAACCAAAAAGACATTAAATCTTTTCTTGGTTCAGCAGGATATTACACAAAGTTCATAAAAAACTTTTCTAAGATAGCTAACCCCCTGAACATACTTTTGCGTAAAGATGTACTCTTTAAATGGGATGCATTTTGCGATGAATCCTTTAATCAATTAAAACAAGCAATTATCGAACCCCCTATTCTACAATATTCAAGTTTCGAAAGAACTTTCTTTATAACAACAGATGCAAGCAATGAAGCTATATGTGCAGTTATGTCACAGAAAGACAACAATGAAAACGATTTACCTATAGCATTTGTTAGTAGAATATTAAACAAATCGGAAAAAAACTATTCCATTATAGAAAAAGAAGCTTTAGTTGTTGTTTGGGCAGTAACGCATTTCCGACAATATGTGTACGGAAGACACTTTGAAGTAATTACCGACCACAAGCCACTTGTGTGGATGTTTAACCTTAAAGATCCTTCTTCGAGAATAATGCGCTGGCGTATTAAACTTGAAGAGTATGACTTCACGGTTTCTCATAAAGCAGGTCATCTTAACACAAATGCAGACGCTTTGTCTCGTTTGCATGTAGCTGAAGTCAAAGTGATAACGCGAAGTCACAACAAAGTCTCGCCTATTGAACAACCAGAAGTAAGTCAAAATATTATCGAATACGAATTTGATGACACACCTTTAGGTGGTCACCAAGGAGTTAAACGTACGCTCAAACGCTCAAATGAAAAACATGTATGAAGATAATATGATAATAATGAAGAAATACATTGCGTCATGTGAACTTTGCCAGAAGAATAAGTTGTATACGCGGAACAAATTACCAATGGTCATCACCACAGAAAACGAAAATAAGTACATACTGACGTTCCAAGACGACCTGACTAAATTTGCACAAGCCAAAGCCATACCCAATCAAGAAGCCAGAACGGTAGCCGAAGCACTAGTAAAGAAAATAATTTGTACCTACGGGATTCCTCAAACAATTCTTACAGATCAAGGCAAAGTGAATTATTTAAAAATGCTTGCAAAATCTTTAAAATCAAGAAAATACAAACTAGTCCGTACAATCCACAATCAAATGGTGCCCTTGAAAGGTCACATAGAACGTTAGGTGATTACCTTAGAAATTATGCAAGCAAAGATCAATGAAATTGGAATAGTTATCTGGAGTATGCAATATTTTGTTACAACACAACCCAACCCCACATTCCAACACAAACTACAGTCCATTCGAAGTTCTCTTCGGCTTTGAAGCACCGATTCCTTCTGCGCTGAACAGTAGCGTACAACCAACTTTCAACTATGACGATTATGTCTCAGAAATGAAGGCAAAAATGCAAAATGGTTATGAGTTAATTCGTAACAATCAAATAAGGACTAAAGAGAAATCTAAAGCATATTACGATAAAAATTCTAAGCAGACGTGCTATAAAGTTGGAGACAAAGTATAAGTGGAAATCAAGAATCGATCGAATAAAAAACACTCTCCAATTTTCGAAGGACCATACGAAATAACCGAAGTTTTGTCTTTAGAAAACTCAAAAATAAAAGTAGGAGGAAAAGGGTTCACAATAACCTAATTAAACACTTTAACCAAAAAAACACAACACACACAACAGTTTATACTCCTCCGACTTAAATTGGGCCGACTCCAGATCGACCAACGGCGCTACGTCTACGTTCGTTTCTCTGGAAGAGAACTGCCCCGATTTCAGATTCAGAAGCATCATACTGAATTAAGATTTTTTTTTTTTGAAGTCCGGGTGCGATAATACCGGAGCTGTTGTGAACGCTAACTTTAGCTTTTCGAAAGCCACTATCGCTTCCTCCGTCATTTGAAACTTACATTTTTTTTCTTCACCGTGTCCGTCAAGGGTGCAGTCAAGGTTGAAAAATCCTTAATAAATCGCCTATACCACCCTGCTAGACCAACCAGCCGATAAACTTGCCTCGGCTTCTTCTGTGTTGGGAAATCCACTACTGCTTCAATTCTTGCCCGATTAGTGTTCATCTTCCCACCACCAACGATAAATCCCAAATATCTTAGCTCCTTAAAGCAGAACTTAGATTTTTTTAACGTTGATGGTGAGATTGGCTTTCCTTAAGCATTCAGCTACTTCATCCAGCAAGGCGATATGAGTTTCGAAGTCCGGTGCAATTATGAGCATGTCGTCAACATATACGAACACGCGATCCCGTAATCGTTACTTTGTCCATTAGACGACATAACCTTTGAGCTGCATTACAAAAGCCAAAATGCATGACCGTTAACTGGTTCAAGGGTCTTCCCGGTACCGCAAACGGAGTTGTCTCCCTACTCCCCTTCTTCAACGGTATTTGCCAGAATGCTTCCTTAAGATCAACACTACTAATAAAGTAGGTGTCTGGCCGACGACTGAGTAGATCGTCGATATGAGGAAGGGGATTTGCGTCCTTCGTACTCACCGCATTGACCTTACCTGAATCCAAGCAGAAATGATACTTGGTAGTTCCATTCTCCCCGGGCTTCTTGATAAGTACAACCGGTGAGCACCAAGGACTCTCACTCTCCTCAATAACGCCAAGCTCCAACATTCGATCTACTTCTTGGTACAGAAGGGCTTGTACCGTTAAAGAAACAGGAAAGTGTCTAACAGACGCTGTTGTTTTTGGAATCCCGCAAATTTCCGGTGAGAATTTAAACACCTTCTATAAAAAACTCTGTGACACTATCGAAATAACACCACCCGCACCTAAAAATGTTTTCGCACAAAACATCGCAACGATAAGGACGAGCCACCTTTAATTTTACAATTTTATAGCGTAGGAGAAAGAAATAATATGCTTAAAGTACTTGCCGGTTTCCGAAAAAAGACTTAGCGCCCCATATCTTTGCGCGATTTTGGCCTTGACTCAAGTAATCATGTTTTTGTGAACGAGAGCTTATCTCAAAGAAATCGGACTCTACTTCAGCATGCAGTGCGTATAAAAAAAAGGACAGCTGATCTCCGTTTATACGCACTATGGGTCTGTGTGTGTGAAATCTGCTGTCGATGCAATGAGTGTAACTGTAGCCGACATTGATTGTTTAAACGCCGTTGTCGAGAGATGCCAGATGAGTGATGATAAAAAACACCAACACCAAAGTTCTGCAACTCAACAACATTGATATGTATATACTTTACAACATTTACTGCAAAATTTCTCTTAACCTTTCAAATTATTATCATTTAAAAATATTCTCTTTTTCAAATTTTCATTTTTATTTCTATCAATGGCCAATGTTTATTATCTTCTCGTACTCTATTTTGTTTTCTTTTTGTCATTTTGATTGTGTTTATATTTCTCCTAAACTTAGATTACATTCGTTCGTATGTGTATGGATATAAATGTTATTTGAAATGATGGGTCTGGCTCCACGGAGAGTGACATGGATGCAAATCTACATCATATGATTCGAGCTTTGCATTCACAAAAAAAGGGCTTCACGTTTGCCATATCAATGCACAGAGCTTGAAACCTTAGCTTGACGAATTTTGTCTGCTGCTCATTACCTCTGGTGTAGATATTGTCTGTGTATCAGAAGCTTGGTTTTCTCCTGATTTTGAAAACGTCATTTATAGTGTGGATGGTTATGAGATTTTTAGAGGTGATCGAAGTGGTCGGGTGGGCGGAGGGGGGGCTGTTTATGTGCGTAATGGACTTAGAGGTAAAGTTATGTGCAAATCAAATGCAAATGACCCATTTGAATTTTTGTTTGTCAATTTTTTGATTGGATCTGAATGTTTGTTGGTTGGTGTGATCTACAGGCCAAATAAATTGTTGGATATATCGCCTTTATATAGTATTTTAGGAAATATTTCTTGCTCTACTCCCCACATTATTATTTGTGGCGATCTTAATTGCAATCTGCTAAATATTCGTGCTTCTGCTCAGTTAATTGATAGATTTAAAAGCATCGGCTTAACATCTGCTAATTTAAGTACACCTACCCATTTTGCATATCATTCTTCTACTCTTTTAGATGCATTTTTTGTTGATAATAAAAGTAGAATTTAGCTTTATAGTCAACTTGCAGCAGCAAGTTTTTCAAAGCATGATTTGATTTACCTTACGTATGACATTCCACTAGATGTAACTGAAAATATAATTACCTACAGAGATTTCAAAAATATAGATTATAATAGACTACGATCTGATGATTCTCAAATACCGTGGGATGACATTTGTTTAATGTCGTCAGTAAATCAGCAGGTTTTATTCTTCGAGTACAACATAAAAATCTTTATGATCATCATGTTCCACTACGACATAAGACTTTTTTATCCAGTTCACTACCTTGGTTCAAGAAAAATTTGCTAGTTTTGATACAAAAACGTAATGTTGTGTATTCTCGTTTGAAACGTCATAAGCTAACTGCACTTCATGATGCGTATAAATCCCTTCGCAGTTATGATTTGTTTCGTATACGGGCAGCAAAGCGGCAATATTATGAACATTTTCTTAATTCTCAAGAACAGTCTGGGAAATTTCTCTGGCAAAAGTTGCGCAAACGTGGTTCCTCTGGAATCGAAATAGAACTCAGATAAAGTTCTTGGTCGAGATTTGGTACCAAATAAAATATTATCTCTCGTATTTAAAATTATCACAATTTTTCCCCAAAATACTTACACTCGATCCACTGTCAAGCAAAACTAAGACCTCTTTATGGGTGATTTTTATCTTAGCATAAGATCTGGGACGTTACCATCTTTGTCAAATTCGGAATTCCAGTACATTTACCTCCCATGAGAAGACTTACAGAAATTTCGCATTTGCCAGCGATGGCAGTAAAACACTTTATCTCAGATTTGTCTTGCATCGAATGACTAAGTCAAATAACGCATCGCAAATGATCAGGCTTTCTTACGAGCGATCTTGATCATGATATATGAGTTGCTGGACCGAACCATTGGACACAAGATTGGCATGGAGACGACATCGGGACCAAGACAACCTGATACAATTAAACACGAAGGACTAAACTACACAGACGTTGGGCGCCATTTATTTTAAGATAATTTGATTTTAGGTTGGGAGTAGTATATAGTTTGAATAGGAAATGGAAAGAAAGGCAATGGGTATGACAGAAAAGGGAAACAGTAGGATTTGGCTAGGAAAGGAAACGATAGGTTAGGAAATGGATAGGATAGAAGAAGGAAACGATGCAAAACGCCATCTAGGGCAGAAAACGGGATTGAAAGGAGAAGGAATTTGAATTTTGAATTCAAGGGACGGGCAGGAAACAAGTAAGATAGCGGTTAAGAAAGGAAACCGTTCAGGTTTTTACTTGTTTGGTATGATACAAATAAAATAGAAGGAAACTGGTACAGGAAAGGAAAAGGAAGCTGAAAATGGAAGGTAGGGGCAGGAATCAAAAAGAATTGAAAAAAGGAAAATATTCAAAAAATTGACATAAAAAACAAGGCGAGTATCGACCTAAGTAGAAACCTAGCAAACCTAAGGAGGAAAAGGGAAACCTGAACAAGGGAAAGGTAGAGAAATCTGTCATTGGAACCTGGAATGCTTGCGAGGCACGGCTCAGCTCGTCGGACTAGGGTAGGATCTTGTCCCAAAGACAGAAGGAGACCTCACAACAAAATATAAGTCGTGCCAAACTACAAAACAAGAATAAACCCCCACCACAGTAAATATATATACCACCACCAAACGAAACCTACCACACTTTGTTCCTGCAGATGTTGGTAGGAATGCCAGTACGCCGTTTATCATGAGTCCGTGGCGTTAGATTTTCGGACTCTCCACAATGTTGCCTTGGATGCTGCTCTTTCATTTCTCTCACCGTCCGGACTTAGCCGCTCTCTCGACACCCCCTGAAAATATTCCTTAAAAAGCCATTAAGCCTCTGTTGGCTCAATAAAATAAATCATTTGACGTGATGTAAATCATTTGGAAACTTTTATTTAATTATTTTAATTTGGTAATTTTCGATACAAAAATATCAGAAGACGAAGAGAACTAAGCGAACAATTTAAATAAAATCAGGACTAAAAATAAATCAAAACTTAAAACTAACTTAAAACGAAGACTCCATTACAAAAAATGGATAGGATAGGAGAAGGAAACGATGCAAAACGCCATCTAGGGCAGAATACGGGGTTGAAAGTAGAAGGAATTTGAATTTTGAATTCAAGGACCGGCAGGAAACAGGAAAGATAAAGGTTAGGAAAGGAAACCGTTCAGGTTTTTAGTTGCTTGGTATGCTTCTAATTTCAAGAGTGAAATTAATATAAATTCAAAAGATACTATCTCCAACAAAATCATTATGCTTTTAGACACGGGTGCAAGCCTGAGTTTAATAAAAATAAATAAATTTAACAAAGAACTTTATGTTCATACCAAAATATAACTGAATTTAAAGACATAGGTAGTTGACACTGGGCACAATTCTTCTAAATATAGAAATAACACCAGGAGCAAGGCTAAGATATTTATTTCATGTAGTGCCTGAAAATTTCCTCATAACCCAAGATGGAATTTTAAGTGAAGACCTATTTCGAAATTTCAACGCTATACTAAATTATAAAGACAATACCTTAACATACCATTACAAGAATAAGAGATACACCATAGACTTCGTTAATAAACGAAAATCTATTACTATACCTGCTAGGTCTGAGAGAATAATAAAATATGGGCCTATTCACGATCCCACGAACCGCATATACTTCGCACAAGAAATTCTTCCTCGAGTCTATACCTCTTCTGCTGTGACAGAACCAACACATGGATATATATATATATATCCGTGTTAAACGCCAACAATGAAGATGTCGTCCTACAAGATCTTAATTTAGAATTTGCAAATAGTAATGACTATTACATTTATAACTTAAATTCATTTGATACTCAATATGTTATAAACGACATATTAGGTAAGATCCGAAACCAGCTCCGACTAGATCACCTGAATAGTGAAGAAAAGAAATCTATTGTGGATATTTGCCGAAATATATATATATATTTTCTCGATGGCGATACCCTGTCAACTAGGTCTGGAATTACACATCAAATCAAAACAAACCCAAATATACCCCCAGTAAACATTCGACCATACCGTTTAGCACAAATTCAAACTCAAGAAATAAATAATCAAGTAGAAAAAATGTTGCATGATGAAACAATAGTCGTACCCAAGAAAGGAAAACAGAAGTAGACCGTAGTAGTGAACTACAGAAAACTGAACGAAGTGACCATAGCGGATGCGTATTCAATACCAAATATCGAAGACATCCTCGGACAACTGAGTTATTCGAAGTACTTCACAACATTGGATCTAGCCAGTAGATTTCATCATATTGAAAAGAAAAGAAAAGATCTCGGCTATTCCAAATATAGAGATTCCCAAAAACCAAAAAAAAGACATTAAATCTTTTCTTGGTTCAGCAGGATATTACAGAAAAATCATAAAAAACTTTTCTAAGATAGCTAACCCCCTAAACATACTTTTGCGTAAAGATGTACTCTTTAAATGGGATGCATTTTGCGACGAATCCTTTAATCAATGAAAACAAGCAATTATCGATCCCCCTATTCTACAATATTCTAGTTTCGAAAAAACTTTCTATATAACAACAGATGCAAGCAATGAAGCTATATGTGCAGTTATATCACAGAAAGACAACAATGAAAACGATTTACCTATAGCATTTGCTCGTAGAATATTAAATAAATCAGAAAAAATCTATTCCACTATAGAAAAAGAAGCTTTAGCTGTTGTATGGGCAGTAACGCATTTCCGACCATATGTGTACGGAAGACACTTTGAAGTAACCTTGAAGATCCTTCTTGGAGAATAATGCGCTGGCGTATTAAAATTGAAGAGTATGACTTCACGGTTTCTCAAAAAGCAGGTCATATTAAAACAAATGCAGACGCTTCGTCTCGTTTGAATGTAGCTGAAGTCAAAGTGATAACGCGAAGTCACAACAAAGTCTCGCCTATTGAACAACCAGAAGTTAGTCAAAATATTATCGAAGTTTCAAATTCAGAACAAATCAAAAATATTATATACGAATTTGATGACACACCTTTAGGTGGTCACCAAGGAGTTAAACGTACGCTTAAATGCATGAAAAAGACATACAAATGGAAAAACATGTATGAAGACATAAGGAAATACATTGCGTCATGTGAACTTTGTAAGAGAATAAGTTGTATACGCGGAACAAATTACCAATGGTCATCACTACAACAGCAAAAACTACATTCGAAAGAATAGCTCTCGATATAGTTGGACCACTTCCTATTTCAGAAAACCAAAATAAGTACATATTGACGTTCCAAGACGACCTGACTATATTTGCACAAGCCAAAGCCATACCCAGTCAAGAAGCCAGAACGGTAGCCGAAGCACTAGTAAAGAAAATAACTTGTACCTACGGGATTCCTCAAACAATTCTTACAGATCAAGGGACAAATTTTACAAAGTGAATTATTTAAAAATGCTTGCAAAGTCTTTAAAATTAATAAAATGCAAACTTTTCCGTACCATCCACAATCAAATGGTGCCCTTGAAATTTCACATAGAAGGTTAGGTGATTACCTTAGAAATTATGCAAGCAAAGATCAATCAAATTGGGATAGTTGTCTGGAGTATGCAATATTTTGCTACAACACAACCCCACATTCCAGCACAAACTACAGTCCATTCGAAGTTTTCTTCGGTTTTGAAGCACCGATTCCTTCCGCGCTGAACAGTGGCGTACAACCAAAGTATTAGTGGAAATCAAGAATCGATAAAATAAAAAACTCTCCCCAATTTTCGAAGGACCATACGAAATAACCGAAGTTTTGTCTTTAGAAAACTCAAAAATAAAAGTAGGAGGAAAAGGGTTCACAATAACCTAATTAAACACTTTAACCAAAAAACACAACACACACAACAGTTTCTACTCCTCCGACTGAAATTGGTCTGACTCCAGATCGACCAACGGTGCTACGTCTTCCATTTCCGAACTCTTTAGGTGTACCCGATAAAGGGTGTCTGGTACGACATTCGGTGAACCTTTTCGGTGTTCTATATCGAAGGTAAGGCCTTGAAGATCCAAACTCCACAGCCAATCTACCGTTAAGGTCTTTCATCCCCATTAGCCATTTAAGGCTGAAGTGATTAGTGATGACTGTGAAGTGCATACCCTCGACATAGGGCCTTAACTTTTTCACTGTCATGACCGCTGCCATACACTCTTTCTCGGTAACACTATAGTTTCTTTGACACGAGATGAGTTTTTGGGAAAAATAAGCTATCGGAAATTTCTCGTCCTGTTCGTTTCTCTGGAAGAGAACTGCCCCGATTCCAGATTCAGAAGCATCACACTGAATTAAGAATTTTTTTTGAAGTCCGGGTGCGATAATACCGGAGCTGTTGTGAACGGTAACTTTTGCTTTTCGAAACCCACTATCGCTTCCTCCGTCATTTGAAATTTACATTTTTCTTCTTCACCGTGTCCGTCAAGGGTGCAGTCAAGGTTGAAAAATCCTTAATAAATCGCCAATACCACTCTGCTAGACCAAGCAGCCGATGAACTTGCCTAGGATTCTTCTGTGTTGGGAAATCCACTACTGCTTCAATTTTTGCCCGATCAGTGTTCATCTTCCCACCACCAATGATGCATCCCAAATATCTTAGCTCTTTAAAGCTGAACTTAGATTTTTTTAACGTTGATCGTGAGATTGGCTTTCCTTAAGCATTCAGCTACTTCATTCAGCAAGGCGATATGAGTTTCGAAGTCCGGTGCAATTATGAGCATGTCGTCAACATATACGAACACGCAATCCCGTAATCGTGCAGGAACTACTTTGTCCATTAGACGACATAACCTTTGAGCTGCATTACAAAACCCAAAATGCATGACCGTTAACTGGTACAAGGGTCTTCCCGGTACCGCAAACGGAGTTGTCTCCCTACTCTCCTTCTCCAACGGTATTTGCTAGAATGCTTTCTTAAGACCAACACTACTAATAAAGTTGGTGTCTGGCCGACGACTGAGTAGCACGTCGGTATGAGGAAGGGGATTAGCGTCCTTTGTACTCACCGCATTGACCTTACCTGAATCCAAGCAGAAATGATACTTGGTAGTTCCATTCTCCCCGGGCTTCTTGATAAGTACAACTGGTGAGCAACAAGGACTCTCACTCTCCTCAATAACGCCAAGCTCCAAAATTCGATCTACTTCTTGGTACAGAAGGGATTGTACCGTTGAAGAAACAGGATAGTGTCTAACAGACGCTGTTGTTTTTGGAATCCCGCAAATTTCCGGTGAGAATTTAAACACCTTCTATAAAAAACTCTGTGACACTATCGAAATAACACCACCCGAACTTAAAAAATATTTTTCGCACAAAACATCGAACCGATAAGGACGAGCCACCTTTAATTTTACAATTTTAAAGCGTAGGAGAAAGAAATAATATGCTTAAAGCACTTGCCGGCTTCCGAAAAAAGACTAAGCGCCCTATATCTTTGGGCGATTTTGGCCTTGACTAAAGTTATCATGTTTTTGTGAACGAAAGCTTATCTCAAAGAAATCGGACTCTACTTCAGCATGCAATGCGTATGAAAAAAAAGGACAGCTGATCTCCGTTTATACGCACTATGGTTCTGTGTGTGTGAAATCTGCTGCAGCCGACATTGATTGTTTAAACGCCGTTGTCGAGAGATGCCAGATGAGTGATGATAAAAAACACCAACACCAAAGTTCTGCAACTCAACAACATTGATATGTATATACTTTACAACATTTACTGCAAAATTTCTCTTAACCTTTCAAATTATTATCATTTACAAATATTCTCTATTCAAATTTTCATTTTTATTTCTATCAATGGCCAATGTTTATTATATTCTCTTACTTTGTTTTGTTTTCTTTTTGTCATTTTGATTGTGTTTATGTTTCTCCTAAACTTAGGTTACATTCGTTCGTATGTGTATTGATACAAATGTTATTTGATATGATGGGTTTGGCTCCACGGGGAGTGACATGGATGCAAATCTATATCATATGATTCGAGCTTTGCATTCACAAAAAAAGGGCTTCACGTTTGCCATATCAATGCACAGAGCTTGAAACCTTGGCTTGACGAATTTCGCCTGCTGCTCATTACGTCTGGTGTAGATATCGTCTGTGCATCAGAAACTTGGTTTTTTCCTGATTTTGGAAACGTCATTTATAGTATGGATGGTTATGACATTTTTAGAAGTGATCGAAGTGGTCGGGTGGGCGGAGGGGTGGCTGTTTATGTGCGTAATGGACTTAGAGGTAAAGTTATGTGCAAATCAAATGCAAATGACCCATTCAAATTTTTGTTTGTCAATTTTTTGATTGGATCTGAATGTTTCTTGGTTGGTGTGATCTACAGGCCAAATAAATTGTTGGATATATCGCCTATATTTAGTATTTTAGGAAACATTTCTTGCCCTACTCCACACATTATTATTTGTGGCGATCTTAATTGCAATCTGCTAAATATTCGTGCTTCTGCTCAGTTAATTGATAGATTTAAAAGTATCGGCTTAACATCTGCTAATTTAAGTACACCTACCCATTTTGCATAAGATCCTCCTATTCTTTTAGATTTATTTTTTGTTAATAATAAGAGTAGAATTTTGCTTTATAGTCAACTTGCAGCAGCAAGTTTTTCAAAGCATGATTTGATTAACCTTACGTATGACATTCCACTAGATGTAACTGAAAATATAATTACCTACAGAGATTTCAAAAATATAGATTATAATAGACTACGATCTGATGCTACTCAAATACCGTCGGATGACATTTGTTTAATGTCGTCAGTAAATCAACAGGTTTTATTCTTCGAGGGCAACATAAAAATCTTTATGATCATCATGTTCCACTAAGACATAAGACTTTTTTATCCAGTTCACTACCTTGGTTCAAGAAAAATTTGCTAGTTTTGATACAAAAACGTAATGTTGCGTATTCTCGTTGGAAACGTCATACGCTAACTGCACTTCATGATGCTATAAATCCCTTCGCAATTATGTTTTGTTTCGTATACGGGCAGCAAAGCGGCAATACTGTGAACATTTTCTTAATTCTCAAGAACAGTCTGGGAAATTTTTCTGGCAAAAGTTGCGCAAACTAGGTGTTGGTAAACAGCGATCCAGTGTAAAACCCAACGCAGATTATAATACACTCAACTCACAGCTTGTGTCTGTTTATTCGCAATCAATATTTTATCAAATGCACCAACTGCCTACTGACCTATCTATCGAAAGAATTGACAATTCTATAAGCTTATACATTACTCGATTAACGGACGAAGATGTTGTTGAAGCTTTGCTGTCGATTAAATCTAACGCTATAGGTTTGGACGGTCTCAATCCTTAATTTCTTAAGTTACTCCTTCCTTTCATTTTCAAACGCATCACACATATTTTTAATCAAATACTAACTACTTGTGTTTATCTCTCTTCATGAAAAAGCGCTAAAATAATTCCAATTCCCAAGTCTCAAAACCAAAGCAATCCTGAGTACATACCTATTGCAACTCTACCGATTTCATCTAAAGTAATTGAAAAAACCTTTTTAAAGCAAATGCAATTACATTTGGTTGGCAGCAATCTCTTAATCCAGCCCAATCTGGTTTTCGTACAAAAAGAAGTTGTAAAACTGCACTTGTAGTTGTTGTTGACGATATTCGTCAAGATCTAGATTCAAACCGTCCTACGTTTCTGACATTACTAGACTTCTCAAAAGTGTTTGATACGGTTAATCATTCTATTTTATGTAAGAAAATACTGTACAGTTTTGGATTTTCTTCTCTGGCAGTCCAACTAATGAATTCTTACCTAAATGATCGTCAGCAATATGTAGCCATCGGAAACAATATGTCAACATTATTTGGAGTACCCGCCAAAGTTCCCCAGGGTTCTATTCTTGGGCCCTTACTATTTTTACTTTACGTGAACGAACTCCCTCAACTTACAAAAAATTGTACGGTTCATATGTTTGCTGACGACGTTCAATTATTCCTGAGCTGTGAACTGGGAATGATTTGTAAATGTATTGAAATGATAAACAACGATTTAAAGATCATTGAGCAGTGGGCACTCAAGCATAATTTATCACTAAATCCAAGAAAGTCAAAGACTCTTTGCATTTATAAGAAAAAATTAGATACATCTTCTTTTCCACCTATACTATTAGGTCAATTTGTTTTCTTTTTGTCATTTTGATTGTGTTTATGTTTCTCCTAAACTTAGATTACATTCGTTCGTATGTGTATTGATATAAATGTTATTTGAAATGATGGGTCTGGCTCCACGGAGAGTGACATGGATGCAAATCTATATCATATGATTCGAGCTTTGCATTCACAAAAAAAGGTTTCACGTTTGCCATATCAATGCACAGAACTTGAAACCTTAGCTTGACGAATTTCGTCTGCTGCTCTTTACCTCTGGTGTAGATATTGTCTGTGTATCAGAAACTTGGTTTTTTCCTGATTTTGGAAACGTCATTTATAGTATGGATGGTTATGACATTTTTAGAGGTGATCGAAGTGGTCGGGTGGGCGGAAGGGTGGCTGTTTATGTGCGTAATGGACTTAGAGGTAAAGTTATGTGCAAATCAAATGCAAATGACCCATTCGAATTTTTGTTTGTCAATTTTTTGATTGGATCTGAATGTTTGTTGGTTGGTGTGATCTACAGGCCAAATAAATTGTTGGATATATTGCCTATATTTAGTATTTTAGGAAACATTTCTTGGCCTACTCCACACATTATTATTTGTGGCGATCTTAATTGCAATCTGCTAAATATTCGTGCTTCTGCTCAGTTAATTGATAGATTTAAAAGCATCGGCTTAACATCTGCTAATTTAAGTACACCTACCCATTTTGCATTTTTCTGGCAAAAGTTGCGCAAACTAGGTGTTGGTAAACAGCGATCCAGTGTAAAAGCCAACGCAGATTATAATACACTCAACTCACAGCTTGTGTCTGTTTATTCGCAATCAATACTTAATCAAATGCACCAACTGCCTACTGACCTATCTATCGAAGGAATTGACAATTCTATAAGTTTAAACATTACTCGATTAACGGACGAAGACGTTGTTGAAGCTTTGCTGTCGATTAAATCTAACGCTATAGGTTTGGACGGAATCAATCCTTAATTTCTTAAGTTACTCCTTCCTTTCATTTTCAAACGCATCACACATATTTTTAATCAAATACTAACTACTTGTGTTTATCTCTCTTCGTGGAAAAGCGCTAAAATAATTCCAATTCCCAAGTCTCAAGACCAAAGCAATCCTGAGTACATACCTATTGAAATTCTACCGTTTTTATCTAAAGTAATTGAAAAAACCTTGTTTAAGCAAATGCAATTAAATTTGGTTGGCAGCAATCTCTTAAATCCAGCCCAATCTGGTTTTCGTACAAAAAGAAGTTGTAAAACTGCACTTGTAGTTGTTGTTGACGATATTCGTCAAGATCTAGATTCAAACCGTCCTACGTTTCTGACATTACTAGACTTCTCAAAAGTGTTTGATACGGTTAATCATTCTATTTTATGTAAGATAATACTGTGCAGTTTTGGATTTTCTTCTCTGGCAGTCCAACTAATGAATTCTTACCTAAATGATCGTCAGAAATATGTAGCCATCGGAAACAATATGTCAACATTATTTGGAGTACCCGCCAGAGTTCCCCAGGGTTCTATTCTTGGGCCCTTACTATTTTTACTTTACGTAAACGAACTCCCTCAACTTACAAAATATTGTACGGTTCATATGTTTGCTGACGACGTTCAATTATTCCTGAGCTGTGAACTGGGAATGATATGGTAATGTATTGAAATGATAAACAACGATTTAAAGATCATTGAGCAGTGGGCACTCAAGCATAATTTATCACTAAATCCAAGAAAGTCAAAGACTCTTTGCATTTATAAGAAAAAACTAGATACATCTTCTTTTCCACCTATACTATTAGGTCAATTTGTTTTCTTTTTGTCATTTTGTTTCTCCTAAACTTAGATTACATTCGTTCGTATGTGTATTGATATAAATGTTATTTTAAATGATGGGTCTGGCTCCACGGAGAGTGACATGGATGCAAATCTATATCATATGATTCGAGCTTTGCATTCACAAAAAAAGGCTTCACGTTTGCCATATCAATGCAAAGAACTTGAAACCTTAGCTTGACGAATTTCGTCTGCTGCTCATTACCTCTGGTGTAGATATTGTCTGTGTATCAGAAAATTGGTTTTTTCCTGATTTTGAAAACGTCATTTATAGTATGGATGGTTATGAGATTTTTGGAGGTGATCGAAGTGGTCGGGTGGGCGGAGGGGTGGCTGTTTATATGCGTAATGGACTTAGAGGTAAAGTTATGTGCAAATCAAATGCAAATGACCCATTCGAATTTTTGTTTGTCAATTTTTTGATTGGATCTGAATGTTTGTTGGTTGGTGTGATCTACAGGCCAAATAAATTGTTGGATATATCGCCTATATTTAGTATTTTAGGAAACATTTCTTGCCCTACTCCACACATTATTATTTGTGGCGATCTTAATTGCAATCTCCTAAATATTCGTGCTTCTGCTCAGTTAATTGATAGATTTAAAAGCATCGGCTTAATATCTGCTAATTTAAGTACACCTACCCATTTTGCATAACATCCTCCTACTCTTTTAGATGTATTTTTTGTTAATAATAAGAGTAGAATTTTGCTTTATAGTCACCTTGCAGCAGCAGGTTTTTCAAAACATGATTTGATTTACCTTACGTATGACATTCCACTAGATGTAACTGAAAATATAATTACCTACAGAGATTTCAAACATATAGATTATAATAGACTACGATCTGATGCTACTCAAATACCGTAGGATGACATTTGTTTAATGTGTCATGTCATGTGTTAATGTCAGTAAATCAGCAGGTTTTATTCTTCGAGGACAACATAAAAATCTTTATGATCATCATGTTCCACTAAGACATAAGACTTTTTTATCCAGTTCACTACCTTGGTTCAAGAAAAATTTGCTAGTTTTGATACAAAAACGTAATGTTGCGTATTCTCGTTGGAAACGTCATAAGCTAACTGCAATTCATGATGCATATAAATCCCTTCGCAATTATGTTTTGTTTCGTATACGGGCAGCAGATCGGCAATACTATGAACATTTTCTTAATTTTCAAGAACAGTCTGGAAAATTTCTCTGACAAAAGTTTCGCAAACTAGGTGTTGGTAAACAGCAATCCAGTGTAAAAGCCAACGCAGATTATAATTCACTCAACTCACAGCTTGTGTCTGTTTATTCGCAATCAATACTTAATCAAATGCACCAACTGCCTACTGACCTATCTATCGAAAGAATTGACAACTCTATAAGTTACATTACTCGATTAACGGACGAAGACGTTGTTGAAGCTTTGCTGTCGATTAAATCTAACGCTATAGGTTTGGACGGAATCAATCCTTAATTTCTTAAGTTACTCCTTCCTTTCATTTTCAAACGCATCACACATATTTTTAATCAAATAATAACTACTTGTTATTTTATCCCTCTTCGTGGAAAAGCGCTAAAATAATTCCAATTCCCAAGTCTCAAAACCAAAGCAATCCTGAGTACATACCTATTGCAATTCTACCGTTTTTATCTAAAGTAATTGAAAAAACCCTTTTAAAGCAGATGCAATTACATTTGGCTGGCAACAATCTCTTAAATTCAGCCCAATCTGGTTTTCGTACAAAAAGAAGTTGTAAAACTGCACTTCTAGTTGTTGTTGCCGATATTCGTCAAGATCTAGATTCAAACCGTCCCACGTTTCTGACATTACTAGACTTCTCAAAAGTGTTTGATACGGTTAATCATTCTATTTTATGTAAGCAACTACTGTGATGTTTTGGATTTTCTTCTCTGGCAGTCCAACTAATGAATTCTTACCTAAATGATCGTTAGCAATGTGTAGCCATCGGAAACAATATGTCAACATTATTTGGAGTAACCGCCGGAGTTCGCTAGGGTTCTATTCTTGGGCCCTTACTATTTTTACTTTACGTGAACGAACTCCCTCAACTTACAAAACATTGAACGGTTCATGTGTTTGCTGACGACGTTCAATTATTCCTGAGCTGTGAACTGGGAATGATTTGTAAATGTATTGAAATGATAAACAACGATTTAAAGATCATTGAGCAGTGGGCACTCAGGCATAACTTATCACTAAATCCAAGAAAGTCAAAGATTCTTTGCATTTATAAGAAAAAATTAGATACATCTTCCTTTCCACCTATACTATTAGGTCAATCGCGCATCGAATACGTTGATAAAGCTCCTAATTTAGCGATTATTTTCAATGATACTCTCAATTGGTCAGATCACGCTGCAATTACGATTGGAAATATATACAATGGTCTCCGATTACTTTGGTTGACACAAACTTCATTGCCTGCTAAAACAAAGATGCTTCTTGTTAAATCACTTTTATTAACCGTGTTGTTTTATAGTTACGAAGTTTTTTGTCATGTTGACTACAACACGAGGCGTAAATTAAATGTCATTTACAATAACCAAGCAAGATTTGTTTTAAGAAAACGTCGTTTCAACCATATATCAAGCTACTCTCTGCAAATCATGGGCTTAGGCTTCGAAAATCTCCTAAAGTTCAGAACTTTAACTCTTTTGCACGGTATTATTCAGAACAAACAGCCCGAGTATTTGAACAGCAGACTAAATTATGCCGGCTCACAGAGAACAGTTGTGTTATTGAGAGACGATTTTCCGATATCGTGGCTATAATAGTCCAGAAACTTCATCTTGACTGCATCCAATAGGGACTGCTGTTCATACGACAATTGATGAGCGTACAATACCTCTCCTGGTTCCTCTGGAATCGAAATAGAACTCAGATAAAGTTCTTGGTCGAGATTTGGTACCAAATAAAATATTATCTCTCGCATTTAAAATTATCACAATTTTTCCCCAAAATACTTACACTCGCCCCACTGTCAAGCAAACCTAAGACCTCTTAATGGGCGATTTTTATCTTAGCAAAAGGTCTGGGACGTTACCATCTTCGTCAAATTCGGAATTCCAGTACATTTACCTCCCATCAGAAGACTTACAGGAATTTCGCATTTGGCAGCGATGGCAGTAAAACACTTTATCTCAGATTTGTCTTGCATCCAATGACTAAGTCCAACAACGCATCGCAAATGATCAGGCTTTCTTACGAGCGATCTTGTTCATGATATATGAGTTGCTGGACCGAACCATTGGACACAAGTCAATCTGAGCCATTCGATACAAAGGCGGAACATCAGTTTCTCTTACTCTCGATGGCGTCACCAGTTGTTCGAGAATTCTAAGGAGCAATCACGCACACGACATACGATTGGCCTGGTGACGATATTGGGACCAAGACAACCTGATACAATTAAGCACGAAGGGCTAAACTACCGTGTCCGTCAAGGGTGCAGTCAAGGTTGAAAAATCCTTAATAAATCGCCTATACCACCCTGCTAGACCAAGCAGCCGATGAACTTGCCTCGGATTCTTCTGTGTTGGGAAATCCACAACTGCTTCAATTTTTGCCCGATCAGTGTTCATCTTCTCACCACCAACGATACATCCCAAATATCGTAGTTCTTTAAAGCTTAACTTAGATTTTTTTGTTGATGGTGAGATTGGCTTTCCTTAAGCATTCAGCTACTTCATCCAGCAAGGCGATATGAGTTTCGAAGTCCGGTGCAATAATGAGCATGTCGTCAACATATACGAACACGCGACCCCGTAATCATGCAGGAATTACTTTGTCCATTAGACGACATAACCTTTGAGCTGCATTACAAAACCCAAAATGCATGACCGTTAACTGGTACAAGGGTCTTCCCGGTACAATTACAATTTTATAGCGTAGGAGAAAGAAATAATATGCTTAAAGCACTTGCCGGCTTCCGAAAAAAGACTATGCGCCCTATATCTTTGCGCGATTTTGTCCTTGACTCAAGTAATCATGTTTTTCTGAACGAGAGCTTATCTCAAAGAAATCGGACTCTACTTCAGCTGCAGTGCGTATGAAAAAAAAGGACAACTGATCTCCGTTTATACGCACTATGGGTCTGTGTGTGTGAAATCTGCTGTCGATGCAATGAGTGTAACTGTAGCCGACATTGGTTGTTTAAACACCGTTGTCGAGAGATGCCAGATGAGTGATGATAAAAAACACCAACACCAAAGTTCTGCAACTCAACAACATTGATATGTATATACTTTACAACATTTACTGCAAAATTTCTCTTAACCTTTCAAATTATTATCATTTAAAAATATTCTCTTTTCAAATTTTCATTTTTATTTCTATCAATGGCCAATGTTTATTATCTTCTCTTACTCTATTTTATTTTATTTTTGTCATTTTGATTGTGTTTATGTTTCTCATAAACTTAGATTACATTCGTTCGTATGTGTATGGATACAAATGTTATTTGAAATGATGGGTCTGGCTCCATGGAGAGTGACATGGATGCAAATCTATATCATATGATTCGAGCTTTGCATTCACAAAAAAGGGCTTCACGTTTGCCATATCAATGCACAGAGCTTGAAACCTTAGCTTGACGAATTTCGTCGTCTGCTCATTACCTCTGGTGTAGATATTGTACTATATTATAAACAGTAAGCAGCAAGTGAAGAGAAAGAGAGTGAATTAAGTTAACTAAGTTGTCTAAGTTCTTCAGTTTTTCATTATTTAAACTAGTAAAAAGTAACAAAAAATTACAAAATAACTTTTAAACTGACAGTCAAAAAAATCTGTACTCACAAGCAATAAACAATCCTCAATTCTTACAAAGAAGGTAGGAGAATTAAATTTTTAAATTTCTTACAAATCATAAAAACTGTTTTGGCGCAAGTCCTATATGCAACCTAAGAGAAAGGCATCGGAAATATCTCCGGTTAGCACCCCAAACAGTAAGAAATCTGTTGTAATGCATTTTCCATCAGATAATAAGCCAAACAAGGTTGAGTTTGCTGACAGTTTGAAACAAACTTGTCTCGGCCTACTTGATCTAAAGGACAACGCTGACATGATTATCGAAAACACTCAGGAATTTAACAACCTACACAATAAAAAAACAATGATGGTTCTAAATTTCAAAAACGCTGGTATGGCAAATAAAATCATTGTGGCCGCACCAAAATTAAAGGGTACCGGAGTCTTCGTACACAAAGCACAATCTTTACTCTATCGCAAAAATGAATCGCACTAAACGATATAAAAAGTAAACTTTTGTCAATCAACCCCAACGCGAAAGTTTATTTAAAAGGTGCCAAATTGCAAATTGAAAAGTTTGTTTTTCACTACGATTCGCTGCAAGGATTACAAACAAAAACAAAAGAGGAAGTTCAGTACGTCAAAACGACATTTGGAGAAGACGCAATGTGCTTTTTTGACATCTACAAGCAAACCAACTTAGCAGCAGCAGAGCCATCTGGTAGTCGAAGAATATCTAATGAAGATGGTTCATGTACCAACTATAATCATCATAAAGTATAGAATAGCGTTGCCGTCTGCCAAAAAAAATATGTTTTTTAAAATTTTCTGCTAAAACATTACGGAGCTTAAAAACAAATTACTTACGCCTGATTTTTTTAAACTTATTCAAAAATACGATATAATTATTTTATTAGAAACTTTTTTAGAAGAAGGAAAAGAATTGCAATATTATAAATATTTTGAAAATTTTAACATTAAATGTATTCCGCCTATTCGAAATAACGGACTCGGGAGAGCTAGTGGTGGAATATTATGTGGCAAATTACTGATAGAGTTGTTCGAAGACTTTGGTTTTTTTATCTTAAATGGAGTATCAAATGGTGATTCCAGGGGCGATTATACTTTTATATCTTCCCAAGGCTGTTCTGTAATTGATTTTTGTATTGTGAAGGGCGATTGGATTGATATGATTAAAAATTTTGAGGTATATCCCGCAAACTATTCAACCCATCTGCCTATTGTAGTGTCGTGCGAATGTACGCCTCAAGATATCCACAACAGAGCTGAAATATCTAATGCTCTTAAGAAACTAAAATGGGTCGAAAGTAAGGCTAGTTTGTATAGGCGAAACTTAAATCAACAAATGGGTTCTTTTACTGATCAGCTTGAACTTTGCATAGAATCTTCAACACAATCTGTTTTTGAACTAGTTAAGCATTCAGCAGTTGTTAGTTCTTGTCCGAATAAATCATCTTTTAATTCAAAGTGGTATGACGAAGAGTGTAAAAAAAGTAGACACAAATCCTTCCCTTACTTTAAGCTCAGACAGTCTTCAAATGAAGCTTTCAAAAGACTCTACTTGCAACGAAATAAAATATATAAGGATTTATGCAGTTTCAAAAACCAATTGTACTTTAAGAAAGCTGCTAGGAATCTTTTAAACTGTAGGGATTCCAAGTCTTTTTAGTGCAAAGTGTGGATCTTAGGTGGAAGGAGCAAGTCATCGTCTTTGAGCGTAAGTGTAGATCAACTAGCAAACTATTTTGGAAACCTCTTGCTCTCAGACTCAAACCAAAACTCTTTAAGCTACGCCCTTCAATACATTTCGATACCTGAGCTAGAATCGCCTTTTACAATGCTTGAATTATTATCATCACTTAATAAAATGAAAAATAATAAGGCTGCGGGATTATATGGAATCCCGATCGATTTCTACAAGTTTTCAACCCCTGAGTTTCTGGAACGCATTTTAGCGTTGCTAAATTAAATGTTCATTAACGAGATGTTTCCAAGTAGCTTTCGCTTGGCGAAAATATGTGCTATATTTAAAAAAGGTAATCCAAATCTTCTTGAGATTACAGAGGTATATCCGTTTTGTGTTCATTAAGAAAACTTTTTGCTCAGATCTTATACTGTAGACTTATAAGATGGGTTGACAGCAATAATATTAAAAGCTGTTTCCAAGCTGGTTTTCGGGCTTATCTCTCAACAATGGATCAAATATTTGCTCTTACAAGCATCGCAAGACGTTTTATCGATACAAAGAAACAATTGTACACTTTTTTGTAGATTTCAAAGCTGCTTTTGATACTATCAATAGGCATTCACTATTATATAAGCTTTCAACTATTGGTGTATCAACAAAGTTCATTAAAGTCTATGAACAGCTCCTTTTGAACACGTCTGCGATACATCTTCTTTTCCACCTATACTATTAGGTCAATCGCGCATCGAATACGTTGATAAAGCTCCTAATTTAGCGATTATTTTCAATGATACTCTCAATTGGTCAGATCACGCTGCAATTACGATTGGAAATATATACAATGGTCTCCGATTACTTTGGTTGACACAAACTTC
Organism: Platycheirus rosarum; assembly: GCA_963971375.1. Taxonomy (NCBI): domain Eukaryota; kingdom Metazoa; phylum Arthropoda; class Insecta; order Diptera; family Syrphidae; genus Platycheirus; species Platycheirus rosarum. The sequence continues at coordinate 104,700,366 of OZ020507.1, forward strand.
ATTGCCTGCTAAAACAAAGATGCTTCTTGTTAAATCACTTTTATTAACCGTGTTGTTTTATAGTTACGAAGTTTTTTGTCATGTTGACTACAACACGAGGCGTAAATTAAATGTCATTTACAATAACCAAGCAAGATTTGTTTTAAGAAAACGTCGTTTCAACCATATATCAAGCTACTCTCTGCAAATCATGGGCTTAGGCTTCGAAAATCTCCTAAAGTTCAGAACTTTAACTCTTTTGCACGGTATTATTCAGAACAAACAGCCCGAGTATTTGAACAGCAGACTAAATTATGCCGGCTCACAGAGAACAGTTGTGTTATTGAGAGACGATTTTCCGATATCGTGGCTATAATAGTCCAGAAACTTCATCTTGACTGCATCCAATAGGGACTGCTGTTCATACGACAATTGATGAGCGTACAATACCTCTCCTGGTTCCTCTGGAATCGAAATAGAACTCAGATAAAGTTCTTGGTCGAGATTTGGTACCAAATAAAATATTATCTCTCGCATTTAAAATTATCACAATTTTTCCCCAAAATACTTACACTCGCCCCACTGTCAAGCAAACCTAAGACCTCTTAATGGGCGATTTTTATCTTAGCAAAAGGTCTGGGACGTTACCATCTTCGTCAAATTCGGAATTCCAGTACATTTACCTCCCATCAGAAGACTTACAGGAATTTCGCATTTGGCAGCGATGGCAGTAAAACACTTTATCTCAGATTTGTCTTGCATCCAATGACTAAGTCCAACAACGCATCGCAAATGATCAGGCTTTCTTACGAGCGATCTTGTTCATGATATATGAGTTGCTGGACCGAACCATTGGACACAAGTCAATCTGAGCCATTCGATACAAAGGCGGAACATCAGTTTCTCTTACTCTCGATGGCGTCACCAGTTGTTCGAGAATTCTAAGGAGCAATCACGCACACGACATACGATTGGCCTGGTGACGATATTGGGACCAAGACAACCTGATACAATTAAGCACGAAGGACTAAACTACCGTGTCCGTCAAGGGTGCAGTCAAGGTTGAAAAATCCTTAATAAATCGCCTATACCACCCTGCTAGACCAAGCAGCCGATGAACTTGCCTCGGATTCTTCTGTTTTGGGAAATCCACAACTGCTTCAATTTTTGCCCGATCAGTGTTCATCTTCTCACCACCAACGATACATCCCAAATATCGTAGTTCTTTAAAGCTTAACTTAGATTTTTTTGTTGATGGTGAGATTGGCTTTCCTTAAGCATTCAGCTACTTCATCCAGCAAGGCGATATGAGTTTCGAAGTCCGGTGCAATAATGAGCATGTCGTCAACATATACGAACACGCGATCCCGTTATCATGCAGGAATTACTTTGTCCATTAGACGACATAACCTTTGAGCTGCATTACAAAAGCCAAAATGCATGACCGTTAACTGGTTCAAGGGTCTTCCCGGTACCGCAAACGGAGTTGTCTCCCTACTCTCCTTCTCCAACGGTATTTGCCAGAATGCTTCCTTAAGATCAACACTACTAATTAAGTAGGTCTGGCCGACGGCTGAGTAGCTCGTCGATATGAGGAAGGGGATAAGCGTCCTTCGTACTCACCGCATTGACCTTACCTGAATCCAAGCAGAAATGATACTTGGTAGTTCCATTCTCCCCGGGCTTCTTGATTAGTACAACCGGTGAGCACCAAGGACTCTCACTCTCCTCAATAACGCCAAGCTCCAACATTCGATCTACTTCTTGGTACAGAAGGGCTTGTATCGTTGAAGAAACAGGATAGTGTCTAACAGACGCTGTTGTTTTTGGAATCCCGCAAATTTCCGGTGAGAATTTAAACACCTTCTATAAAAAACTCTGTGACACTATCGAAATAACAACACCCGCACTTAAAAATGTTTTTCGCACAAAACATCGCAACGATAAGGACATTCCACCTTTAATTTTACAATGTTATAGCGTAGGAGAAAGAAATCATATGCTTAAAGCACTTGCCGGCTTCCGAAAAAAGACTAAGCGCCCCATATCTTTGCGCGATTTTGGCCTTGACTGAAGTAATCATGTTTTTGTGAATAAGAGCTTATCTCAAAGAAATCGGACTCTACTTCAGCATGCAGTGCGTATGAAAAAAAAGGACAGCTGATCTCCGTTTATACGCACTATGGGTCTGTGTGTGTGAAATCTGCTGTCGATGCAATGAGTGTAACTGTAGCCGACATTGATTGTTTAAACGCCGTTGTCGAGAGATGCCAGATGAGTGATGATAAAAAACACCAACACCAAAGTTCTGCAACTCAACAACATTGATATGTATATACTTTACAACATTTACTGCAAAATTTCTCTTAACTTTCAAATTATTATCATTTAAAAATATTCTCTTTTTCAAATTTTCATTTTTATTTCTATCAATGGCCAATGTTTATTATCTTCTCGTACTCTATTTTGTTTTCTTTTTGTCATTTTGATTGTGTTTATGTTTCTCCTAAACTTAGATTACATTCGTTCGTATGTGTATTGATATAAATGTTATTTGAAATGATGGGTCTGGCTCCACGGAGAGTGACATGGATGCAAATCTATATCATATGATTCGAGCTTTGCATTCACAAAAAAAGGGCTTCACGTTTGCCATTTCAATGCACAGAGCTTGAAACCTTAGCTTGACGAATTTCGTCTGCTGCTCATTACCTCTGGTGTAGATATTGTCTGTGTATCAGAAACTTGGTTTTTTCCTGATTTTGAAAACGTCATTTATAGTATGGATGGTTATGAGATTTTTAGTGGTGATCGAAGTGGTCGGGTGGGCGGAGGGGTGGCTGTTTATGTGCGTTATGGGGGGCTCTGATCTGTCTCCGACTCTTTTCTTGATTTTTATAGACGATCCTCTGTCTGTTACTTCTAATCCACTTAACTGTTTTGCTGACGACTCTACCCTCATCTTTTCATATTCGTTCGATAATTCACGTCCTTCGCCTTCGCACGTACAATTGCAACGGTACCATATGTTAAGCTCATTAAACTCCGATTTATACAGCATTGTCAAATGGGGTAATAGAAATCGTGTGGAGTTTAATGCTTCGAAAACTCAATGCTGTCTTCTGTCATTAAAGCTAAACATTCCCCCAATGTCATTGTCCATGAATGGCACTTACATCGAAGAAACCGAAAAGCTCTCAGTACTCGGTATGTGTGTCAACGACGATCTCCGTTGGAACGACCATATATTTGAGATCGCTAAGAAAGCTGTAAAGTGTTAAGCTTGTCTGTATCGGTGTAAGAAGTATTTTTCCCTGATCTGATATGATCTGTCTACATACATCTGGCATTTATACGCTCTAAACTCAAGTATAACTCCCACCTCTGGGCAGGTGCTTCGCAAACATCGCTTCACCTGCTTGATAGAATACCAAATCGAGCGTTAAGACTGATAGGAAACAATTGACCCACTCGAACACCGACGCAATGTTTCATGTCTTTCCTTATTTTATCGTTTCTTTTACAAAAAATGTTCACTCGAAGTAGCCAGTTGCATTCCTCCCCTTAAAAGTTTCTCCCGTAAAACTCGTCTCGCAAGGAATGCTCATCAGTTCACTAATTTCGGACGTACCGTGAAATATAGGGATTCTTTTTTTAGCCGAACGACACGAATTTGGAATAGTTTACCCGGCGGGATTTTAGAAAAGCGTAATGTTGCGTATTCTCGTTGGAAACGTCATACGCTAACTGCACTTCATGATGCTATAAATCCCTTCGCAATTATGTTTTGTTTCGTATACGGGCAGCAAAGCGGCAATACTATGAACATTTTCTTAATTCTCAAGAATAGTCTGGGAAATTTCTCTGGCAAAAGTTTCGCAAACTGGGTGTTGGTAAACAGCAATCCAGTGTAAAAGCTAACACAGATTGTAATACATTCAACTCACAGTTTGTGTCTGTTTATTCGCAATCAATACTTAATCAGATGCACCAACTGCCTACTGACCTATCTATCGAAAGAATTGACAATTCTATAAGTTTTGACTTTACTCGATTAACGCAGGAAGACGTTGTTGAGGCTTTGCTATCGATTTAATCTAACGCTATAGGTTTGGACGGAATCAATCCTTAATTTCTTAAGTTACTCCTTCCTTTTATTTTCAAACGCATCACACATATTTTTAATCAAACACTAAATACTTGTTTTTATCCCTCTTCGTGGAAAAGCGCTAAAATAATTCCAATTCCCAAGTCTCAAAACCAAAGCAATCCTGAGTACATACCTATTGCAATTCTTCCGTTTTTATCTAAAGTAATTGAAAAAACCCTTTTAATGCAGATGCAATTACATTTGGCTGGCAACAATCTCTTAAATCCAGCCCAATCTGGTTTTCGTACAAAAAGAAGTTGTAAAACTGCACTTCTAGTTGTTGTTGACGATATTCGTCAAGATCTAGATTCAAACCGTCCTACGTTTCTGACATTCTAGACTTCTCAAAAGTGTTTGATACCGTTAATCATTCTATTTTATGTAAGAAACTACTGTGCAGTTTTGGATTTTCTTCTCTGGCAGTCCAACTAATGAATTATTACCTAAATGAGCAAGTCAGCAATGTGTAGCCATCGGAAACAATATGTCAACATTATTTGGAGTACCCGCCGGAGTTCCCTAGGGTTCTATTCTTGGGCCTTTACTATTTTTACTTTACGTGAACGAACTCCCTCAACTTACAAAACATTGTACGATTCATATGTTTGCTGACGACGTTCAATTATTCCTGAGCTGTGAACTGGGAATGATTTGTAAATGTATTGAAATGATAAACAACGATTTAAAAATCATTGAGCAGTGGGCACTCAGGCATAACTTATCACTAAATCCAAGAAAGTCAAAGACTCTTTGCATTTATAAGAAAAAATTAGATACATATTCCTTTCCACCTATACTATAAGGTCAATCGCGCATCGAATACGTTGATAAAGCTCGTAATTTAGGGATTATTTTCAATGATACTCTCAATTGGTCAGATCACGCTGCAATAACGATTGGAAATATATACAATGGTCTCCGATTACTTTGGTCGACACAAACTTCATTGCCTGCTAAAACAAAGATGCTTCTTGTTAAATCACTTTTATTAACCGTGTTGTTTTAAAGTTACGAAGTTTTTTGTCATGTTGACTACAACACGAGGCGTAAATTAAATGTCATTTACAATAACCTAGCAGGATTTGTTTTTAAAAAACGTCGTATGGTCGACATCAAGCTACTCTCTGCAAATCATGGGCTTAAGCTTCCAAAATCTCCTAATGTTCAGAACTTTAACTCTTTTGCACGGTATTATTCAGAACAAACAGCCCAAATATTTGAACAGCAGACTAAATTATGCCGGCTCACAGAGAACAGTTATGATATAGAGACGATTTTTCGATATCGTGGCGATAATAGTCCAGAAACTTCATCTTGACTGCATCCAATAGGGACTGCTGTTCATACGACAATTGATGAGCGTACAATACCTCTCCTGGTTCCTCTGGAATCGAAATAGAACTCAGATAAAGTTCTTGGTCGAGATTTGGTACCAAATAAAATATTATCTCTCGCATTTAAAATTATCACATTTTTTTCCCAAAATACTTAAACTCGCCCCACTGTCAAGCAAACCTAAGACCTCTTTATGGGCGATTTTTATCTTAGCAAAAGATCTGGGACGTTACCATCTTCGTCAAATTCGGAATTCCAGTACATTTAGCTAACATGAGAAGACTTACAGGAATTTCGCATTTGGCAGCGATGGCAGTAAAACACTATATCTGAGATTTGTCTTCCATCCAATGACTAAGTCCAACAACGCATCGCAAATGATCAGGCTTTCTTACGAGCGATCTTGATCATGATATATGAGTTGCTGGACCGAACCATTGGACACAAGTCAATCTGAGCCATTCGATACAAAGGCGGAACATCAGTTTCTCTTACTCTCGATGGCGTCACCAATTTGTTCGTCACAAGTGTTCGAGTATTCTTAGGAGCAATCACGCACACGACATACGATTGGCTTGGTGACGACATTGGGACCAAGACAACCTGATACAATTAAGTACGAAGGACTTAACTACCGTGTCCGTCAAGGGTGCAGTCAAGGTTGAAAAATCCTTAATAAATCGCCTATACCACCCTGCTAGACCAAGCAGCCGATGAACTTGCCTCGGATTCTTCTGTGTTGGAAAATCCACAACTGCTTCAATTTTTGCCCGATCAGTGTTCATCTTCCCACCACCAACGATACATCCCAAATATCTTAGCTCTTTAAAGCTGAACTTAGATTTTTTTAAAGTTGATGGTGAGATTGGCTTTCCTTAAACATTCAGCTACTTCATCCAGCAAGGCGATATGAGTTTCGAAGTCCGGTGCAATTATGAGCATGTCGTCAACATATACGAACACGCGATCCCGTTATCATGCAGGAATTACTTTGTCCATTAGACGACATAACCTTTGAGCTGCATTACAAAAGCCAAAATGCATGACCGTTAACTGGTTCAAGGGTCTTCCCGGTACCGCAAACGGAGTTGTCTCCATACTCTCCTTCTCCAACGGTATTTGCCAGAATGCTTCCTTAAGATCAACACTACTAATTAAGTAGGTCTGGCCGACGGCTGAGTAGCTCGTCGATATGAGGAAGGGGATTAGCGTCCTTCGTACTCACCGCATTGACCTAACCTGAATCCAAGCAGAAATGATACTTGTTAGTTCCATTCTCCCCGGGCTTCTTGATAAGTACAACCGGTGAGCACCAAGGACTCTCACTCTCCTCAATAACGCCAAGCTCCAACATTCGATCTACTTCTTGGTACAGAAGAGCTTGTACCGTTGAAGAAACAGGATAGTGTCTAACAGACGCTGTTGTTTTTAGAATCCCGAAAATTTCCGGTGAGAATTTAAACACATTCTATAAAAAACTCTGTGACACTATAGAAATAACACCACCCGCACTTAAAAATGTTTTCGCACAAAACATCGCAACGATAAGGACATGCCACCTTTAATTTTACAATTTTATAGCGTAGGAGAAAGAAATAATATGCTAAAAGCACTTGCCGGCTTCCCAAGGCTGTTCTGTAATTGATTTTTGTATTGTGAAGGGCGATTGGATTGATATGATTAAAAATTTTGAGGTATATCCCGCAAACTATTCAACCCATCTGCCTATTGTAGTGTCGTGCGAATGTACGCCTCAAGATATCCACAACAGAGCTGAAATATCTAATGCTCTTAAGAAACTAAAATGGGTCGAAAGTAAGGCTAGTTTGTATAGGCGAAACTTAAATCAACAAATGGGTTCTTTTACTGATCAGCTTGAACTTTGCATAGAATCTTCAACACAATCTGTTTTTGAACTAGTTTAGCATTCTGCAGTTGTTAGTTCTTGTCCGAATAAATCATCTTTTAATTCAAAGTGGTATGACGAAGAGTGTAAAAAAAGTAGAAAAAAATCCTTCCCTTACTTAAAGCTTTTCAGACAGTCTTCAAATGAAGCTTTCAAAAGACTCTACTTGCAACGAAATAAAATATATAAGGATTTATGCAGTTTCAAAAACCAATTGTACTTAAAGAAAGCTGCTAGGAATCTTTTAAACTGTAGGGATTCCAAGTCTTTTTAGTGCAAAGTGTGGATCTTAGGTGGAAGGAGCAAGTCATCGTCTTTGAGCATAAGTGTAGATCAACTAGCAAACTATTTTGGAAACTTCTTGCTCTCAGACTCAAACCAAAACTCTTTAAGCTACGCCCTTCAATACATTTCGATACCTGAACTAGACTCGCCTTTTACAATGCTTGAATTATTATCATCACTTAATAAAATGAAAAATAATAAGGCTGCGGGATTAGATGGAATCCCGATCGAGTTCTACAAGTTTTCGACCCCTGAGTTTCTGGAACGCATTTTAGCATTGCTAAATTAAATGTTCTTTGACGAGATGTTTCTAAGTAGCTTTCGCTTGGCGAAAATATGTGCTATATTTAAAAAAGGTAATCCAAATCTTCTTGAGAATTACAGAGGTATATCCGTTTTGTGTTCATTAAGAAAACTTTTTGCTCAGATCTTATACTGTAGACTTATAAAATGGGTTGACAGCAATAATATTATAAGCTGTTTCAAAGCTGGTTTTCGGGCTTATCTCTCAACAATGGATCAAATATTTGCTCTTACAAGCATCGCAAGACGTTTTATCGATACAAAGAAACAATTGTACACTTTTTTTTGTAGATTTCAAAGCTGCTTTTGATACTATCAACTGGCATTCACTATTATATAAGCTTTCAACTATTGGTGTATCAACAAAGTTCATTAAAGTCTATGAACAGCTTCTTTTGAACACGTCTGCGATACATCTTCTTTTCCACCTATACTATTAGGTCAATCGCGCATCGAATACGTTGATAAAGCTCGTAATTTAGGGATTATTTTCAATGATACTCTCACTTAGTCAGATCACGCTGCAATTACGATTGGAAATATATACAATGGTCTCCGATTACTTTGGTCGACACAAACTTCATTGCCTGCTAAAACAAAGATGCTTCTTGTTAAATCACTTTTATTAACCGTGTTGTTTTATAGTTACGAAGTTTTTTGTCATGTTGACTACAACACGAGGCGTAAATTAAATGTCATTTACAATAACCTAGCAGGATTTATTTTTAAAAAAACGTCGTTTCGACCATATATCAAGCTACTCTCTGCAAATCATGGGCTTAAGCTTTCACGGTATTATTCAGAGCAAACAGCCCGAGTATTTGAACAGCAGACTAAATTATGCCGGCTCACAGAGAACAGTTGTGTTATTGAGAGACGATTTTTCGATATCGTGGCGATAATAGTCCAGAAACTTCATCTTGACTGCATCCAATCGGGACTGCTGTTCATACGACAATTGATGAGCGTACAATACCTCTCCTGGTTCCTCTGGAATCGAAATAGAACTCAGATAAAGTTCTTGGTCGAGATTTGGTACCAAATAAAATATTATCTCTCGCATTTAAAATTATCACAATTTTTCCCCAAAATACTTACACTCGCCCCACTGTCAAGCAAACCTAAGACCTCTTTATGGGCGATTTTTATCTTAGCAAAAGGTCTGGGACGTTACCATCTTCGTCAAATTCGGAATTCCAGTACATTTACCTCCCATGAGAAGACTTACAGGAATTTCGCATTTGGCAGCGATGGCCGTAAAACACTATATCTGAGATTTGTCTTGCATCCAATGACTAAGTCCAACAACGCATCGCAAATGATCAGGCTTTCTTACGAGCGATCTTGACCATGATATATGAGTTGCTGGACCGAACCATTGGACACAAGTCAATCTGAGCCATTCGATACAAAGGCGGAACATCAGTTTCTCTTACTCTCGATGGTGTCACCAATTTGTTCGTCGCAAGTGTTCGAGAATTCTAAGAAACAATCACGCACACGACATACGATTGGCCTGGTGGCGACATTGGGACCAAGACAACCTGATACAATTAAGCACGAAGGACTAAACTACCGTGTCCGTTAAGGGTGCAGTCAAGGTTGAAAAATCCTTAATAAATCGCCTATACCACTCTGCTAGACCAAGCAGCCGATGAACTTGCCTCGGATTCTTCTGTGTTGGAAAATCCACAACTGCTTCAATTTTTGCCCGATCAGTGTTCATCTTCCCACCACCAACGATACATCCCAAATATCTTAGCTCTTTAAAGCTGAACTAAAATTTTTTAAAGTTGATGGTGAGATTGGCTTTCCTTAAGCATTCAGCTACTTTATCCAGCAAGGCGATATGAGTTTCGAAGTCCGGTGCAATAATGAGCATGTCGTCAACATATACGAATACGCGATCCCGTAACCGTGCAGGAATTACTTTGCCCATTAGACGACATAACCTTTGAGCTGCATTACAAAACCCAAAATGCATGACCGTTAATTGGTACAAGGGTCTTCCCGGTACCGCAAACGGAGTTGTCTCCATACTCTCCTTCTCCAACGGTATTTGCCAGAATGCTTCCTTGAGATCAACACTACTAATTAAGTAGGTATCTGGCCGACGGCTGAATAGCTCGTCGATATGAGGAAAGGATACTTGGTAGTTCCATTCTCCCCGGGCTTCTTGATAAGTACAGCACCAAGGACTCTCACTCTCCTCAATAACACCAAGCTCCAACATTCGATCTACTTCTTGGTACAGAAGGGCTTGTACCGTTGAAGAACCAGGATAGTGTCTAACAGACGCTGTTGTTTTTGGAATCCCGCAAATTTCCGGTGAGAATTTAAATACCTTCTATAAAAAAAACTCTGTGACACTATCGAAATAACACCACCCGCACTTAAAAATGTTTTCGCACAAAACTTCACAACGATAAGGACGAGCCACCTTTAATTTTACAATTTTATAGCGTAGGAGAAAGAAATAATATGCTTAAAGCACTTGCCGGCTTCCCAAGGCTGTTCTGTAATTGATTTTTGTATTGTGAAGGGCGATTGGATTGATATGATTAAAAATTTTGAGGTATATCCCGCAAACTATTCAACCCATCTGCCTATTGTAGTGTCGTGCGAGTGTACGCCTCAAGATATCCACAACAGAGCTGAAATATCTAATGCTCTTAAGAAACTAAAATGGGTCGAAAGTAAGGCTAGTTTGTATAGGCGAAACTTAAATCACCAAATGGGTTCTTTTACTGATCAGCCTGAACTTTGCATAGAATCTTCAATACAATCTGTTTTTGAACTAGTTTAGCATTCAGCAGTTGTTAGTTCTTGTCCGAATAAATCATCTTTTAATTCAAATGGTATGACGAAGAGTGTAAAAAAAGTAGAAAAAAATCTTTCCCTTACTTAAAGCTTTTCAGACAGTCTTCAAATGAAGCTTTCAAAAGACTCTACTTGCAACGAAATAAAATATATAAGGATTTATGCAGTTTCAAAAACCAATTGTACTTAAAGAAAGCTGCTAGGAATCTTTTAAACTGTAGGGATTGCAAGTCTTTTTGGTGCAAAGTGTGGATCTTAGGTGGAAGGAGCAAGTCATCGTCTTTGAGCGTAAGTGTAGATCAACTAGCAAACTATTTTGGAAACCTCTTGCTCTCAGACTCAAACCAAAACTCTTTAAGCTACGCCCTTCAATACATTTCGATACCTGAACTAGACTCGCCTTTTACAATGCTTGAATAATTATCATCACTTAATAAAATGAAAAATAATAAGGCTGCGGGATTAGATGGAATCCCGATCGAGTTCTACAAGTTTTCGACCCCTGAGTTTCTGGAACGCATTTTAGCATTGCTAAATTAAATGTTCATTGACGAGATGTTTCCAAGTAGCTTTCGTTTGGCGAAAATATGTGCTATATTTAAAAAAGGTAATCCAAATCTTCTTGAGAATTACAGAGGTATATCCGTTTTGTGTTCATTAAGAAAACTTTTTGCTCAGATCTTATACTGTAGACTTATAAGATGGGTTGACAGCAATAATATTATAAGCTATTTCAAAGCTGGTTTTCGGGCTTATCTCTCAACAATGGATCAAATATTTGCTCTTACAAGCATCGCAAGACGTTTTATCGATACAAAGAAACCATTGTACACTTTTTTTTTGTAGATTTCAAAGCTGCTTTTGATACTATCAATAGGCATTCACTATTATATAAGCTTTCAACTATTGGTGTATCAACAAAGTTCATTAAAGTCTATGAACAGCTCCTTTTGAACACGTCTGCGATACATCTTCTTTTCCACCTATACTATTAGGTCAATCGCGCATCGAATACGTTGATAAAGCTCGTAATTTAGGGATTATTTTCAATGATACTCTCACTTAGTCAGATCACGCTGCAATTACGATTGGAAATATATACAATGGTCTCCGATTACTTTGGTCGACACAAACTTCATTGCCTGCTAAAACAAAGATGCTTCTTGTTAAATCACTTTTATTAACCGTGTTGTTTTATAGTTACGAAGTTTTTTGTCATGTTGACTACAACACGAGGCGTAAATTAAATGTCATTTACAATAACCTAACAGGATTTATTTTTAAAAAAACGTCGTTTCGACCATATATCAAGCTACTCTCTGCAAATCATGGGCTTAAGCTTCCAAAATTTCTTTAAGTTCAGAACTTTAACTCTTTTGCACGGTATTATTCAGAACAAACAGCCCGAGTATTTGAACAGCAGACTAAAGTATGCCGGCTCACAGAGAACAGTTGTGTTATTGAGAGACGATTTTTCGATATCGTGGCGATAATAGTCCAGAAACTTCATCTTGACTGCATCCAATCGGGACTGCTGTTCATACGACAATTGATGAGCGTACAATACCTCTCCTGGTTCCTCTGGAATCGAAATAGAACTCAGATAAAGTTCTTGGTCGAGATTTGGTACCAAATAAAATATTATCTCTCGCATTTAAAATTATCACAATTTTTCCCCAAAATACTTACACTCGCCCCACTGTCAAGCAAACCTAAGACCTCTTTATGGGCGATTTTTATCTTAGCAAAAGGTCTGGGACGTTACCATCTTCGTCAAATTCGGAATTCCAGTACATTTACCTCCCATGAGAAGACTTACAGGAATTTCGCATTTGGCAGCGATGGCAGTAAAACACTATATCTGAGATTTGTCTTGCATCCAATGACTAAGTCCAACAACGCATCGCAAATGATCAGGCTTTCTTACGAGCGATCTTGATCATGATATATGAGTTGCTGGACCGAACCATTGGACACAAGTCAATCTGAGCCATTCGATACAAAGGCGGAACATCAGTTTCTCTTACTCTCGATGGCGTCACCAATTTGTTCGTCGCAAGTGTTCGAGAATTCTAAGGAACAATCACGCACACGACATACGATTGGCCTGGTGGCAACATTGGGACCAAGAACACCTGATACAATTAAGCACGAAGGACTAAACTACCGTGTCCGTCAAGGGTGCAGGCAAGGTTGAAAAATCCTTAATAAATCGCCAAAACCCAAAACCCAAAATGCATGACCGTTAACTGGTACAAGGGTCTTCCCGGTACCGCAAACGGAGTTGTCGCCATACTCTCCTTCTCCAACGGTATATGCCAGAATGCTTCCTTGAGATCAACACTACTAATTAAGTAGGTATCTGGCCGACGGCTGAATAGCTCGTCGATATGAGGAAATGATAATTGGTAGTTCCATTCTCCCCGAGCTTCTTGATAAGTACAACCAGTGAGTACCAAGGACTCTCACTCTCCTCAATAACACCAAGCTCCAACATTCGATCTACTTCTTGGTACAGAAGGGCTTGTACCGTTGAAGAAACAGGATAGTGTCTAACAGACGCTGTTGTTTTTGGAATCCCGCAAATTTCCGGTGAGAATTTAAATACCTTCTATAAAAAAAACAACGATAAGGACGAGACACCCTTAATTTTACAATTTTATAGCGTAGGAGAAAGAAATAATATGCTTAAAGCACTTGCCGGCTTCCGAAAAAAGACTAAGCGCCCCATATCTTTGCGCGATTTTGGCCTTGACTCAAGTAATCATGTTTTTCTGAACGAGAGCTTATCTCAAAGAAATCGGACTCTACTTCAGCTGCAGTGCGTATGAAAAAAAAGGACAGCTGATCTCCGTTTACACGCACTATGGGTCTGTGTGTGTGAAATCTGCTGTCGATGTAATGAGTATAACTGTAGCCGACATTGGTTGTTTAAACCAGTCAGATGAGTGATGATAAAAAACACCAACACCAAAGTTCTGCAACTCAACAACATTGATATGTATATACTTTACAAAATTTACTGCAAAATTTCTCTTAACCTTTCAAATTATTATCATTTAAAAATATTCTCTTTTCAAATTTTCATTTTTATTTCTATCATGGCCAATGTTTATTATCTTCTCTTACTCTATTTTGTTTTCTTTTTGTCATTTTGATTGCGTTTATGTTTCTCCTAAACTTAGATTACATTCGTTCGTATGTGTATGGATACAAATGTTATTTGAAATGATGGGTCTGGCTCCACGGAGAGTGACATGGATGCAAATCTATATCATATGATTCGAGCTTTGCATTCACAAAAAGATGGGCTTCACGTTTGCCATATCAATGCACTGAGCTTGAAACCTTAGCTTGACGAATTTCGTCTGCTGCTCATTACCTCTGGTGTAGATATTGTATTATATTATAAACAGTAAGCAGCAAGTGAAGAGAAAGAGAGTGAATTAAGTTAACTAAGTTGTCTAAGTTCTTCAGTTTTTCATTATTTAAACTAGTAAAAAGTAACAAAAAATTACAAAATAACTTTTAAACTGACAGTCAAAAAAATCTGTACTCACAAGCAATAAACAATCCTCAATTCTTACAAAGAAGGTAGGAGAATTAAATTTTTAAATTTCTTACAAATCATAAAAACTGTTTTGGCGCAAGTCCTATATGCAACCTAAGAGAAAGGCATCGGAAATATCTCCGGTTAGCACCCCAAACAGTAAGAAATCTGTTGTAATGCATTTTCCATCAGATAATAAGCCAAACAAGGTTGAGTTTGCTGACAGTTTGAAACAAACTTGTCTCGGCCTACTTGATCTAAAGGACAACGCTGACATGATTATCGAAAACACTCAGGAATTTAACAACCTACACAATAAAAAAACAATGATGGTTCTAAATTTCAAAAACGCTGGTATGGCAAATAAAATCATTGTGGCCGCACCAAAATTAAAGGGTACCGGAGTCTTCGTACACAAAGCACAATCTTTACTCTATCGCAAAAATGAATCGCACTAAACGATATAAAAAGTAAACTTTTGTCAATCAACCCCAACGCGAAAGTTTATTTAAAAGGTGCCAAATTGCAAATTGAAAAGTTTGTTTTTCACTACGATTCGCTGCAAGGATTACAAAAAAAACAAAAGAGGAAGTTCAGTACGTCAAAACGACATTTGGAGAAGACGCAATGTGCTTTTTTGACATCTACAAGCAAACCAACTTAGCAGCAGCAGAGCCATCTGGTAGTCGAAGAATATCTAATGAAGATGGTTCATGTACCAACTATAATCATCATAAAGTATAGAATAGCGTTGCCGTCTGCCAAAAAAAATATGTTTTTTAAAATTTTCTGCTAAAACATTACGGAGCTTAAAAACAAATTACTTACGCCTGATTTTTTTAAACTTATTCAAAAATACGATATAATTATTTTATTAGAAACTTTTTTAGAAGAAGGAAAAGAATTGCAATATTATAAATATTTTGAAAATTTTAACATTAAATGTATTCCGCCTATTCGAAATAACGGACTCGGGAGAGCTAGTGGTGGAATATTATGTGGCAAATTACTGATAGAGTTGTTCGAAGACTTTGGTTTTTTTTATCTTAAATGGAGTATCAAATGGTGATTCCAGGGGCGATTATACTTTTATATCTTCCCAAGGCTGTTCTGTAATTGATTTTTGTATTGTGAAGGGCGATTGGATTGATATGATTAAAAATTTTGAGGTATATCCCGCAAACTATTCAACCCATCTGCCTATTGTAGTGTCGTGCGAATGTACGCCTCAAGATATCCACAACAGAGCTGAAATATCTAATGCTCTTAAGAAACTAAAATGGGTCGAAAGTAAGGCTAGTTTGTATAGGCGAAACTTAAATCAACAAATGGGTTCTTTTACTGATCAGCTTGAACTTTGCATAGAATCTTCAACACAATCTGTTTTTGAACTAGTTAAGCATTCAGCAGTTGTTAGTTCTTGTCCGAATAAATCATCTTTTAATTCAAAGTGGTATGACGAAGAGTGTAAAAAAAGTAGACACAAATCCTTCCCTTACTTTAAGCTCAGACAGTCTTCAAATGAAGCTTTCAAAAGACTCTACTTGCAACGAAATAAAATATATAAGGATTTATGCAGTTTCAAAAACCAATTGTACTTTAAGAAAGCTGCTAGGAATCTTTTAAACTGTAGGGATTCCAAGTCTTTTTAGTGCAAAGTGTGGATCTTAGGTGGAAGGAGCAAGTCATCGTCTTTGAGCGTAAGTGTAGATCAACTAGCAAACTATTTTGGAAACCTCTTGCTCTCAGACTCAAACCAAAACTCTTTAAGCTACGCCCTTCAATACATTTCGATACCTGAGCTAGACTCGCCTTTTACAATGCTTGAATTATTATCATCACTTAATAAAATGAAAAATAATAAGGCTGCGGGATTATATGGAATCCCGATCGATTTCTACAAGTTTTCAACCCCTGAGTTTCTGGAACGCATTTTAGCGTTGCTAAATTAAATGTTCATTAACGAGATGTTTCCAAGTAGCTTTCGCTTGGCGAAAATATGTGCTATATTTAAAAAAGGTAATCCAAATCTTCTTGAGATTACAGAGGTATATCCGTTTTGTGTTCATTAAGAAAACTTTTTGCTCAGATCTTATACTGTAGACTTATAAGATGGGTTGACAGCAATAATATTAAAAGCTGTTTCCAAGCTGGTTTTCGGGCTTATCTCTCAACAATGGATCAAATATTTGCTCTTACAAGCATCGCAAGACGTTTTATCGATACAAAGAAACAATTGTACACTTTTTTGTAGATTTCAAAGCTGCTTTTGATACTATCAATAGGCATTCACTATTATATAAGCTTTCAACTATTGGTGTATCCACAAAGTTCATTAAAGTCTATGAACAGCTTCTATTGAACACGTCTGCGATACATCTTCTTTTCCACCTATACTATTAGGTCAATCGCGCATCGAATACGTTGATAAAGCTCGTAATTTAGGGATTATTTTCAATGATACTCTCACTTAGTCAGATCACGCTGCAATTACGATTGGAAATATATACAATGGTCTCCGATTACTTTGGTCGACACAAACTTCATTGCCTGCTAAAACAAAGATGCTTCTTGTTAAATCACTTTTATTAACCGTGTTGTTTTATAGTTACGAAGTTTTTTGTCATGTTGACTACAACACGAGGCGTAAATTAAATGTCATTTACAATAACCTAGCAGGATTTATTTTTAAAAAAACGTCGTTTCGACCATATATCAAGCTACTCTCTGCAAATCATGGGCTTTAGCTTCCACGGTATTATTCAGAGCAAACAGCCCGAGTATTTGAACAGCAGACTAAATTATGCCGGCTCACAGAGAACAGTTGTGTTATTGAGAGACGATTTTTCGATATCGTGGCGATAATAGTCCAGAAACTTCATCTTGACTGCATCCAATCGGGACTGCTGTTCATACGACAATTGATGAGCGTACAATACCTCTCCTGGTTCCTCTGGAATCGAAATAGAACTCAGATAAAGTTCTTGGTCGAGATTTGGTACCAAATAAAATATTATCTCTCGCATTTAAAATTATCACAATTTTTCCCCAAAATACTTACACTCGCCCCACTGTCAAGCAAACCTAAGACCTCTTTATGGGCGATTTTTATCTTAGCAAAAGGTCTGGGACGTTACCATCTTCGTCAAATTCGGAATTCCTGTACATTTACCTCCCATGAGAAGACTTACAGGAATTTCGCATTTGGCAGCGATGGCAGTAAAACACTATATCTGAGATTTGTCTTGCATCCAATGACTAAGTCCAACAACGCATCGCAAATGATCAGGCTTTCTTACGAGCGATCTTGATCATGATATATGAGTTGCTGGACCGAACCATTGGACACAAGTCAATCTGAGCCATTCGATACAAAGGCGGAACATCAGTTTCTCTTACTCTCGATGGCGTCACCAATTTGTTCTTCGCAAGTGTTCGAGAATTCTAAGGAACAATCACGCACACGACATACGATTGGCCTGGTGGCGACATTGGGACCAAGACAACCTGATACAATTAAGCACGGAGGACTAAACTACCGTGTCCGTCAAGGGTGCAGTCAAGGTTGAAAAATCCTTAATAAATCGCCTATACCACCCTGCTAGACCAAGCAGCCGATGAACTTGCCTCGGATTCTTCTGTGTTGGAAAATCCACAACTGCTTCAATTTTTGCCCGATCAGTGTTCATCTTCCCACCACCAACGATACATCCCAAATATCTTAGCTCTTTAAAGCTGAACTTAAATTTTTTAAAAGTTGATGGTGAGATTGGCTTTCCTTAAGCATTCAGCTACTTTATCCAGCAAGGCGATATGAGTTTCGAAGTCCGGTGCAATTATGAGCATGTCGTCAACATATACGAATACGCGATCCCGTAATCGTGCAGGAACTACTTTGTCCATTAGACGACATAACCTTTGAGCTGCATTACAAAACCCAAAATGCATGACCGTTAACTGGTACAAGGGTCTTCCCGGTACAATTACAATTTTATAGCGTAGGAGAAAGAAATAATATGCTTAAAGCACTTGCCGGCTTCCGAAAAAAGACTATGCGCCCCATATCTTTGCGCGATTTTGTCCTTGACTCAAGTAATCATGTTTTTCTGAACGAGAGCTTATCTCAAAGAAATCGGACTCTACTTCAGCTGCAGTGCGTATGAAAAAAAAGGACAGCTGATCTCCGTTTATACGCACTATGGGTCTGTGTGTGTGAAATCTGCTGTCGATGCAATGAGTGTAACTGTAGCCGACATTGGTTGTTTAAACACCGTTGTCGAGAGATGCCAGATGAGTGATGATAAAAAACACCAACACCAAAGTTCTGCAACTCAACAACATTGATATGTATATACTTTACAACATTTACTGCAAAATTTCTCTTAACCTTTCAAATTATTATCATTTAAAAATATTCTCTTTTCAAATTTTCATTTTTATTTCTATCAATGGCCAATGTTTATTATCTTCTCTTACTCTATTTTATTTAATTTTTGTCATTTTGATTGTGTTTATGTTTCTCATAAACTTAGATTACATTCGTTCGTATGTGTATGGATACAAATGTTATTTGAAATGATGGGTCTGGCTCCATGGAGAGTGACATGGATGCAAATCTATATCATATGATTCGAGCTTTGCATTCACAAAAAAGGGCTTCACGTTTGCCATATCAATGCACAGAGCTTGAAACCTTAGCTTGACGAATTTCGTCGTCTGCTCATTACCTCTGGTGTAGATATTGTACTATATTATAAACAGTAAGCAGCAAGTGAAGAGAAAGAGAGTGAATTAAGTTAACTAAGTTGTCTAAGTTCTTCAGTTTTTCATTATTTAAACTAGTAAAAAGTAACAAAAAATTACAAAATAACTTTTAAACTGACAGTCAAAAAAATCTGTACTCACAAGCAATAAACAATCCTCAATTCTTACAAAGAAGGTAGGAGAATTAAATTTTTAAATTTCTTACAAATCATAAAAACTGTTTTGGCGCAAGTCCTATATGCAACCTAAGAGAAAGGCATCGGAAATATCTCCGGTTAGCACCCCAAACAGTAAGAAATCTGTTGTAATGCATTTTCCATCAGATAATAAGCCAAACAAGGTTGAGTTTGCTGACAGTTTGAAACAAACTTGTCTCGGCCTACTTGATCTAAAGGACAACGCTGACATGATTATCGAAAACACTCAGGAATTTAACAACCTACACAATAAAAAAACAATGATGGTTCTAAATTTCAAAAACGCTGGTATGGCAAATAAAATCATTGTGGCCGCACCAAAATTAAAGGGTACCGGAGTCTTCGTACACAAAGCACAATCTTTACTCTATCGCAAAAATGAATCGCACTAAACGATATAAAAAGTAAACTTTTGTCAATCAACCCCAACGCGAAAGTTTATTTAATATGCCAAATTATAATGCCAAATTGCAAATTGAAAAGTTTGTTTTTCACTACGATTCGCTGCAAGGATTACAAACAAAAACAAAAGAGGAAGTTCAGTACGTCAAAACGACATTTGGAGAAGACGCAATGTGCTTTTTTGACATCTACAAGCAAACCAACTTAGCAGCAGCAGAGCCATCTGGTAGTCGAAGAATATCTAATGAAGATGGTTCATGTACCAACTATAATCATCATAAAGTATAGAATAGCGTTGCCGTCTGCCAAAAAAAATATGTTTTTTAAAATTTTCTGCTAAAACATTACGGAGCTTAAAAACAAATTACTTACGCCTGATTTTTTTAAACTTATTCAAAAATACGATATAATTATTTTATTAGAAACTTTTTTAGAAGAAGGAAAAGAATTGCAATATTATAAATATTTTGAAAATTTTAACATTAAATGTATTCCGCCTATTCGAAATAACGGACTCGGGAGAGCTAGTGGTGGAATATTATGTGGCAAATTACTGATAGAGTTGTTCGAAGACTTTGGTTTTTTTTATCTTAAATGGAGTATCAAATGGTGATTCCAGGGGCGATTATACTTTTATATCTTCCCAAGGCTGTTCTGTAATTGATTTTTGTATTGTGAAGGGCGATTGGATTGATATGATTAAAAATTTTGAGGTATATCCCGCAAACTATTCAACCCATCTGCCTATTGTAGTGTCGTGCGAATGTACACCTCAAGATATCCACAACAGAGCTGAAATATCTAATGCTCTTAAGAAACTAAAATGGGTCGAAAGTAAGGCTAGTTTGTATAGGCGAAACTTAAATCAACAAATGGGTTCTTTTACTGATCAGCTTGAACTTTGCATAGAATCTTCAACACAATCTGTTTTTGAACTAGTTAAGCATTCAGCAGTTGTTAGTTCTTGTCCGAATAAATCATCTTTTAATTCAAAGTGGTATGACGAAGAGTGTAAAAAAAGTAGACACAAATCCTTCCCTTACTTTAAGCTCAGACAGTCTTCAAATGAAGCTTTCAAAAGACTCTACTTGCAACGAAATAAAATATATAAGGATTTATGCAGTTTCAAAAACCAATTGTACTTTAAGAAAGCTGCTAAGAATCTTTTAAACTGTAGGGATTCCAAGTCTTTTTAGTGCAAAGTGTGGATCTTAGGTGGAAGGAGCAAGTCATCGTCTTTGAGCGTAAATGTAGATCAACTAGCAAACTATTTTGGAAACCTCTTGCTCTCAGACTCAAACCAAAACTCTTTAAGCTACGCCCTTCAATACATTTCGATACCTGAGCTAGACTCGCCTTTTACAATGCTTGAATTATTATCATCACTTAATAAAATGAAAAATAATAAGGCTGCGGGATTATATGGAATCCCGATCGATTTCTACAAGTTTTCAACCCCTGAGTTTCTGGAACGCATTTTAGCGTTGCTAAATTAAATGTTCATTAACGAGATGTTTCCAAGTAGCTTTCGCTTGGCGAAAATATGTGCTATATTTAAAAAAGGTAATCCAAATCTTCTTGAGATTACAGAGGTATATCCGTTTTGTGTTCATTAAGAAAACTTTTTGCTCAGATCTTATACTGTAGACTTATAAGATGGGTTGACAGCAATAATATTAAAAGCTGTTTCCAAGCTGGTTTTCGGGCTTATCTCTCAACAATGGATCAAATATTTGCTCTTACAAGCATCGCAAGACGTTTTATCGATACAAAGAAACAATTGTACACTTTTTTGTAGATTTCAAAGCTGCTTTTGATACTATCAATAGGCATTCACTATTATATAAGCTTTCAACTATTGGTGTATCAACAAAGTTCATTAAAGTCTATGAACAGCTCCTTTTGAACACGTCTGCGATACATCTTCTTTTCCACCTATACTATTAGGTCAATCGCGCATCGAATACGTTGATAAAGCTCGTAATTTAGGGATTATTTTCAATGATACTCTCATTTAGTCAGATCACGCTGCAATTACGATTGGAAATATATACAATGGTCTCCGATTACTCTGGTCGACACAAACTTCATTGCCTGCTAAAACAAAGATGCTTCTTGTTAAATCACTTTTATTAACCGTGTTGTTTTTTAGTTACGAAGTTTTTTGTCATGTTGACTACAACACGAGGCGTAAATTAAATGTCATTTACAATAACCTAGCAGGATTTATTTTTAAAAAAACGTCGTTTCGACCATATATCAAGCTACTCTCTGCAAATCATGGGCTTTAGCTTCCACGGTATTATTCAGAGCAAACAGCCCGAGTATTTGAACAGCAGACTAAATTATGCCGGCTCACAGAGAACAGTTGTGTTATTGAGAGACGATTTTTCGATATCGTGGCGATAATAGTCCAGAAACTTCATCTTGACTGCATCCAATCGGGACTGCTGTTCATACGACAATTGATGAGCGTACAATACCTCTCCTGGTTCCTCTGGAATCGAAATAGAACTCAGATAAAGTTCTTGGTCGAGATTTGGTACCAAATAAAATATTATCTCTCGCATTTAAAATTATCACAATTTTTCCCCAAAATACTTACACTCGCCCCACTGTCAAGCAAACCTAAGACCTCTTTATGGGCGATTTTTATCTTAGCAAAAGGTCTGGGACGTTACCATCTTCGTCAAATTCGGAATTCCAGTACATTTACCTCCCATGAGAAGACTTACAGGAATTTCGCATTTGGCAGCGATGGCAGTAAAACACTATATCTGAGATTTGTCTTGCATCCAATGACTAAGTCCAACAACGCATCGCAAATGATCAGGCTTTCTTACGAGCGATCTTGATCATGATATATGAGTTACTGGACCGAACCATTGGACACAAGTCAATCTGAGCCATTCGATACAAAGGCGGAACATCAGTTTCTCTTACTCTCGATGGCGTCACCAATTTGTTCTTCGCAAGTGTTCGAGAATTCTAAGGAACAATCACGCACACGACATACGATTGGCCTGGTGGCAACATTGGGACCAAGACAACCTGATACAATTAAGCACGGAGGACTAAACTACCGTGTCCGTCAAGGGTGCAGTCAAGGTTGAAAAATCCTTAATAAATCGCCTATACCACCCTGCTAGACCAAGCAGCCGATGAACTTGCCTCGGATTCTTCTGTGTTGGAAAATCCACAACTGCTTCAATTTTTGCCCGATCAGTGTTCATCTTCCCACCACCAACGATACATCCCAAATATCTTAGCTCTTTAAAGCTGAACTTAAATTTTTTAAAAGTTGATGGTGAGATTGGCTTTCCTTAAGCATTCAGCTACTTTATCCAGCAAGGCGATATGAGTTTCGAGGTCCGGTGCAATTATGAGCATGTCGTCAACATATACGAATACGCGATCCCGTAATCGTGCAGGAACTACTTTGTCCATTAGACGACATAACCTTTGAGCTGCATTACAAAACCCAAAATGCATGACCGTTAACTGGTACAAGGGTCTTCCCGGTACAATTACAATTTTATAGCGTAGGAGAAAGAAATAATATGCTTAAAGCACTTGCCGGCTTCCGAAAAAAGACTATGCGCCCCATATCTTTGCGCGATTTTGTCCTTGACTCAAGTAATCATGTTTTTCTGAACGAGAGCTTATCTCAAAGAAATCGGACTCTACTTCAGCTGCAGTGCGTATGAAAAAAAAGGACAGCTGATCTCCGTTTATACGCACTATGGGTCTGTGTGTGTGAAATCTGCTGTCGATGCAATGAGTGTAACTGTAGCCGACATTGGTTGTTTAAATACCGTTGTCGAGAGATGCCAGATGAGTGATGATAAAAAACACCAACACCAAAGTTCTGCAACTCAACAACATTGATATGTATATACTTTACAACATTTACTGCAAAATTTCTCTTAACCTTTCAAATTATTATCATTTAAAAATATTCTCTTTTCAAATTTTCATTTTTATTTCTATCAATGGCCAATGTTTATTATCTTCTCTTACTCTATTTTATTTTCTTTTTGTCATTTTGATTGTGTTTATGTTTCTCATAAACTTAGATTACATTCGTTCGTATGTGTATGGATACAAATGTTATTTGAAATGATGGGTCTGGCTCCATGGAGAGTGACATGGATGCAAATCTATATCATATGATTCGAGCTTTGCATTCACAAAAAAGGGCTTCACGTTTGCCATATCAATGCACAGAGCTTGAAACCTTAGCTTGACGAATTTCGTCGTCTGCTCATTACCTCTGGTGTAGATATTGTACTATATTATAAACAGTAAGCAGCAAGTGAAGAGAAAGAGAGTGAATTAAGTTAACTAAGTTGTCTAAGTTCTTCAGTTTTTCATTATTTAAACTAGTAAAAAGTAACAAAAAATTACAAAATAACTTTTAAACTGACAGTCAAAAAAATCTGTACTCACAAGCAATAAACAATCCTCAATTCTAACAAAGAAGGTAGGAGAATTAAAACTTTTAAATTTCTTACAAATCATAAAAACTGTTTTGGCGCAAGTCCTATATACAACCTAAGAGAAAGGCATCGGAAATATCTCCGGTTAGCACCCCAAACAGTAAGAAATCTGTGCTAATAACAAATATTCAAATGTCAGAAAAAATAATGCAATCCAAAGATTTCAAAAATATATTAGATTAATGTCTAAATCAACATTTAAAAAACATTGCCACAAAAGATGACGTCGCGGCCATATTAATAGATATTCAGTTATTACGGTCTCTAAATGCCCAACTCTCAGAGCGTTTATCCTTCGTCGAAAATTATTACCACACTCTTGAAAAGCAACTCGAAATTTTGTCCAACAAAGCAAATGATAAAACTGTTGTAATGCATTTTCCATCAGATAATAAGCCAAACAAGGTTGAGTTTGCCGACAGTTTGAAACAAACTTGTCTCGGCCTACTTGATCTAAAGGACAACGCTGGCATGATTATCGAAAACAATCAGGAATTTAAGAACCTACACAATAAAAAAACAACGATGGTTCTAAATTTTAAAAACGCTGGTATGGCAAATAAAATCATTGTGGCCGCACCAAAATTAAAGGGTACCGGAGTCTTCGTACACAAAGCACAATCTTTACTCTATCGCAAAAATGAATCGCACTAAACGATATCAAAAGTAAACTTTTGTCAATCAACCCGAACGCGAAAGTTTATTTAAAAGGTGCCAAATTGCAAATTGAAAAGTTTGTTTTTCACTACGATTCGCTGCAAGGATTACAAACAAAAACAAAAGAGGAAGTTCAGTACGTCAAAACGACATTTTGAGAAGATGCAATGTGCTTTTTTGACATCTACAAGCAAACCAACTAAGCAGCAGCAGAGCCATCTGGTAGTCGAAGAATATCTAATCAAGATGGTTCATGGGCCAACTATAATCATCATTCAGTACAGGATAGGGTTGCCGTCTGCCAAAAAAAAATATATTTTTTAAAATTTTCTGCTATAACATTACGGGGCTTAAAAACAAATTACTTACGCCTGATTTTTTTAAACTTATTCAAAAATACGATATAATTATTTTATTAGAAACTTTTTTAGAAGAAGGAAAAGAATTGCAATATTATAAATATTTTGAAAATTTTAACATTAAATGTATTCCGGCTATTCGAAATAACAGACTCGGGAGAGCTAGTGGTGGAATATTATGTGGCTACAAAAACAAACGCTCAGAAAATAGTATTAATAATGTAACTTTAAGGAACTATAGTAACACAATTTTAATGGATGTAGAATGTGATTCAAAATATTTTCATATTATTCCTGTATATTTGAACTTTAATTCCTGGGAGTATATTATTAAATTACAAGTACGAGAACCACATGATCATTGGTGACTTTAACGGTCGTATAGGTAATTTCCAAAACTCTCCAGTTCTAAATACTGGTCAGTTAACTGATATAAGAAACTCACTGGATAATTGCTTGAAGACAAACGGCAAATTGCTGATAGAGTTGTTCGAAGACTTTGGTTTTTTTTATCTTAAATGGAGTATCAAATTGTGACTCCAGGGGCGATTATACTTTTATATTTTCCCAAGGCTGTTCTGTAATTGATTTTTGTATTGTGAAGGGCGATTGGATTGATATGATTAAAAATTTTGAGATATATCCCGCAAACTATTCAACCCATCTGCCTATTATAGTGTCGTGCGAATGTACGCCTCAAGATATCCACAACAGAGCTGAAATATCTTATGCTCTTAAGAAACTAAAATGGGTCGAAAGTAAGGCTAGTTTGTATAGGCGATACTTAAATCAACAAATGGGTTCTTTTAATGATCAGCTTGAACTTTGCATAGAATCTTCGACACAATCTGTTTTTGAACTAGTTAGACATTCAGCAGTTGCTAGTTCTTGTCCCAATAAATCCTCTTTTAATTCAAAGTGGTATGACCAAGAGTGTAAAAAAAGTAGAAAAAAATCCTTCCCTTATTTAAAGCTTTTCAGACAGTCTTCAAATGAAGCTTTCAAAAGACTCTACTTGCAATGAAATAAAATATATAAGGATTTATGCAGTTTCAAAAACCAATTGTATTTAAAGAAAGCTGCTAGGAATCTTTTAAACTGTAGGGATTCCAAGTCTTTTTGGTGCAAAGTGTGGATCTTAGGTGGAAGGAGAAAGTCATTGTTTTTGAGCGTAAGTGTAGATCAACTAGCAAACTATTTTGGAAACCTCTTGCTCGCAGACTCAAACCAAAACTCTTTAAGCTACGCCCTTCAATACATTTCGATACCTGAGCTAGACTCGCTTGTTACAATGCTTGAATTATTATCATCACAATAAAATGAAAAATAATAAGGCTGCGGGATTAGATGGAATCCCGATGTTCATTGACGAGATGTTTCCAAGTAGCTTTCGCTTGGCGAAAATATGTGCTATATTTAAAAAAGGTTATCCAAATCTTCTTGAGAATTACAGAGGTATATCCGTTTTGTGTTCATTAAGAAAAGTTTTTGCTCAGATCTTATACTATAGACTTATAAGATGGGTTGACAGCAATAATATTATAAGCTGTTTCAAAGCTGGTTTTCGGGCTTATCTCTCAACAATGGATCAAATATTTGCTCTTACAAGCATCGCAAGACGTTTTATCGATAAAAAGAAACCATTGTACACTTTTTTTGTTTTCAAAGCTGCTTTTGATATTATCAATAGGCATTCACTATTATATAAGCTTTCAACTATTGGTGTATGAACAAAGTTCATTAAAGTCTATGAACAGCTTCTTTTGAACACGTCTGCAACTGTATGCAATGGTGAACAACAGTTTAAAGCTTTCCGATCAGAAACAGGTGTCCCACAATACTGCGTTTTGAGTCCGTTGAGGTTCACCTTTTATATAAATGATATTGAAAATTACTTACCAGGAGGTGTAACCTTTGGCGATTTGTCAATAAAGCTCCTGCTCTACGCGGATGACCTGGTGATCTTTTCAGACAATCCTATGACGCTTCAACTTTAAATTAATAAGCTGAAACTGTTTTGTGATACATGGGATCTTAAAATTAGTATTAATAAATCTAAAATAATGACCTTCAGAACTCAAAACCGATCTGATAACCTTACAAGGAACTGGAATTTAGATTGTCAAAATATTGAGGTAGTTAGTGAGTTTAAGTATCTAGGCCTAATTATAACTCACAATCTAAGTATAAAAGCCCATATTAATGAAAAACTTTCCGTAGCAAAATCAGCAATTAATACCTTGTGGTCAAAATTGTTTACTAATAAATTTGTTGAATCTACGTCAAAATTTAAAGTTTTTAATGCAACGGTTAATAGATGTCTTTGTTATGGAACTGAATTTTTTGAGGAAATTGAAAGCATTCAAAGATACTTTTTCAGACGAATTTTCCGGTTGCCTTTTAATAACCCCAATTACGCAACATATGTTGAATCTGGTCTACCACAAGTTTATGTGAGGAGTTTGAAAGCCAATGCAGAATATCTCACGAAAGTAATGCATAGATTTGATAGCAATTTACATAAAAAAATTCTACTGGTATCACTCCGCTGTGGTTATTCACCTTTTAGAAACTGGAACGCGCTCGCGTCGGCTCACAGCGTCTCTTTAGATCT
The DNA here is from genome assembly GCA_963971375.1 of Platycheirus rosarum. Lineage (NCBI taxonomy): Eukaryota > Metazoa > Arthropoda > Insecta > Diptera > Syrphidae > Platycheirus > Platycheirus rosarum. The sequence continues at coordinate 104,728,186 of OZ020507.1, forward strand.
GAATGTAAGCAACAGAGAAGAGTGGACAAACATCTTTTATGATTTAATATCGGTGGTAGATGATAAAATCTATCAACAACAATTAGAAAGGGTAACAAATTCCTCCTCTGGGGTTACGTATAGACGTTTGAATCTGAGCTTGCGTGATAATAATTATTAGGGAGGAACTTTCAACCTCAGATAAGAGTTTAATCTTTAAGGTTCGAACTGAAACCCTTGAACTTAATTATAGGCCACATAGAACAGATTTAGACGCTATATGTTCTCTATGCAACCTTAACCAAATTGAAGACGTACGCCACTTCATTGCAATATGTCCTATTCTTCAAGAAATACGCAGGCTTTATTTTAGCAAAAGCTTCTTGTCTTTCGATGAGCTTATCAGTATTTTAAATGGTGAGAGAGGTTAGAAACTACTTGTGCGATTTGTTTCACACGCAAACAATTACAGGAATTCATATTTGAATTTGTTTTGACTTGGCTATTCTTAGTTATTTTATATAAAAAAACATTTTTTTTAGCTAAACTAGAAGCCCAAGTATGCCATCTCTAACTTTTCATTTACATTTTCTTTTTTTTTCTCGTCTTATTGCAGTTCTTTGACTTTTTAATGTAATCCGTAATATCTTGTGTAAATATTAAATAATTCGAAACTCCTACATAAAATAATCATTGTTTTTGCTTAAATATAAATATAAAAATTGTGTTTTATTATTACTTATTTCTGTTAATCTATTTCCGTTAATTTATTTCTGTTACTTTATTTTTGTTAGTATATATTTGTACCATTAGATTTTAATTGTATAAACTGTTTAACTTTATTCAATCTCTTAAAAAATAAAACTTAATTGATATCATATACGGCAGACGGCTTATATGCTATGCTTAATTTTTTATTTGAATAAAATATTATAAGTTATAAATGTAACTCTATTTTTATTAATAAATTGATATGAATTGAATTGAATTGAATTGATATTGTCTGTGTATCGGAAACTTGGTTTTTTCCTAATTTTGAAAACGTCATTTATAGTATGGATGGTTATGAGATTTTTACAGGTGATCGAAGTGGTCGGGTGGGCGGAGGGGTGGCTGGTTATGTGCGTAATGGACTTAGAGGTAAAGTTATGAGCAAATCAAATGCAAATGACCCATTCGAATTTTTGTTTGTCAATTTTTTGATTGGATCTGAATGTTTGTTGGTTGGTGTGATCTACAGGCCAAATAAATTGTTGGATATATGGCCTATATTTAGTATTTTAGGAAATATTTCTTGCTCTACTCCCCACATTATTTTTTGTAGCGATCTTAATTGCAATCTGCTAAATATTCGTGCTTCTGCTCAGTTAATTGATAGATTTAAAAGCATCGGCTTAACATCTACTAATTTAAGTACACCTATCCATTTTGCATAAGATCCTCCTACTCTTTTAGATGTATTTTTTGTTAATAATAAAAGTAAAATTTTGCTTTATAGTCAACTTGCAGCAGCAGGTTTTTCAAAGCATTATTTGATTTACCTTACGTATGACATTCCACTAGATTTAACTGAAAATATAATTACCTACAGGGATTTCAAAAATATAGATTATAATAGACTACGATCTGATGCTTCTCAAATACCGTGGGATGACATTTGTTTAATGTCGTCAGTAAATCAGCAGGTTTTATTCTTCGAGGACAACATAAAAATCTTTATGATCATCATGTTCCACTACGACAAGACTATTTTATCCAGTTCACTACCTTGGTTCAAGAAAAATTTGCTAGTTTTGATACAAAAACGTAATGTTGCGTATTCTCGTTGGAAACGTCATAAGCTAACTGCACTTCATGATGCGTATAAATCCCTTCGCAATAATGTTTGGTTTCGTATACGGGCAGCAAAGCGGCAATACTATGAACATTTTCTTAATTCTCAAGAACAGTCTGGGAAATTTCTCTGGCAAAAGTTGCGCAAACTAGGTGTTGGTAAACAGCGATCCATTGTAAAAGCCAACGCAAATTGTAATGCACTCAACTCACAGTTTGTGTCTGTTTATTCGTAATCAATACTTAATCAAATGCACCAACCATCTACTGACCTATCTATCGAAAGAATTGACAATTCTATAAGTTTTGGCTTTACTCGATTAACGCACGAAGACGTTGTTGAAACTTTGCTGTCGATTAAATCTAACGCTATAGGTTTGGACGGAATCAATCCTTAATTTCTAAAGTTACTCCTTCCTTTCATTTTCAAATGCATCACACATATTTTTAATCAAATACTTACAACTTGTGTTTATCCCTCTTCGTGGAAAAAAACCCAAGCAATCCTGAGTACATTTCTATTGCAATTCTACCGTTTTTATCTAAAGTAATTGAAAAAACCCTTTTAAAGCAGATGCAATTACATTTGGCTGGTAACAATCTCTTAAATCCAGCCCAATCTGGTTTTCGTACAAAAAGAAGTTGTAAAACTGCACTTCTAGTTGTTGTTGACGATATTCGTCAAGATCTAGATTCAAACCGTCCTACGTTTCAGACATTACTAGACTTCTCAAAAGTGTTTGATACGGTTCATCATTCTATTTTATGTAAGAAACTACTGTGCAGTTTTGAATTTTCTTCTCTGGCAGTCCAACTAATGAATTCTTACCTTAATGATCGTCAGCAATGTGTAGCCATCGGAAACAATATGTCAACATTATTTGGAGTACCCGCCAGAGTTCCCCAGGGTTCTATTCTTGGGCCCTTACTATTTTTACTTTACGTGAACGAACTCCCTCAACTTACAAAACTTTGTACGGTTCATATGTTTGCTGACGACATTCAATTTTTCCTGAGGTGTGAACTGGGAATGATTTGTAGATGTATTTAAATGATAAACAACGATTTAAAGATCATTGAGCAGTGGGCACTCAGGCACAATTTATCACTAAATCCAAGAAAGTCAAAGACTCTTTGCTTTTATAAGACAAAATTAGATACATCTCCTCTTCCACTTATACTATTAGGTCAATCGCGCATCGAATGCGCTGATAAAGCTCGTAATTTAGGGATTATTTTCAATGATACTCTCACTTGGTCAGATCACGCTGCAATTACGATTGCAAATATATCCATCCATCTCGCACATCGGCCAGACTCAGAACACCCCAGTTGCATCCAAACAGTAGGGCTTCTATTCATGTAGGTCGTCAGAATAGAAGGCATCCAAATCCGATGAGACGAGAGCCAGACCGAACTTCAGCTAATCCAAACGTTTTTCTCCAGCTTATCCTCAATCGGCGAGATACCCAGGGCAATGCAACCAAAAATATCGGTACCACCAACCACAACCAATTATCCATACGAATGTGAGAGGTCCAATTAAAGTTGACAAATGGGGTCTTAAGTTTGATAGGAAGCCTGCTGGTCTTAGAGTTGAAGATTTTCTTTTCCGTCTGGAAACCCTCCAATGTCAGTATGACTGCCCAAGGGCAGTGAACTTAAGAGACTTTCACTTGCTGTTTTCAGGGTCCGCTTGTGAATGGTGGTCGCGACTCCAACACCATAACTATCTTCCTGACTGGCCAATGGTGAGAGAGGCGTTAATGCGGGAACATAAAAATCACTGTACTGATCTCGAAGTCATGCGTGAGATAATGGACCGCCGACAGGGGCTTTGGGAGAACAGTACGGACTACTTCGAAGCAATAAATCGTCTGAGGTCTCAGCTAAGGAAGAGGTATCCGACAGGGAACTCGTACAATTTCTAAAAAGAAATCTTAATGAGCGAAAGTGTGATCAAGAGGGTGTTAAGACTCCTCAGTGTACCAAATGTAACCCGGGAAACCGAACGCAGAGCGCGACGTCGTCGAAAGAGTCGCGTGCAATGCAAACACACAACCCCCAATAATTTATAAAAATGAAATAGCTTGTCAAACCGAAGAGGGTAATCCAAGTTTTACTTCTAGCAAGACCAACCAACTTAAAATTTTGAAAAGAGACCATAGTCCCAAAAGAATATGAAAATTTAATGTCAACTAAAAGTGTGGAGGTGAAGCCGTTGAATAAGAGGATAGAGGAGAGGAGTATAGAAATAGAATTTTGAACGGTGTTTGTCATAGCTTAGTTTCCAACAGGGTTAAAAAAGCTAGAGAACGCTAAAAAATTCGTAAGAATGTAAGGTCCAAGATATCTTCAAACATATTAGACATGGCTTCAGATCCCCGACCATACGCTAACATTAAAATCGGAAGAAGGAAAGAACTGCTTACAAGTTGTCGAGAACTTAAAGCTTACTTTCTTTCACTATTATATAAGCTTTCAACTATTGGTGTATGAACAAAGTTCATTAAAGTCTATGAACAGCTTCTTTTGAACACGTCTGCAACTGTATGCAATGGTGAACAACAGTTTAAAGCTTTCCGATCAGAAACAGGTGTCCCACAAGACTGCGTTTTGAGTCCGTTGAGGTTCACCTTTTATATAAATGATATTGAAAATTACTTACCAGGAGGTGTAACCTTTGGCGATTTGTCAATAAAGCTCCTGCTCTACGCGGATGACCTGGTGATCTTTTCAGACAATCCTATGACGCTTCAACTTTAAATTAATAAGCTGAAACTGTTTTGTGATACATGGGATCTTAAAATTAGTATTAATAAATCTAAAATAATGACCTTCAGAACTCAAAACCGATCTGATAACCTTACAAGGAACTGGAATTTAGATTGTCAAAATATTGAGGTAGTTAGTGAGTTTAAGTATCTAGGCCTAATTATAACTCACAATCTAAGTATAAAAGCCCATATTAATGAAAAACTTTCCGTAGCAAAATCAGCAATTAATACCTTGTGGTCAAAATTGTTTACTAATAAATTTGTTGAATCTACGTCAAAATTTAAAGTTTTTAATGCAACGGTTAATAGATGTCTTTGTTATGGAACTGAATTTTTTGAGGAAATTGAAAGCATTCAAAGATACTTTTTCAGACGAATTTTCCGGTTGCCTTTTAATAACCCCAATTACGCAACATATGTTGAATCTGGTCTACCACAAGTTTATGTGAGGAGTTTGAAAGCCAATGCAGAATATCTCACGAAAGTAATGCATAGATTTGATAGCAATTTACATAAAAAAATTCTACTGGTATCACTCCGCTGTGGTTATTCACCTTTTAGAAACTGGAACGCGCTCGCGTCGGCTCACAGCGTCTCTTTAGATCTGAATGTAAGCAACAGAGAAGAGTGGACAAACATCTTTTATGATTTAATATCGGTGGTAGATGATAAAATCTATCAACAACAATTAGAAAGGGTAACAAATTCCTCCTCTGGGGTTACGTATAGACGTTTGAATCTGAGCTTGCGTGATAATAATTATTAGGGAGGAACTTTCAACCTCAGATATGAGTTTAATCTTTAAGGTTCGAACTGAAACCCTTGAACTTAATTATAGGCCACATAGAACAGATTTAGACGCTATATGTTCTCTATGCAACCTTAACCAAATTGAAGACGTACGCCACTTCATTGCAATATGTCCTATTCTTCAAGAAATACGCAGGCTTTATTTTAGCAAAAGCTTCTTGTCTTTCGATGAGCTTATCAGTATTTTAAATGGTGAGAGAGGTTAGAAACTACTTGTGCGATTTGTTTCACACGCAAACAATTACAGGAATTCATATTTGAATTTGTTTTGACTTGGCTATTCTTAGTTATTTTATATAAAAAAACATTTTTTTTAGCTAAACTAGAAGCCCAAGTATGCCATCTCTAACTTTTCATTTACATTTTCTTTTTTTTTTCTCGTCTTATTGCAGTTCTTTGACTTTTTAATGTAATCCGTAATATCTTGTGTAAATATTAAATAATTCGAAACTCCTACATAAAATAATCATTGTTTTTGCTTAAATATAAATATAAAAATTGTGTTTTATTATTACTTATTTCTGTTAATCTATTTCCGTTAATTTATTTCTGTTACTTTATTTTTGTTAGTATATATTTGTACCATTAGATTTTAATTGTATAAACTGTTTAACTTTATTCAATCTCTTAAAAAATAAAACTTAATTGATATCATATACGGCAGACGGCTTATATGCTATGCTTAATTTTTTATTTGAATAAAATATTATAAGTTATAAATGTAACTCTATTTTTATTAATAAATTGATATGAATTGAATTGAATTGAATTGATATTGTCTGTGTATCGGAAACTTGGTTTTTTCCTAATTTTGAAAACGTCATTTATAGTATGGATGGTTATGAGATTTTTACAGGTGATCGAAGTGGTCGGGTGGGCGGAGGGGTGGCTGGTTATGTGCGTAATGGACTTAGAGGTAAAGTTATGAGCAAATCAAATGCAAATGACCCATTCGAATTTTTGTTTGTCAATTTTTTGATTGGATCTGAATGTTTGTTGGTTGGTGTGATCTACAGGCCAAATAAATTGTTGGATATATGGCCTATATTTAGTATTTTAGGAAATATTTCTTGCTCTACTCCCCACATTATTTTTTGTAGCGATCTTAATTGCAATCTGCTAAATATTCGTGCTTCTGCTCAGTTAATTGATAGATTTAAAAGCATCGGCTTAACATCTACTAATTTAAGTACACCTATCCATTTTGCATAAGATCCTCCTACTCTTTTAGATGTATTTTTTGTTAATAATAAAAGTAAAATTTTGCTTTATAGTCAACTTGCAGCAGCAGGTTTTTCAAAGCATTATTTGATTTACCTTACGTATGACATTCCACTAGATTTAACTGAAAATATAATTACCTACAGGGATTTCAAAAATATAGATTATAATAGACTACGATCTGATGCTTCTCAAATACCGTGGGATGACATTTGTTTAATGTCGTCAGTAAATCAGCAGGTTTTATTCTTCGAGGACAACATAAAAATCTTTATGATCATCATGTTCCACTACGACAAGACTATTTTATCCAGTTCACTACCTTGGTTCAAGAAAAATTTGCTAGTTTTGATACAAAAACGTAATGTTGCGTATTCTCGTTGGAAACGTCATAAGCTAACTGCACTTCATGATGCGTATAAATCCCTTCGCAATAATGTTTGGTTTCGTATACGGGCAGCAAAGCGGCAATACTATGAACATTTTCTTAATTCTCAAGAACAGTCTGGAATTTCTCTGGCAAAAGTTGCGCAAACTAGGTGTTGGTAAACAGCGATCCATTGTAAAAGCCAACGCAGATTGTAATGCACTCAACTCACAGTTTGTGTCTGTTTATTCGTAATCAATACTTAATCAAATGCACCAACCGTCTACTGACCTATCTATCGAAAGAATTGACAATTCTATAAGTTTTGGCTTTACTCGATTAACGCACGAAGACGTTGTTGAAACTTTGCTGTCGATTAAATCTAACGCTATAGGTTTGGACGGAATCAATCCTTAATTTCTTAAGTTACTCCTTCCTTTCATTTTCAAATGCGTCACACATATTTTTAATCAAATACTTACAACTTGTGTTTATCCCTCTTCGTGGAAAAAAACCCAAGCAATCCTGAGTACATTTCTATTGCAATTCTACCGTTTTTATCTAAAGTAATTGAAAAAACCCTTTTAAAGCAGATGCAATTACATTTGGCTGGTAACAATCTCTTAAATCCAGCCCAATCTGGTTTTCGTACAAAAAGAAGTTGTAAAACTGCACTTCTAGTTGTTGTTGACGATATTCGTCAAGATCTAGATTCAAACCGTCCTACGTTTCAGACATTACTAGACTTCTCAAAAGTGTTTGATACGGTTCATCATTCTATTTTATGTAAGAAACTACTGTGCAGTTTTGGATTTTCTTCTCTGGCAGTCCAACTAATGAATTCTTACCTTAATGATCGTCAGCAATGTGTAGCCATCGGAAACAATATGTCAACATTATTTGGAGTACCCGCCAGAGTTCCCCAGGGTTCTATTCTTGGGCCCTTACTATTTTTACTTTACGTGAACGAACTCCCTCAACTTACAAAACTTTGTACGGTTCATATGTTTGCTGACGACATTCAATTTTTCCTGAGGTGTGAACTGGGAATGATTTGTAGATGTATTTAAATGATAAACAACGATTTAAAGATCATTGAGCAGTGGGCACTCAGGCATAATTTATCACTAAATCCAAGAAAGTCAAAGACTCTTTGCATTTATAAGACAAAATTAGATACATCTCCTCTTCCACTTATACTATTAGGTCAATCGCGCATCGAATGCGTTGATAAAGCTCGTAATTTAGGGATTATTTTCAATGATACTCTCACTTGGTCAGATCACGCTGCAATTACGATTGCAAATATATCCATCCATCTCGCACATCGGCCAGACTCAGAACACCCCAGTTGCATCCAAACAGTAGGGCTTCTATTCATGTAGGTCGTCAGAATAGAAGGCATCCAAATCCGATGAGACGAGAGCCAGACCGAACTTCAGCTAATCCAAACGTTTTTCTCCAGCTTATCCTCAATCGGCGAGATACCCAGGGCAATGCAACCAAAAATATCGGTACCACCAACCACAACCAATTATCCATACGAATGTGAGAGGTCCAATTAAAGTTGACAAATGGGGTCTTAAGTTTGATGGGAAGCCTGCTGGTCTTAGAGTTGAAGATTTTCTTTTCCGTCTGGAAACCCTCCAATGTCAGTATGACTGCCCAAGGGCAGTGAACTTAAGAGACTTTCACTTGCTGTTTTCAGGGTCCGCTTGTGAATGGTGGTCGCGACTCCAACACCATAACTATCTTCCTGACTGGCCAATGGTGAGAGAGGCGTTAATGCGGGAACATAAAAATCACTGTACTGATCTCGAAGTCATGCGTGAGATAATGGACCGCCGACAGGGGCTTTGGGAGAACAGTATGGGCTACTTCGAAGCAATAAATCGTCTGAGGTCTCAGCTAAGGAAGAGGTATCCGACAGGGAACTCGTACAATTTCTAAAAAGAAATCTTAATGAGCGAAAGTGTGATCAAGAGGGTTTTAAGACTCCTCAGTGTACCAAATGTAACCCGGGAAACCGAACGCAGAGCGCGACGTCGTCGAAAGAGTCGCGTGCAATGCAAACACACAACCCCCAATAATTTATAAAAATGAAATAGCTTGTCAAACCGAAGAGGGTAATCCAAGTTTTACTTCTAGCAAGACCAACCAACTTAAAATTTTGAAAAGAGACCATAGTCCCAAAAGAATATGAAAATTTAATGTCAACTAAAAGTGTGGAGGTGAAGCCGTTGCATAAGAGGATAGAGAAGAGGAGTATAGAAATAGAATTTTGAACGGTGTTTGTCATAGCTTAGTTTCCAACAGGGTTAAAAAAGCTAGAGAACGCTAAAAAATTCGTAAGAATGTAAGGTCCAAGATATCTTCAAACATATTAGACATAGCTTCAGATCCCCCACCATACGCTAACATTAAAATCGGAAGAAGGAAAGAACTGCTTACAAGTTGTCGAGAACTTAAAGTTTACTTTCTTACCATTCCGTTCTGGAGTTAAAACTGCTGACGGTAAAAACCAGGCTTTTGTAGGGAAAGTTCAAGTTCCAGTACAATTTAAGAACTCGACAAGCCAATTTACGTTTTACTTGGTTCCAAATCTAGACCAAGACTTGTACCTTGGTATAGACTTTTGGAAAGTGATAGATACTGGGGACGCAGCCCCTATGAACCAGCGTTACTACCATGTCTCTCAAGCGATACATGTCATTCTTTATAAAGAAATAGATCGCATGTTAAGTCTCGGTGTTATCGAGGAGAGCGAACGTCCTTGGTGTTCGCCTGTGGTCCTTTTACAGAAACCCGATAAAATTAGTTTATGTCTGCACTCCCGCAAAGGGAACTCGTTGACCCAGAAAAAACGCCAATTCTCTCCCACACATCGAAGGTTTTCTGAGCCGTCTTAACGATACGGTGTAAATTAGCAGCATAGACCTCAAAGAAGCCTTCTGGCAAAAACCTTTGGAGAGACAGGGTAGGGAAAACTGCCTTTGCGGTACCGGGGAGACCCTTGTACCAGTTTACAGTGATGCCTTTTAGGTTGTGTAACGCAAAGGTTGAGCCCATTAATGGACAAGGTTATCCCTGCACGACACAGGGACCGTGTCTTCGTCTATCTGGACGATTTTCTCCTCATGGCAGCCGACTTTGAGACTTACCTTTCTCTGGTAGAGGAAGTTGCTGAATGTTTGCGAAAGGTAAACCTAACCATCAACATGGCAAAGTCGAAGTTTTGCTTCAAGGCACTTAAGTATTAAGGGTTTATCGTTGGTGGGGGCACGCATAGGACTGACCCAGAAAAAGTTAAAGCCATCATTGAATTTCCTGTTCCGAACAAATCAGACGGTGTTGTAATGGCTAATTCAATTTAAAGACCCCTTTCCACTGGTGGGGGAAGTCTAAATAAAAGAAGAAGTTATGGCTCGCCGTTGTAATAGCAAGTGAAGTTTTATTATAATAAATAGATTCTTTTATACATAATTATTGCTTACGCGTAAGTTAAATAACATTTACATAAAATAGTTTTAATAAACATTGCAAAACAAAATAGGGTTCATATTCGCGCTCGTGCGTCGTGCACTACAACTCGTTGTGGTGCAGTTTTTCTTTTTGTTCTGCTTTGATTATGTTAATCTGAATATCGGAATGTTGTTGGGCTGCGTTTAAGAATTTATTTATTTGTTGTTGTCACAACATGCTGGGCCCCTCAGATTGAAGAAACGCAGAAGTCGACGTCTTCGAAAGAAGTTTGGGTGTTGCGTCGCTTGTTGAAGGATCTAATTGGTATAGCTGTGGTTTTAATTGATGGCCTTGGCCGTTGTGCTCTTTTTCGTCTGATGATAAAGATTATAGCTATGATGACTCCTATGATCATGAATCCATTCACTCCAAGCAGTGAGTATTGGTGAATTCTATGAGTTTTTTTTTCGTTCAGCATGTATTCCTGACTTTTTGGCAAAACTATAGCTTGTTCTACTCTTGCGATCTCCAAAGCAATGTCAGAGTTTTGAATTGGTTGTTGCTCTCTTTTGTAGTTAAATGAAGTTAACTGATCAGAGAGGTTGAATGATGGCAAGAATGAAGATGTTAATCTGCTTGTTACTGTTTGTCTTCCAACAATCGTCATCGTCTGGTCATGGATCATGCAGCTTGCTGGTAATTTCAGTATTCCACTATCCTTTTGAATAGTTAGGACTGGATTGAGGTCACAATTGATGTTTACGACTGTAGTATTTGGGACGCTATATATCCAAGCATTTGGGTCGTGCATTTGGATCCAGTAGGCCTTTGCTGGGATGTTGTTTGTCAAACATGAATCCATTAGTTGCCTTTTGTGTTGGATAATATTTATTTCGCAAGAACTGACGGAAGCCGCAGATGTGTATATTGCAGGTTACACCAATAGGTATCTGACAGTCTTTTCTGACAACCTAAAAATGCGTCCTTGTTCATAGGATAAAAATGATTTCCTTGAAGATTCATCAGTAAGTAGTCAGAAGATGGAATTGTTCATGGTTGGAACTGGCAAGATTTTGTACATTTTAAATTCCTCATTATACAGGAGCGGAAGAGTTATCTCTATGATTATGTTGCCGCCAGTTACTCTCACTCTTGGACTGAGTATTTTTTAAAGTTGCAGGACTGACTCATGGTGCCTCTCTCAATGTATCATCAATGAGCGTGGTATATTGTCATGGATTGTGGTTAGTTCCTCTTTGAATTGTTGTACTGTAAGAACAAGTGGATGTATTCTGCCAGTATGGGTCGACAGAACTATATCCAGCAATATAGTTTGTGTTGCTTGATAGTTTAACATTATAAGTATGGTGTTCAAAGCAGTTGATGAGAACAATCTTAAGTTGTTGTACTTATCTGTGTCGTTGCTGAGTTTTTGTACAATGGTGCTTAACAATTCAATTTCTTTCTTTGTCTCCATATGCTCCTTCTTATATATATTAACTGTTGAGTCAATTATTGTTGTTTGATTTCTAATTCTCATCACATGCTTTTCACGTTTTTCAAAACATTGATCTAATATTCTGAACAGCGCGTTCGTGACTGTTCCAACGAAGTCAAATGGAAAGCGTTTCGGTCGAAGCGTTGAGTCATCACTCGCATGCAGGAGCACTTCGTGTGTCAAAAGGGTGGTAAGTTCTTCAAATGTAAGCGTTGTGTCTCCAATCACTCGCTTGAGGTGATATTTCATTGATTTAACACCGGCCTCCCATATTCCAACAAAATGAGGCATGGCAAGAGGTATAAAGTGCCACTGGATTCCATCCATTGCAAGTTTTGATGCTGCTTCTTCTTCGGATTGCTTAATTGTGGCTTTCATCTGATGCTGAATTTCTTTGTTGGCTCCGACAAACGTAGTACCATTGTCACTATACAAATGTGAACAGATTCCTCTTCTTGATGTGAAGCGTTTTAAAGCTGCGAGGAACGCTGCTAAGCTGAGATCACTTACCAGCTCAATGTGGACAGCTTTAGTGGCTAAGCAAATAAATATTGTTATGTAGCCCTTTGTAGATTTGTTTCCTCGTCCCTTAGCGACTAGTATTTGGACAGGACCCGCATAATCAATTCCTGTCTGGGTAAAGGGCCTAGAAGGTGTAACTCTAGCCGCTGGCAGTACTCCCATCTGTTGAGAAGTTGATTGTGCATTGAAACGATAACATTTTACACACTGATGGATTATTCGCCGTATAACTCGATTTGCCTGAAGTATCCAAAAATGTTGTCTTATTTTTGAAAGAGTCAGTCGTATACCACCATGCAGGGTGCGCTTATGTGCGTTTTCAATCAAGAGGCTTTTAAACTTTTCGTTGTGCGGTAAAATAACGGGATGTTTTTCTGAATTTGTTATTTTCGCATTTTCCAATCGGCCACCCACTACTATGATTTCATCTTCGTTCAAAACTGGGTTCAATGACAATTTTACTCTCTTGTTTACATTTTTTCTATCTCTAAGACATGCTACTTCTTCGGGGAACACCCTTTCTTGAATAGCTCGGATGATGCCATTGCGAGAAGCTTGTATCTCCTTGACAGTTAAATCCCTCGTTTCTTTGTTGATGTAATCGGTTTTGGGGTTAGTTCCCAATTTTCTGTGCTCTATTGTAATCTTGCAATTATAAACGAATCTCCTGCAATAGGCAACTACTCTTATTAGTTTATTATAACAAGAGAATCTTTCGACTACGTTGTTGATTGCGTGAACCTCTATTGTCATAACTTTTTTTGCTTCCGGAATATTGGGCTCTGATATAGCTGCAACTTCTTGTTGTGGCCAGTAAAGGGCGTCTTCTTGAAGCCATCTTGGCTCACTCCACCACAGTTTGTTGTTCTTCATATTTTCTGGTAAGCAGCCACTAGAAGCACAGTCACCTGGATTATCGGCTGATCTTACATGCCTCCAACTTGTTGGCCTTGTTGCTTCTTGGATTTCTGACACTCGGTTAGCGACGAATGTCTTCAAGTCGATGGACATTTCTTTATCCAAGCTAATGTAATTGTTGAGTCCGTCCAGGCAAATATGTCTGCAATTTGGGAGCCAAAAGTTCTTACTGTGTCTGTAAGCAACTTCGATACGAGATGAGCTTCACATAGCTCTAATTTAGGGAGAGGAAGTTTTTTCCTAATTAGTGCTACCTTTGTTTTTGCAGTTAACATAGTTGTAACTAAAAACCATTTGGCATAAGAACTCTACAGTAAACTACTGCTGCGTATGCTGCTTCAGAAGCATCGCAAAATCCATGAAGCTCAATTTTCTGATCCTTTCTGGTTTCCAACCACCGTGGGATTCGAATGTCTTCGACTGCCGTAAGGTTTTTCTTTAATTTGTTCAAATGGTTTTGTAATTCCAATGGAAGTTGTTCATCCCAGCCGACTTCAGATTTCCAGATAATTTGCATCAAAATCTTTGCTCCCACTGTCACTGGAGCCAACCAACCAAGGGGATCATATGGTTTGGCTATTTCGGACAAGGTCATTCGTTTGATAAGTGTTTCCATAGAAAGGTTTGTGTCGAGGTTCACTTTTAATTGGAAAGTGTCACTTAGGAGATTCCAGTGTATGCCCAAAGTTTTGATAGTTTCGTCTTTCATTACGTCTTTTTTCTGTTGATTACGTAACTCTATCGGTATATGTTGAAGTAGTCTGTTGTCATGTCAGCCCATTTGTGCAGTTGAAAACCTGTTCCTCTTAGCATCTCGTCAAGTTCTTTCTGAGCTCTTCTGCACTCTGATATAGTGTCTCTTCCGGACATGACATCGTCAACGTAAAAATCATGTTTGACTATTTTTGAGGCTACTGGGTAGTTGGATTGTTCATCTTCAGCAACAATCTCCAACAACGGAGAGTCTTAACAGCTAGGTATGGTGCTGATGCTGTTCCAGAAGTAACCGTTGTAAGCTTGTATTCTTTAATGGGTTGATCAACAGAATTTCGCCATAAGATGCGTTGAAAATTTTGTTCGCCTTTGTGTGAATCAATTTGGCGGAACATTTTCTCTGTGTCCGAAGTAAACACATATTTGTTCTTCCTCCATCGCATCAATATCGTTGTGATGTCATCTTGCAACTTGGGTCCTATCATCATCAACTCATTTAGGCTTACTCCTGTCGTTGATTTAGCTGATACAATACAACTCTTATTTTTGTAGTTGTACTCGATGGTTTAGTGACAGCATGATGAGGCATGTAATAAAGTCCGTCATTCTTTTTGACTGGGCGCTGACGATATGACCCAAGTCTTTAAATTCGTCAATCACTTTTGAATATTCAGCTTTTAATTCAAAATTTTTAGTTAATTGTGTTTCTAACTGACGAAATCGGGCAATCGCTCTATTCCTCGTGTCTCCCAATTGAAGTTTTTCCATGGCATCTTGTTTTCGGTAGTGTGTATGCTTGTAGAATTTTTCACACCTTTTATCAATTTCCTTCAGGTACCTTGGTTGGGCTACTTCTTCTAATTCCCAGAATTTCTCCAGCTGCTTCTCAATTCATGTTTGTGCCACAAATCCTGTCACTCTGTAATTTGAATCCACTTCTGATGATGTTCGTCCTGATATCAGCCAGCCCAATTGTGATCTCTGGGCTATCAGTGAATTTCTAGCATCTCTCCTTATGCCATCAAGAATGATTTCACCAAATGCATCGGCTCCAATAATCATGTCAATGGGTCCAGGCACATTGAATGACGGATCAGCAAGCTCTAGCTTACCGAAACTTCCAATTTCAATGTTTTTGGTTGTTTTGGAAGGTAGTTGTCTTGTAAGTTTGGGTAGCACTTCGTGGAGCTCAGTAAGGTTCCGTAGTTGTTCCAGCAGCATTTGTTTTTGATATTCGTAGATTGGCTTTGAGTTATTTTCAGAGGTCTCTTCAAACTCTTCAATTGTGTCTACAACTGCGCTTATTTTAAGTTGCAGTTTTCTAAGCCTTTGGTTTTGAACCGTTCTCAGGCTTTCACGATTTTCTTCTTTGTCTAAAGTAGTTACTTTTAAAGATACTTCCTTAGAATTCTTTTCTGTACCAAAAACTTTTGATACAGGTTTTTCTTTTTCTGCATCTACATTCTGTGCAGTTAGCTTCTCATATCCAGATATTGCTGGGACAAAGCTTTCCAACACCTTCTTGTGTTCTTCCTTCAAGTTCTTTACCTTTTGAAAGGTATGCCTTTGCATGTAAGGCGTGTCTTGTTTAACATGAGGAGTTATTTTTATATGGTTTTGTTCAAACTCTTCCCTGAGTGTTTGCAAGCGTTGAATCCTTTCATCTATGTATTTTTGCGTTTTTCTTGACGCACTGTCTTTTCCAAAGTTGCGGATTTTGGACTTCCAGCTCCTCCACTTGTGGAGGACCCCTTACCACTGGTGGGGGGAAGTCTAAATAAAAGAAGTAGTTATGGCTCGCCGTTGTAATAGCAAGTAAAGTTTTATTATAATAAATAGATTCTTTTATACATAATTATTGCTTACGCGTAACTTAAATAATATTTACATAAAATAGTTTGAATATACATTGCAAAAAAAATAGGGTTCATATTCGCGCTCCTGCGTCGTGCACTACAACTCGTTGTATTCCTGATGGTGCAGTTTTTTTGTTCTGCTTTAATTATGTTATTCTGAATATCTGTTGTTATGTTATTGGGCAGCGATTCAGAATTTATTTATTTGTTGTTGTCACAACAGACGGTTACTTGGTTTACGGTTGGTACCGTAAGTTTATCAAAGATTTTTCGACCCTTACTGCTTCTTAAGAAAACTAATGAGAAATATAAGATTACTGAAGTGGCTTTGACTTCAACACCGTTGCTAGCAAGTCCAAACATTTCCAAGAGATTCTACATCCAGTGTGATGCTTCTGATGCGGGTATAGGAGCAGTTGTATTTCAAAAGACTGATGACGAAGAAGAAATTCCCATAGATTTCTACTCACAAAGGTTCAACAAATGTCAGATAAACTATAGTGTAACCGAGAAGGAGTGCATGGCGGCGGTTAAGGCGGTGCAAAAATGTAGAATTTACATTTAAGGCATGGACTTCACGGTACTCACCGACCACTCCAGTCTCCAATGGCTTATGAGCATGAAAGACCTCAGTGGAAAGCTCACCAGGTGGAGTTTGCTGTTACAGTCCTATGTCTTCGACATCCAGCACTTGGACTCTCTGGCCATACAAGAAGTGGCACCCCTGATAGACTTGAACTCCAAAGAATTTCAGTCAGAGGAATACACAAGTCTCATAAAGGCTATTTAAGATCAACCCAAAGAATTGCCAGATATTAAAATTGAAGACGGCTACGTTTTAAAGCGGTGTATAAAATGGGAAGAACGATCCGTCATGTTTGAACATTCGTGGCATCTATAGGTACCCTCAGGTTTAAACGAAGAAATTATAAGGAGGTTCCATGATCCCCCTCAATCCTCTCACGGTGGCGTGGCTAAAACCATGCAACAGATAAAGGAGCACTTTTATTAACCAAACATGAGTATTCAAAATAAAAAATATGTTTCCAAATGTTCCGTATGCAAGCAGAGTAAAGTGGTTAACCAAATAACTCGACCCCCAATGAATGCTCCCTTTATTACGAATCGCCCTTTCGAAAAAATTTAAATTGATTTCTTAGGTCCTTACCCCCGTTCGAAAGCTGGAAATGCATATGTTTTGGTGGTACTAGACCATATGGCAAAATTTGTTATGTTAAAAGCTATGAAAAAAGCAAATTCCCTAAGTGTTGTAAAGTTTTTTGCGGGATGACATCTTCAACCGGTTTGGTGTACCTCGCGTCCTCCACTCAGATAATGGCAAACAGCTTCAAGCCAAAGAATTTCAAAACTTGTTGCAAAAGTTCGGTGTAGGACACTTCAAAACCGCTAACTATGAGCCCCAGTCAAAGGCATCCGAATGGGTGAACAGAACCTTATTCGCAGCCATCCGCTCTTAACTCAAAACCGACCAACGTGATTGCGACTACAAAGTTAGTGACATAGCCTGTGCTATAAGAAGCTCCGTTTATAGCTCCACTACGGTAACCCCCATTTTGCTTTATTTGGATCCAATATGATAACACGGGAGTAGCTTTGAACTGGCAAACAAATTAAAAGCGGCTGAAATGCATTCGCAATCAATTTAAGAAAAACCTACTCAAAGCCTACAAGAAATCTGCAAAAACCTACAACATTTGTACTCGTTGCCCGGCCAAGATGTATATCGACGAAATTTTGTTGTGATCTAATGCATCGAAATAATTATCCGTCAAATTATGCCCGAAGTATTTAAAATGCCGAATAATTAAACAAGTAGGTGAAGAAATGTATCAAATGGAAAACCTGGCAGGAAAGCAAATAGGGATATACCATGCCAAGGACTTAAAACAATAATAGTCAAAGAAAAAGAAAAAAATGCCAACGAAAAAGCTTATGAAGTACCCACGATAACTTACTACTCTTTCTATTTTCACTAGTAATCTAGCTTCTACGGTGCTCAGAGGAGTAAAACGTATTATATAAAATAATAATCCAAGCCATGGCCTGAAACCTGATCTTCCATCAATTAAGCCCGGCTATTTTGTATCGTGAGTTCTCCCCACATTTTCTGTACTTTCACGCGCACGCACAAGCTTTCGTTGAAATCAACGAGCAAGGTTCTTCCTTGCAATTTACATAAATATTTCTTTTTTTGTTGTGAACCTCTTAAAATAAAACAACGAAAACGTTCCGTATACCACCACAATTTAACCCGCTGAAGTGTTCGTGACAAAGTTCACACAAAACTCGTTTTTCATGGTTTTCTCTGCGCTGCACTTCGTCAAGCTCTATTGTCGCTGGACAAAGATCGAATGGCGTAGGCGTATCACAAACTTCTTACCATTCCATTGTAGAGTACATTAAAATTTCAAGTTTGTATATATACCAAAGTAAGATAAATGAAAAGGGTTCAAAAAGAAAAAAAGAAACTCACTTAGAATCAACTAGAGAGTTTAAAATGTTAATAACCGATGTATCTTCCTAATTTATACTTATACCTACTGCTGTTCATCTGACATAAGTTTTAAAAATATGGTTGGTACTACATCAATCCCTTTTTTTCTATCCCGATAGTTTGAGGCAAACCTAAAGTGAAGGAATTTTGTTATGGGATTGAAGAATTACTTCTATTCAAGACGGCCAAGAAGATGATAACACTTCTTCATAAAATAAAGTGAAAGGGTTCTTTACCCACTTCTCCCATCCTTACACTACTTCACCTGTAGGGCTCACTGGACTTGGCTGACTGCTCAAGATAGTCTCCAAGTTGTAGATAGCTATTTAGGGGGAAATCTTTTAGGGTTTTAAGGTGGTTCA
This sequence comes from Platycheirus rosarum, assembly GCA_963971375.1. Lineage (NCBI taxonomy): Eukaryota > Metazoa > Arthropoda > Insecta > Diptera > Syrphidae > Platycheirus > Platycheirus rosarum. The sequence continues at coordinate 104,747,020 of OZ020507.1, forward strand.
ATAGAGAAGACAAGTAGCGTCTTACCTGGGTGTCTCATCGACGACGATGATGAGGTAATGAAATCATTTAACCAAATGCTAAATAATTTCGTATAGATAATTTTTGCACAAATATTTAGTTTGATTGAAATTGAATTAATACGGATTACTTTTTGTGAAGATAACTGCTTGCATTTTGTACGAAACTTTTCACTTTTTGCAAAACTCAAACAGAACCGCGAGGAAAAAAAATTGTTCGGAAGCTATTTTGTTATTTTCTAAAATGTCAAACTCAGAACCATCTAGGGTTTCACAAAGTTATAATCACTAGCTAGCAAGGATAGAAAATTTTGAAGCCACTCTGTTAGAGGACGAAAGTCGAAAAAGTTTTCTTAAAAGTAGTTCGATACGATGAAAATCCTGTTAAATGGCGTGAGGAAGTGGTACAATCGGGTGTTTGGGAAAAGAGTGGAAGGACAAATTCGAAAAAGGTAAAATTGGAATGTTGATAGTGCAGCCTGCATCAGGAAAGTTCGTCATTGCATTTCAAAACGTGCAGCTCGCTGCGAGTGCATTGCATACGTAACTCGTAACTTCGTTTCATACAAATTAAAGTGTGTGCCAGTTAAATTGAAATAAATTAAAATAATTTAGAAGTGATTAGTTGTGCAATAGCGTGAACAAACTTGCAGTTTTTTTTTTGATTTAAGGGTAGTATACTGATTCTGTTACAAGAAGTTGTGACCACCAAGAGTTTTTGTTGCACCACATCAAAAATCAATATATGTGAGAAGAAGAATGACCAGAGATCTTAAAATTAAATTCCTACCATCCAAGTTAAATCAAGAAACTGTACTTCGTGATCAAGATTCCAGAAAAACCGTGAGACTCGAGTTCTCGTAATTAAACTCGGAGCTGCACTTAAAAAGTACAATTATCTTATGTTAAAAAAAATGGTGAAGACTCATTTTTAAAACCTATTCGCTTTAACCAAGAAAAAAGGGTATCTGCAAGATTATAGCCCCGATGCTATATTTGAAAAATACCCTTAATATTGTTGTTATATAAAAAGTTCTAGAGTGTTCCTGCTAAAACATAAATGTATTTATTTAATTGTAGATTTAAATCCAATTCTTCGTTATCATTTATATCTATAATTATTTTTGTTTCATATTGTTAGTGATAATTTAAGTTTCTGCTTTCTAAATTAATTTAAACTAATATAATTGTGGCATCCCATACTTACTTAGGTGGCGCTACAGTTCGGGACGAACCTGGGCCTCAACCAACATGCCTCTCCAGCCAGCTCGGTCTTTGGCTAGCTGCCTCCAGTTTTGCACTCCAAGTTGCTTGAGGTCGTCCTCCACTTGAGCGCGCCACCTAAGGCGAGGTCTTCTTTGACTGCGTCTACCGTCTGGGATGGAATCGAAGATCCTGCAAGCCGGAGCATTGTTGTCCATTCGCTCTACATGACCTAGCCATCTTAAACATGATATGCGTATTTTTTTGACCAGGTCAATGTCGCTGTACAGCTCGTATAGTTCTTGGTTGAACCTTCTCCTCCAAAGCCCGTTAACGCAGATAGGGCCAAAAATCTTCCGAAGAATCTTAGAGTCCATGCCTCGGCGCCATAGAGCAGGACTGGCATGATTAGGGTCTGATACAGAGTCTGCTTTGTCTTTCGAGAGAAAGAAGAGAAAGAAACAGCGATTGGCAAGAATAATTCTTCCCTTTATTTCTAACGAGATGTTGTTGTCAGATGTTATAGCGGATCTGAAGTAAACAAAGTCCCTAACTACCTCAAAGTTATACCTGTCTATTGTGATGTTTTGTCCAATCCGCCGGTGTTGTGTGTCCCTTTTTGTGGACAGCAGGTACTTCGTTTTGGCCTCATTGACTGCTAGTCCCATCTTAGCCGTTTCAGCTTCAATGCTAGCAAACGTTCCAGTGACAGCTCGCCGAGTTCTGCCAATGATGTCTATGTCGTCAGCGTATGCTAGCAACTGCACAGATTTGAAAAAAATTGTCCCGCTACAATTGACTTGCGAGTTTCTTATAATTTTTTCAAGTATTAGGTTGAAGAAATCGCACGATAGCGCATCACCTTGTCGGAATCCTTTTTTGACGTCAAAAGCTTCTGTGAGGTCAGAACCAACCTTGACGGAGCAGCGAGAGTTCTCCATCGTCATCCTGCACAGTCGGACGAGTTGGCGCAGTTTAGAGGGTCTCCTTTCTTGTGGATCGGGCAAACGATGCTGAGGTTCCATTCATCAGGCATACTTTCTTCTGACCAAACTTTAGAGATGAGTTGGTGTATGCACTACACCAGGTCATCTCCGGCTGCTTTAAACAAAATCGGGTAGTCCGTCGGGTCCAGAAGCTTTGTTGTTTTTTAGTTTAGATATTGCTATCCTTACTTCATTTTGGTCAGGTGGATGGAAGTTTTGTCTGTCATCATCCATGTTGAATGGTTCATTCTGCCTGACAACGGGATTTTGGCCTTCATCGCCGTTTAACAGTCTGCAGAAATGGTCCTTCCATGTACTCAGCACCGACTGTGACTCTACTACGAGGTTTCCATTCCTATCTCTACAGGCTTCTGTGCGGGATTTTTTTCCTTGGCATGTTCTTTTTACCTGTTGGTAAAACTTCCGCACGTTGTTCCTGGAGTAGCATCTTTCAATATCTTCAATCGCGCGCTTCTCATGCTCTCTCCTTTTCTTTTGGAGAAGCCAGTGTTCTTCCCGTCTTTTCTGCTCGTAAATTTTGCGAGCAGCTCTCGTCTTTCTTTGCAGCGTCGCTTTATATGCCTCTTGTTTGGCTGCATGGGCCTGCCTGCATTCGTCATCAAACCAGAGGTTTCGTGGTGGTGGTCTGGTGAAACCTAGCACATTAGTTTCGGCATCTCTGATGGCTTGTTGGCAGTGTTGCCACTGATCTTCGGCACTTGATGCTAGCGGTACTGGATTTCTTGAGAGGTTACGGGATATTCGATCGGCATAGGTTCTGGCGGTTTCTTGCGATTGCAGCTTTCCGACGTCATACTTCCTCACAGTATTACTCCGTTGTTGTGGAGTTCGGGTTATTCGCATTCTTACCTTTGCTGCAACAAGGTAGTGATCCGAGTCGATGTTAGCTGCTCGAAAGGTGCGAACATCGAAGATACTGGAGGCGTGTCTTGCATCGATCGCAACGTGATCAATGTGATGGACGGTTCTCTGATCTGGGTGTCGCCAAGTCCTTTTGTGTATATCGAGATGAGGAAACCGTGTGCTTGCAATGGTGACGTTATGTGCCGCTGCGAGGTCAATTAGCCTAAGTCCGTTTTCAGACGTTGTGTCGTGTAGGCTATGTTTTCCTACAGTCCTACCAAAGATTTCCTCCTTACCTATTTTGGCATTAAAATCGCCTAGTACGATCTTAACGTCCTATTTAGGGCATTGCTCATAGGTTTTGTCGAGGAGCTCATAGAAGTCATCCTTGGTGGCGTCACTTTGTCCTCTGTGGGGGCATAAGCGCATATTAGGCTAATGTTGGCGAATTTAGCCTTGATACGGATTGTCACAAGTCGCTCACTTACGTGTCGAAAGCCCAAGACTTCTTGTCTTAGTCTACCGCTTATGACGAATCCGCACCCAAATAAACACTGTGGTCTTCTTGCGCAATCACCGTAGTACACGTCACAGTTTTTCATCCTCCTTTTGCCTGGCCCATTCCATCGCACTTCCTGGATGGCAGTAATTCCTGCTCTGCAGCAGTCTAGGGCCTCCGCTAGTTGTTTGGATGCACGTGGTCTGTTAAGAGTTCTAACATACCACGTGCAGATCAAAAGGTCGTTGTCCTTGATTCGTTTTTCCGGGTCATCAACAGTAAATCCGTCCTTTTCCGAGGCTATTGGTCGCTTCGCAACTTTTTCTTTTTTCCCTGGCAGGGTTGTTAACCCCACGCACAACCCCCAACCTGGAGGGCCAGGTCCTTTGTTGGATTCCTTGGACAAAAGGAACCGGAGAATCCGGAGTCAGTAACCCACTTCGGGGATATGAGCGCTGCCGTTGGCCCATTAAGGGTTCATCCGCCACCATCTCTTTTTCAAATGCCCTGACTTGCATTGAATTGTCCTAATGACCTTATCTCCAAATACGTCGAAGAAGCTCATAAGGGCGTCTGCTTCGTTGACTGTTGACGCCACCGTTGGTCCAATTGGTTGGGCTCATCCGCCGTACGTCCTCTTTCTGAGGGGCTCGTGCAAAACTTCTGCGAATCGATCAGAACAGTCATTAAAGCAGAGCATTATAGTGTTGCTATTTTTTCTGTGTTCAACATTCGCGCTTATAAGTTTAGCAGGAATGTCCGGATAGACAGACCAGTACCCGGTGGTTACCGCGGGGAGTTAAAATAAGCACAATTGATATGTACGATATAGTTGCAGCGACTGTGCATCACTAGTTTGATGCCTTTCAGTGCCTACCCTATTCATACAGCACCCAACCATCCCATAAAAGTTGCCAAAAAAGAGTTCTATTTAGGTAAGGTTTGGGGTTTAGTTTACTGGATATAGGTTAAGAGATCCGACAAAAATCGGATCGGGCGTAGGAAAAATATGTCCGTCCGAGGTCCTTTTATACCAGGTGATACCGGGTATCCCTTATAGACCTGATATATGTTTTGCTTGCAGATGAGGTTCAGGACTGGAGATAAGATCCCCACCATTCCGGCGAGTTGAGCTCAAGCGGCGCAAGCATGCCGCATCTCCAGTGTTGAACATTCCAACTTTTAGACCCCTGATCCTAACCCACTCCATTCTACTTCCTAACCGTAGACCACAATCCAATCCCCTTCAATCCTACTCCCCTCCTCTTGTCCCGCAACATATGGCACCCAACGTAACGTAACGCAACGTAACGTCCACAGTGTTTGTTTCGTCCTTAAATGAGATCGGTAACAACTGCTCTTGCGGTACTCTTCAGAAAGATGATTTGCAACAAAGTATTTTGAAGGGTGCAGCAATGGTAGTTGAACCTGATAAACCTTTTCTTTTCTTAACTCTTTCTTTTTGTGAGTTTTTCCTATCTCTTATATTTTCTAATTTCCGTTCCATGCTATATTATATCCTCTTTGAGACCGGTGGCCGTGAATGACCAGAGGTTGAGCATCGTTGCACCATTCTTAACAAAATAATTTGATACTATTTGAAGTCTCTTCTTTCCAAACCTAGACTTCTAGCATAGTCGAATAGACCGACTAGAACTGCTGGCCTGAAGAAATAATATAAATTTGTGTGTTGTTCTTTAATTTTCTTATAAGCCCCTTTAAACATTTCCTACGCCAAGGAATTATACTAAGTCCGTCTGCAGTTCATAATAAACATCATAAATTATCCAATGAAGATCGAGCCATAAAGCCAAGGTAACCACCGAAAAGTACTACCCGTAGCACCCCGAATGCTAATATAACAACCGAAAACATACAGCAAAAAACATATCAGTTTTTCTTCATTACTTTATTTTTGATATTATATTCCTAACCTAAATTGATATAAGACATTTAAGTTATTTATTTTAAACTTAAATAAATATACCTACACACAAACAAACAAGCAGTATAATAAACAAAAGCTAGGTAATATAGATATACAAATGTATATAATTTTTTTTAAATTTTTTTAATTTAGATACTTAATTTCTAATACATATTTACATTTATTTTACGCCATACTTATCTAAGTATAGAAATATATTCTCAATTTACTTGTTAATATTTTCTTCAATTAATAAATTAACCTGGTAAGAGGTTGTTATTTGTTCTCAATTTGCCTTGAACTTGTCTTGAACTAGTTACCACCTCAATATGTCTTCACCTAGAAGGGAGCGGATTAGAACAAGAAGTCAGACAAGAGAGGAAGTAAGTACCTGTGGTCCAGATTCGTTGCCCATACCGAATTCGGGTGCGATCAGGAAGGGTAATGTACAGCGAACGCCGCCTATCACTTCTCATCGTTCCAATTTAAATCCTCCAGCTCCTTCTGGTATTCCAGATTTTGAACGCATGTATCACGAATATTCGATTGATTCTATCTCTGCAGCCAACTATAGCAGTTTGAGTGGGGCGGCATATTTAGTACCACTTCCAAGTAGTCAGGACATCAACAATACCATCATACCAAATGTATTTAAAACTCCTGGGGTTAGATCACTTTCAGCAAGCTTAGGTAACGTCCGAGAATTGAAAAGTAGATTCGATAATGCTGTTTCGTCTTTGCCAGCGGGTGGGGTAAGAGAACGCACAGTAGTCCGAGAAGATCTGAAGGCCTATATCAATTTGACCGTGATGCACGCGTTCCCTTCATACAAGGCTTCAGTATGCTCTGACCTTACGAACCTGGAAGATTGAATTGCAAGATCAACTCGCAGGTTTTATGAGGGATATGGATTTGAACCGAGTAGCAGCTCCTGGAGCAGGACCAGATCCAATCCAGGTCAATGCTCACCAAGTAGAGCAACCAACTCCCAGGCCTAATTCCAGCCAAGGAAATGCCTTCCAAGCTGGACCTCCAATTGCCGATCCGAGATCAAACTCATGTCGATCTGAACAAGTCCCTCATCCATCTCTCACATCGGCCAGATTCAGAACACCCCAGTTGCATCCAAACAGTAGGGCTTTTATTCCTGTAGGTCGTCAGAACAGAAGGCATCCAGATCCGATGAGACGAGAGGCAGACCGAACTTCAGCAAATCCAAACGATTTTACTCCAGCTTATCCTCAATGGGCGAGATACCCAGGGCAAGGCAACCAAAAATATCGGTACCACCAACCACAACCAATTATCCATAAGAATGTGAGAGGTCCAATTAAAGTTGACAAATGGGGTCTCGAGTTTGATGGGAAACCTGATGGTCTTCGAGTTGAAGATTTTCTTTTCCGTCTGGAAACCCTCCAATGTCAGTATGACTGCCCATGGGCAGTGAACTTAAGAGACTTTCACTTGCTTTTTTCAGGGTCCGCTTGTGAATGGTGGTGGCGATTCCAACACCATAACTATCTTCCTGACTGGCAAATGGTGAGAGAGGCGTTAATGTGGGTATATAAAAATCACCGTACTGATCTCGAAGTCATGCGTGAGATAATGGACCGCCGACAAGCGCTTTAAGAGAACAGTACGGACTACTTGAAAGCAATAAATCGTCTAAGATCTCAGCTAAGGGAAGGGGCATCCGACAGGGAACTAGTAGAAATTCTAAAAAGAAATCTTAATGAGGAATGGGGTAGATTTCGACCAAGAAGATTTTTCTTCTTCTTGTTCAAATGAACAACTGACAGCCTATCATTTTGAATGCGAGTCCGAGGTACTTAACAAATTTTGCGACAAGTGTGATCAAGAGGGTGTTAAGACTTTTCAATGTACCAAATGTAACCCGGAAAACCGAACGCAGAGCGCGACGTCGTCGGAGGAGTCGCGTGCAATGCAAACCCACAACCTCCAATAATTTATAAAAATCAAATAGCTTGTAAAACCGAAGAGGGTAATCCAAGTTTCTCTTCTAGCAAGACCAACCAACTTAAAATTTTGAAAAGAGACCAAAGTCCGGAAGAATAAGAAAGTTTAATGTAAACTAAAAGTGTAGAGGTGAAGCCGTTGCATAAGAGGATAGAGGAGTATAAACTAGCAAGAGTACAATTAAAGAACTCGACAAGCCAATTTACGTTTTATTTGGTTCCAAATCTAGACCAAGACTTGTAAATTGGTATAGACTTTTGGAAAGTTTTTCAAATAGCTTCCAATTTAGTAAGTTCTTTTAGCATGGTCAATGACACCTCCGACCTCTCGAATGCTTATGATCTAACTCCAGAACAGCAGGCTCGATTGGATGCAGTAAGGGATAAATGCCTCTGTTTTGAACGAGATGGTCTTGGTAAAACAGCGCTCATGGAGCACGTGATACTGGGGACGCAGCCCCTGTCAAACAGCGTCACTACTCTGTCTCTCCAGCGGTACAGGCCATTATTTATAAAGAAATAGACCGCATGTTAAGTCTCGGTGTTATCGAGGAGAGCGAAGATCCTTGGTGTTCGCCTGTGGTCCTTTTACAGAAACCCGCTAAAATTAGTTATGTCTGCACTCCCGCAAAGGGAACTCGTTGACTAAGAAAAACGTCAATCCTCTCCCACACATCGAAAGTCTTCTGAGCCGTCTTAACGATACGGTCTAAATTAGCAGCATAGACCTTAAAGAAGCCTTCTGGCAAATACCTTTGGAGAGACAGGGTAGGGAAAAAACTGCCTTTGCGGTACCAGGGAGACCCTTGTACCAGTTAACAGTAATGCCTTTTAGGTTGTGTAACGCAGCCCAAAGGTTGAGCCAATTAATGGACAAGGTTATCCCTGCATGACACAGGGACCGTGTCTTCGTCTATCTGGACGATTTTGTCATCATGGCGGCCGACTTTGAGACACACCTAGCGCTGGTAGAGGAAGTAGCCGAATGTTTGCGAAAGGCAAACCTAACCATCAACATGGCAAAATCGAAGTTTTGCTTCAAGGCACTTAAGTATTAAGGGTTTATCTTTGGTGGGGGCACGCATAGGACTGACCCAGAAAAAGTTAAAGCCATCATTGAATTTCCTTTTCCTAACAAATCAGACGGTTACTTGGTTCAGCCGTTTGGTACCGTAAGTTTATTAAAGATTTTCCGACCCTTACTGCACCCCTGACAGAGCTTCTTAAGAAGACTTATGAGAAATTTAAGATTACTGAAGAAGCGCTTGAGGCATTCGAAAATCTTTAGGTAGCTTTGACTTCAACACCGGTGCTAGCAAGTCCAAACATTTCGAAGAGATTCTACATCCAGTGTGATGCTTCTGATGCGGGTATAGGAGCAGTTGTATTTGAAAAGACTGATGACGAAGAAGAAATTCCCATAGATTTCTTCTCACAAAGGTGCAACAAATGTCAAAGAAACTATAGTGTAACCGAGAAGGAGTGCAAGGCGGCGGTTAAGGCGGTGCAAAAATTTAGACTTTACATTGAAGGCATGGACTTCACGGTAATCACCGACCACTACAGCCTCCAATGGCTTATGAGCATGAAAGACCTCAGTGGAAAGCTCACCAGGAGTTTGCTGTTACAGTCCTATGCCTTCGACATCCAGCACCGGAAAGGCTCGCTAAATGTAGTTCCCGACACTCTTTCTCGGGTGCATTTGGACTCTCTGGCCATACAAGAAGTGGCACCCCTGATAGACTTGAACTCCGAAGAATTTCAGTCAGAGGAATACACAAGTCTCATAAAGGCTATTAAAGATCACCCCGAAGAATTGCCAGATATTAATATTGAAGACGGCTACGTTTACAAGCGGTGTATAAAATGGGAAGAACGATCCGTCATGTATGAACATGAGTAGCATCTATAGGTACCCTCAAGTTTAAACGAAGAAATTTTAAGGAGGTCCCATGATCCCCTTCAATCCTCTCACGGTGGCCTGGCTAAAACCGTGCAACGGATAAAGGAGCACTTTTATTGACCAAACATGAGTATTCAAAATAAAAAATATGTTTTCATATGTTCCGTATGCAAGCAGAGTAAAGTGGTTAACCAAATAACTCGACCCCCAATGAATGCTCCCTTTATTACGAATCGCCCTTTCGAAAAAAATTTATATTGATTTTTTAGGTCCTTACCCCCATTCGAAAGCTGGCAATGCATATGTTTTGGTGGTACTAGACCATATAACAAAATTTGTTATGTTTAAAGCTATGAATAAAGCAAATTCCACAAGTGATGTAAAGTTTTTTGCGGGATGACATCTTCAACCGGTTTGGTGTACCTCGCGTCCTCCACTCAGATAATGGCAAACAGCTTCAAGCCAAAGAATTTCAAAACTTGTTGCAAAAGTTCGGTGTAAGACACTTCAAAACCGCTAACTATGCGCCCCAGTCAAAGGCATCCGAAAGGGTGAACAGAACCTTATTCGCAGCCATCCGCTCTTAACTCAAAACCGACCAACGTGATTGGGACTACCAAGTTAGTGACATAGCCTGTGCTATAAGAAGCTCCGTTTATAGTTCCACTAAGGTAACCCCCTATTTTGCTTTATTTGGATGCAATATGATCACATACGGGAGTAGCTATGAACTGGCAATGGCAAACAAATTAAGAGCGGCTGAAATGCATTCGCAATCAACATTAAGAAAACCTACTCAAATCCTCAAAAACCTACAACATTTTTACTCGTAAAATTCGCTTCTTGCCCGGGCAAGAAGTATATCGACGAAATTTTGTTGTGATCTGATGCATCGAAACAATTATCCGTCAAATTATGACCGAAGTATTTAAAATGCCGAATAACTAAACAAGTAGGCGAACAAATGTATCAAATGGAAAACCTGGCAGGAAAGCAAATAGGGATATACCATGCCAAGGACTTAAAACAATAATAGTCAAAGAAAAAGAAAAAAATGCCGACGAAAAAGCTTATGAAGTACCCACCATAACTTACTACACTTTTTATTTTCACTGGTAATCCAGCTTCTACGGTGCTCAGAGGTGTAAAACGTATTTAATAAAATAATAATCCAAGCCAATATGAAAACCTGATCTTCCATCAATTAAGCCCGGCTATTTTGTATCGTGAGTTCTCCCCACATTTTCTGTACTTTCACGCGCACGCACAAGCTTTCATTGAAATCAACGAGCAAGGTTCTTCCTTCCAATTTACATAAATATTTTTTTTTTGTTCTGAACCTCTTAAAATAAAACAACGAACATGTTCCGTATACCACCACAATTTAACCCCGCTGGAGAACAAAAAAGTGTCCGTGACAAAGTTCACACAAAACTCGTTTTTCATGGTTTTCTTTGCGCTGCACTTCGTCAAGCTCTATCGTCGCTGGACAAAGATCGAATGGCGTAGGCGTATCACAAACTTCTTACCATCCCATTGTAGAGTACATTAAAATTTCAAGTTTGTATATATACCGAAGTAAGATAACTGAAAAAGGTCCAAAAAGACAAAAAGAAACTCACTTAGAATCAACTATAGAGTTTAAAATGTTAATAACCGATGTATCTTCCTAATTTATACTTATACCTACTGCTGTTCATCTGACATAAGTTTTAAAAATATGGTTGGTACTACATCAATCCCTTTTTTTCGATCCCGATAGCTTAAGGCAACCTATAGTGAAGGTATAATAGTATAATAAACTAAGGCTAGGTATATAGATATACAAATTTATATAATTTTTTTTTCGTTTTTTTTTTAGATACTTAATTACTAATACATATTTACATTTATTTTACGCCTTACTTATCTAAGTATAGAAATATATTCTTATTTTACTTGTTTCTATTTTCTTCAATTAATATATTAACCTGGTAAGAGGTTGTTATTTGTCTTCAATTTGCCTTGAAATTGTCTTGAACTAGTTACCGCCTCAATATGTCTTCACGTAGAAGGGAGCGGATTAGAACAAGAAGTCAGACAAGAGAGGAAGTTAGTACCTTTGGTCCAGATTCGTTGCCCATACCGAATTCGGGTGCGATCAGGAAGGGTAATGTACAGCGAACGCCGCCTATCACTTCTCATTGTTCCAATTTAAATCCTCCAGCTCCTTCTGGTATTCCAGATTTTGAAGGCATGTGTCACGACTATTCGATCGATTCTATCTCTGCACCCACCTAAAGCAGTTTGAGTGGGGGGGGGGGGGGGGCATATTTAGTACCACTTCCAAGTAGTCAGGACATCAACAATACCATCATACCAAATGTATTTAAAACTCCTGGGGTTAGATCACTTTCAGCAAGCTTAGGTAACGTCCGAGAATTGAAAAGTAGATTCGATAATGCTGTTTCGTCTTTGCCAGCGGGTGGGGTAAGAGAACGCACAGTAGTCCGAGAAGATCTGAAGGCCTATATCAACTTGACCGTGATGCACGCGTTCCCTTCATACAAGGCTTCAGTATGTTCTGACCTTACAAACACCTTGAAGATTGAACTGCAGGATCAACTCGCAAGTTTCATGAGGGATATGAGTTTGAATCGAGTAGCTGCTCCTGGAGCAGGACCAGATCCATTCCAGGTCAATGCTCACCAAGTAGAGCAACCAACTCCCAGGCCTAATTCCAGCCAAGGAAATGCCTTCCAAGCTGGACCTCCAATTGCCGATCCGAGATCAAACTCATGTCGATCTAAACAAGTCCCTAATCCATCTCTCACATCGGCCAGATTCAGAACACCCCAGTTGCATCCAAACAGTAGGGCTTTTATTCCTGTAGGTCGTCAGAACAGAAGGCATCCAGATCCGATGAGTCGGGAGGCAGACCGAACTTCAGCAAATCCAAACGATTTGGCTCCAGCTTATCTTCAATAGGCGAGATACTCAGGGCAAGGCAACCAAAAATATCGGTACCACCAACCACAACCAATTATCCATACGAATGTGAGAGGTCCAATTAAAGTTGACAAATGGGGTCTTAAGTTTGATGGGAAACCTGATGGTCTTAGAGTTGAAGATTTTCTTTTCCTGAAAACCCTCTAATGTCAGTATGACTACCCATGGGCAGTGAACTTTAGAGACTTTCACTTGCTTTTTTCAGGGTCCGCTTGTGAATGGTGGTGGCTTAAAGTGAGAGAGGCGTTAATGGGGGAACATAAAAATCACCGCACTGATCTCGAAGTCATGCGTGAGATAATGGACCGCCGACAGGCGCTTTAGGAGAACAGTACGGACTACTTCGAAGCAATAAATCGTCTGAGATCTCAACTAAAGGAAAGGGTATCTGACAGGGAACTAGTAAAAATTCTAAAAAGAAATCTTAATGAGCGAATAGGCAAATTGGTATTTCCTTATTGCAAAAGTTCAGTGTAAGACACTTTAAAACCGCTAACTATGCGCCTTAGCTCCACTAAGGTAACCCCATATTTTGCTTTATTTGGATCCAATATGATCACAGGCGGGAGTAGCTATTAACTGGCAAACAAATTAAGAGCGGCTGAAATGCATTTGCAATCAACTTAAAGAAAACCTACTCAAAGCCTACGAGAAATCTGCAAAAACCTACAACATTTGTACTCGTTGCCCGGGCAAGAAGTATATCGACGAAATTTTGTTGTGATCTGATGCATCGAAACAATTATCCGTCAAATTATGCCCGAAGTATTTAAAATGCCGAATAACTAAACAAGTAGGTGAACAAATGTATCAAATGGAAAACCTGGCAGGAAAACAAATAGGGAATGAAGTACCCACGATAACTTACTACCATTTCTATTTTCACTAGTAATCTAGCTTCTACGGTGCTCAGAGGAGTAAAACGTATTATATAAAATAATAATCCAAGCCAATATGAAAACCTGATCTTCCATCAATTAAGCCCGGCTATTTTGTATCGTGAGTTTTCCCCACATTTTCTGTACTTTCACGCGCACGCACAAGCTTTCGTTGAAATCAACGAGCAAGGTTCTTCCTTCCAATTTACATAAATATTTTTTTTTTGTTGTGAACCTCTTAAAATAAAACAACGAAAACGTTCCGTATACCACCACAATTTAACCCGCTGGAGAACAAAAAAGTGTCCGTGACAAAGTTCACACAAAACTCGTTTTTCATGGTTTTCTCTGCGCTGCACTTCGTCAAGCTCTATCGTCGCTGGACAAAGATCGAATGGCGTAGGCGTATCACAAACTTCTTACCATCCCATTGTAGAGTACATTAAAATTTCAAGTTTGTATATATACCGAAGTAAGATAAATGAAAAAGGTTCAAAAAGAAAAAAAGAAACTCACTTAGAATCAACTATAGAGTTTAAAATGTTAATAACCGATGTATCTTCCTAATTTATACTTATACCTACTGCTGTTCATCTGACATAAGTTTTAAAAATATGGTTGGTACTACATCAATCCCTTTTTTTATATCCCGATAGTTTGAGGCAAACCTAAAGTGAAGGAATTTTGTTATGGGATTGAAGAATTACTTCTAATTAAGACGACCAAGAAGATGATAACACTTCTTCATAAAATAAAGTGAAACGGTTCTATACCCACTTCTCCCATCCTTACACTACTTCACCTGTAGGGCTCACTGGACTTGGCTGACTGTTCAAGATAGTCTCCAAGTTGTAGATAGCTATTTAGGGGGAAATCTTTTAGGGTTTTAAGGTGGTTCAATAGAGAAGACAAGTAGCGTCTTACCTGGGTGTCTCATCGACGACGATGATGAGGTAATGAAATCATTTAACCAAATGCTAAATAATTTCGTAAAGATAATTTTTGCACAAATATTTAGTTTGATTGAAATTGAATTAATACGGATTACTTTTGGCGAGGATAACTGCTTGCATTTTGTATGAAACTTTTCACTTTTTGCAAAATAACTCAAACAGAACCGCGAGGAAACAAAATTGTTCGGAAGCTATTTTGTTATTTTCTGAAATGTAAAACTCAATGCCCTTTTTCCGAAGCCAGAGCCGTCTAGGGTTTCACAAAGATATAATCACTAGCTAGCAAGGATAGAAAATTTTGAAGCCACTGTGTTAGAGGACGAAAGTCGAAAAAGTCTTCTTAACAGTAGTAGTTCGATACGATGAAAATCCTGTTAAATGGCGTGAGGAAGTGGTACAATCGGGTGTTCGGGAAAGAGTGGAAGGACAAATTCGAAAAAGGTAAAATTGGAATGTTGATAGTGCAGCTTGCATCAGGAAAGTTCGTCATTGCATTTCAAAACGTGCAGCTCGCTGCGAGTGCATTGCATACGTAACTCGTAACTTCGTTTCATACAAATTAAAGTGTGTGCCAGTTAAATTGAAATAAATTAAAATAATTAAGAAGTGATTAGTTGTGCAATAGAGTGAACAAACTTGCAGTTTTTTTTTTGATTCAAGGGTAGTATAATGATTCTGAGTGAGATCGTGGCGGTCATAGGCTGTTACAAGAAGTCGTGACCACCAAGAGTTTTTGTTGCACCACATCAAAAATCAATGTATGTGAGAAGAAGAATGACCAGAGATCTTAAAATTAAATTCCTACCATCCAAGTTAAATCAAGAAACTGTACCTCGTGATCAAGATTCCAGAAAAACCGTGAGACTCAAGTTCTCGTAATTAAACTCGGAGCTGCACTTAAAAAGTACAATTATCTTATGTTAAAAAAAATGGTGAAGACTCATTTTTAAAACCTATTCGCTTTAACCAAGAAAAAAGGGTATCTGCAAGATTATAGCCCCGATGCTATATTTGAAAAATACCCTTAATATTGTTGTTATATAAAAAGTTCTAGAGTGTTCCTGCTAAAACATAAATGTATTTATTTAATTGTAGATTTAAATCCAATTCTTCGTTATCATTTATATCTATAATTATTTTTTTTTCATATTGTTAGTGATAATTTAAGTTTCTGCTTTCTAAATTAATTTAAACTAATATAATTGTGGCATCCCATACTTACTTAGGTGGCGCTACAGTTCGGGACGAACCTGGGCCTCAACCAACATGCCTCTCCAGCCAGCTCGGTCTTTGGCTAGCTGCCTCCAGTTTTGCACTCCAAGTTGGTTGAGGTCGTCCTCCACTTGAGCGCGCCACCTAAGGCGAGGTCTTCTTTGACTGCGTCTACCGTCTGGGATGGAATCTAAGATCCTGCAAGCCGGAGCATTGTTGTCCATTCGCTCTACATGACCTAGCCATCTTAAACGTGATATGCGTATTTTTTTGACCAGGTCAATGTCGCTGTACAGCTCGTATAGTTCTTGGTTGAACCTTCTCCTCCAAAGCCCGTTAACGCAGATAGGGCCAAAAATCTTCCGAAGAATCTTACGCTCGAAACGACTAAGGATATCTTCATCCGCTTTATATAGAGTCCATGCCTCGGCGCCATAGAGCAGGACTGGGATGATTAGGGTCTGATACAGAGTCTGTTTTGTCTGTCGAGAGAGGGCTTTGCTACTCAATTGCCTTCCTAGCCCATAGAAACAGCGATTGGCAAAAGTAATTCTTCGCTTTATTTCTAACGAGATGTTGTTGTCCGATGTTATAGCGGATCCGAGGTAGACAAAGTCCGTAACTACCTCAAAGTTATACCTGTCTATTGTGATGTTTTGTCCAATCCGCCGGTGTTGTGTGTCCCTTTTTGTGGACAGCAGGTACTTCGTTTTGGCCTCATTGACTGCTAGTCCCATCTTAGCCGTTTCAGCTTCAATGCTAGCAAACGTTCCAGTGACAGCTCGCCGAGTTCTGCCAATGATGTCTATGTCATCAGCGTATGCCAGCAACTGCACAGATTTGAAAAAAATTGTCCCACTACAATTGACTTGCGAGTTTCTTATAATTTTTTCAAGTATTAAGTTGAAGAAATCGCACGATAGCGCATCACCTTGTGGGAATCCTTTTTTGACGTCAAAAGCTTCTGTGAGGTCAGAACCAACCTTGACGGAGCAGCGAGAGTTCTCCATCGTCATCCTGCACAGTCGGACGAGTTGGTGCAGTTAAGAGGGTCTCCTTTCTTGTGGATCGGGCAAACGATGCTGAGGTTCCATTCATCAGGCATACTTTCTTCTGACCAAACTTTAGAGATGAGTTGGTGTATGCACTACACCAGGTCATCTCCGGCCGCTTTAAAAAGTTGGGCGGATAGTCCGTCGGGTCCAGCAGCTTTGTTGTTTTTTAGTTTAGATATTGCTTTCCTTACTTCATTTTGGTCAGGTGGATGGAAGTTTTGTCTGTCATCATCCATGTTGAATGGTTCATTCTGCCTGACAACGGGATTTTGGCCTTCATCGCCGTTTAACAGTGTGCAGAAATGGTCCTTCCATGTACTCAGCACCGACTGTGACTCTACTACGAGGTTTCCATTCCTATCTCTACAGGCTTCTGTGCGGGATTTTTTTCCTTGGCATGTTCTTTTTACCTGTTGGTAAAACTTCCGCACGTTGTTCCTGGAGTAGCATCTCTCAATATCTTCAATCGCGCGCTTCTCATGTTCTCTCCTTTTCTTTTGGAGAAGCCAGTGTTCTTCCCGTCTTTTCTGCTCGTAAAGCTCGCGAGCAGCTCTCGTCTTTCTTTGCAGCGTCGCTTTATATGCCTCTTGTTTGGCTGCATGGGCCTGCCTGCATTCGTCATCAAACCAGAGGTTTCGTGGTGGTGGTCTGGTGAAACCTAGCACATTAGTTTCGGCATCTCTGATGGCTTGTTGGCAGTGTTGCCACTGATCTTCGGCACTTGATGCTAGCGGTACTGGATTTCTTGAGAGGTTACGGGATATTCGATCGGCATAGGTTCTGGCGGTTTCTTGCGATTGCAGCTTTCCGACGTCATACTTCCTCACAGTATTACTCCGTTGTTGTGGAGTTCGGGTTATTCGCATTCTTACCTTTGCTGCAACAAGGTAGTGATCCGAGTCGATGTTAGCTGCTCGAAAGGTGCGAACATCGAAGATACTGGAGGCGTGTCTTGCATCGATCGCAACGTGATCAATGTGATTGACGGTTCTTTGATCTGGGTGTCGCCAAGTCCTTTTGTGTATATCGAGATGAGGAAACCGTGTGCTTGCAATGGTGACGTTATGTGCCGCTGCGAGGTCAATTAGCCTAAGTCCGTTTTCAGACGTTGTGTCGTGTAGGCTATGTTTTCCTACAGTCCTACCAAAGATTTCCTCCTTACCTATTTTGGCATTAAAATCGCCTAGTACGATCTTAACGTCCTATTTAGGGCATTGCTCATAGGTTTTGTCGAGGAGCTCATAGAAGTCATCCTTGGTGGCGTCACTTTGTCCTCTGTGGGGGCATAAGCGCATATTAGGCTAATGTTGGCGAATTTAGCCTTGATACGGATTGTCACAAGTCGCTCACTTACGTGTCGAAAGCCCAAGACTTCTTGTCTAAGTCTACCGCTTATGACGAATCCGCACCCAAATAAACACTGTGGTCTTCTTGCGCAATCACCGTAGTACACGTCACATTTTTTCATCCTCCTTTTGCCTGGCCCATTCCATCGCACTTCCTGGATGGCAGTAATTCCTGCTCTGCAGCAGTCTAGGGCCTCCGCTAGTTGTTTGGATGCACGTGGTCTGTTAAGAGTTCTAACATACCACGTGCAGATCCGAAGGCCGTTGTCCTTGATTCGTTTTTCCGGGTCATCAACAGTAAATCCGTCATTTTCCGAGGCTATTGGTCGCTTCGCAACTTTTTCTTTTTTTCCTGGCAGGGTTGTTAACCCCACGCACAACCCCCAACCTGGAGAGCCAGGTCCTTTGTTGGATTCCTTGGACAAAAGGAACCGGAGAATTCGGAGTCAGTAACCCACTTCGGGGATATGACCGCTGCCGTTGGCCCATTAAGGGTTCATCCGCCACCATCTCTATTTCAATGCCCTGACTTGCATTGAATTGTCCTAATGACCTTATCTCCAAATACGTTGAAGTAGCTCATTAGGCTCGCCGTACGTCCTCTTTCTGAGGGGCTCATGCAAGACTTCTGCGAATCGATCAGAACAGTCATTAAAGCAAAGCATTATAGTGTTGCTATTTTTTCTGTGTTCAACACTCGCGCTTATAAGTTTAGCAGGAATGTCCGGATGGACAGACCAGTACCCGGTGGTTACCGCGGGGAGGTAAAATAAGCACAATTGATGTGTACGATATAGTTGCAGCGACTGTGCATCACCAGTTTGATGCCTTTCAGTGCCTACCCTATTCATACAGCACCCAACCATCCCATAAAAGTTGCCAAAAAAGAGTTCTATTTAGGTAAGGTTTGGGGTTTAGTTTACTGGATATAGGTTAAGATATCCGACAAAAATTTCCTTCAGAAGAAACTGAAACTAACCGCATTAGTGTTTTTTTTGTAAATTAATTTTGACCTGATATAACTTTAACTAGTTCAATTTTTTATAATAATTTTTCTTTTAAAATATACATATATAATTTGTTATGAAATAAAATAAAATGTATTCTGAAATTAGTAGATGAACGAAGTACAGTTTGTTTTTATTTACTGGTAAAAGATAGCAAATATGGAGTAATAAATATATTTTCAGGGGTGTGAAAGGTAAGTGTCTGTTTGGTGATTATGGCTTGATCGAGTGGTAAAGGTAACATCTTTATATGGGGAAATTCAAAACCAGGCCTTAGAATTTCCAGGAGGGTGGGTAAAAAGGCCACGCTGCAACAACACCAGCAGCGCCCTGGCGTAGGAAAAATATGTCCGTCCGAGGTCCTTTTATACCAGGTGATACCGGATATCCCTTATAGATCTGATATATGTTTTGCTTGAAGATGAGGTTCAGGACTGGAGATAAGATCCCCACCATTCCGGCTAGTTGAGCTCGAGCGGCGCAAGCATGCCGCATCTCCAGTGTTGAACATTCCAACTTTTAGACCCCTGATCCTAACCCACTCCATTCTACTTCCTAACCATAGACCACAATCCAATCCCCTTCAATCCTACTCCCCTCCTCTTGTCCCGCAACATATGACACCCAGCGTAACGTAACGCAACGTAACGTCCACAGTGTTTGTTTTGTCCTTAAATGTGATCGGTTACAACTGCTCTTGCGGTACTCTTCAGAAAAATGATTTGCAACGAAGTATTTTGAAGGGTGCAGCGATTGTAGTTGAACCTGATAAACCTTTTCTTTTCTTAATTCTTTCTTTTTGTGAGTTTCACTTTCCTATCTCTTATATTTTCTAATTTCTGTTCCATGCTATATTATATCCTATTTGAGACCGGTGGCCGTGCATGACCAGAGGTTGAGCATCATTGCACCATTCTTAACAAAATAATTTGATACTATTTAAAGTTTCTTCTTTCCAAACCTAGACTTCTAGCATAGTCGAATAGACCGACTAGAACTGCTGGCCTGAAGAAATAATATAAATTTGTGTGTTCTTCTTTAATTTTCTTATAAGCCCCTTTAAACTTTTCCTACGCCAAGGAATTATACTAAGTCCGTCTGCAGTTCATAATAAACATCATAAATTATCCAATGAAGATCGAGCCATAAAGCCAAGGTAACCACCGAAGAGTACTACCCGTAGCACCCCGAATGCTAATATAACAACCGAAAACAACAACAAAAAACTTATCAGTTTTTCTTCATTACTTTATTTTTGATATTATATTCCTAACCTAAATTGATATAAGACATTTAAGTTATTTATTTTAAACTTAAATAAATATACCTACACACAAACAAACAAGCAGTATAATAAACTAAAGCTAGGTAATATAGATATACAAATGTATATAATTTTTTTTTTAATTTTTTTATTTAGATACTTAATTTCTAATACATATTTACATTTACTTTACGCCTTACTTATCTAAGTATAGAAATATATTCTTAATTTACTTGTTTATATTTTCTTCAATTAATATATTAACCTGGTAAGAGGTTGTTATTTGTTCTCAATTTGCCTTGAACTTGTCTTGAACTAGTTACCGCCTCAATATGTCTTCACCTAGAAGGGAGCAGATTAGAACAAGAAGTCAGACAAGAGAGGAAGTAAGTACCTTTGGACCAGATTCGTTGCCCAAACCGAATTCGGGTGCGATCAGGAAGGGTAATGTACAGCGAACGCCGCCTATCACTTCTCATCGTTCCAATTTAAATCCTCCAGCTCCTTCCGGTATTCCAGATTTTGAACGCATGTGTCACGAATATTCGATCGATTCTATTTCTGCACCCACCTATAGCAGTTTGAGTGGGGGCGGCATCTTCAGTACCACTTCCAAGTAGTCAGGACATCAACAATACCATCATACCAAATGTATTTAAAACTCCTGGGGTTAGACCACTTTCAGCAAGCTAAGGTAACTTCCGAGAATTGAAAAGTAGATTCGATAATGCTGTTTCGTCTTTGCC
Organism: Platycheirus rosarum; assembly: GCA_963971375.1. Classification (NCBI taxonomy): domain Eukaryota; kingdom Metazoa; phylum Arthropoda; class Insecta; order Diptera; family Syrphidae; genus Platycheirus; species Platycheirus rosarum. The sequence continues at coordinate 104,767,845 of OZ020507.1, forward strand.
AGCTGGTGGGGTAAGAGAACGCACAGTAGTCCGAGAAGATCTGAAGGCCTATATCAATTTGACCGTGATTCACGCGTTCCTTTCATACAAGGCTTCAGTATGTTCTGACCTTACGAACACCTTGAAGATTGAACTGCAGGATCAACTTGCAAGTTTCATGAGGGATATGAGTTTGAATCGAGTAGCAGCTCCTGGAGCAGGACCAGATCCAATCCAGGTCAATGCTTACCAAGTAGAGCAACCAACTCTCAGGCCTAATTCCAGCCAAGGAAATGCCTTCCAAGCTGGACCTCCAATTGCCGATCAGAGATCAAACTCATGTCGATCTGAACAAGTCCCTCATCCATCTCTCACATCGGCCAGATTCAGAACACCCCAGTTGCATCCAAACAGTAGGGCTTTTATTCCTGTAGGTCGTCAGAACAGAAGGCATCCAGATCCGATGAGTCGAGAGGCAGACCGAACTTCAGCAAATCCAAACGATTTGACTCCAGCTTATCCTCAATGGGCGAGATACCCAGGGCAAGGCAACCAAAAATATCGGTACCACCAACCACAACCAATTATCCATACGAATGCGAGATATCCAATTAATGTTGACAAATAGGGTTCTAAGTTTGATGGGAAACCTGATGGTCTTAGAGTTGAAGATTTTCTTTTCCTGAAAACCCTCTAATGTCAGTATGACTACCCATGGGCAGTGAACTTAAGAGACTTTCACTTGCTTTTTTCAGGGTCCGCTTGTGAATGGTGGTGACCAATGGTGAGAGAGGCGTTAATGGGGGAATATAAAAATCACCGTACTGATCTCGACGTCATGCGTGAGATAATGGACCGCCGACAGGCGCTTTAGGAGAATCTCAACTAAGGGAAGGGGTATCTGACAGGGAACTAGTAAGAATTCTAAAAAGAAATATTAATGAGCGAATAGGCAAATTGGTATTTCCTTATTGCAAAAGTTCGGTGTACGACACTTTAAAACCGCTAACTATGCGCCCCAGTCCAACGCATCCGAAATCCGCTCTTACCTCAAAACTGACCAACGTGATTGGGACTACCAAGTTAGCGACATAGCCTGTGCTATAAGAAGCTCCGTTTATAGCTCCACTAAGGTAACCCCCTATTTTGCTTTATTTGGATCCAATATGATAACACGGGAGTAGCTTTGAACTGGCAAACAAATTAAAAGCGGCTGAAATGCATTCGCAATCAATTTAAGAAAAACCTACTCAAAGCCTACAAGAAATCTGCAAAAACATACAACATTTGTACTCGTTGCCCGGGCAAGAAGTATATCGACGAAATTTTGTTGTGATCTGATGCATCGAAATAATTATCCGTCAAATTATGCCCGAAGTATTTAAAATGCCGAATAACTAAACAAGTAGGTGAACAAATGTATCAAATGGAAAACCTGGCAGGAAAGCAAATAGGGATATACCATGCCAAGGACTTAAAACAATAATAGTCAAAGAAAAAGAAAAAAATGCCAACGAAAAAGCTTATGAAGTACCCACGATAACTTACTACCCTTTCTATTTTCACTAGTAATCTAGCTTCTACGGTGCTCAGAGGAGTAAAACGTATTATATAAAATAATAATCCAAGCCAATAAGAAAACCTGATCTTCCATCAATTAAGCCCGGCTATTTTGTATCGTGAGTTCTCCCCACATTTTCAGTACTTTCTCTGCGCTGCACTTCGTCAAGCTCTATTGTCGCTGGACAAAGATCGAATGGCGTAGGCGTATCACAAACTTCTTACCATCCCATTGTAGAGTACATTCAAATTTCAAGTTTGTATATATACCGAAGTAAGATAAATGAAAAGGGTTCAAAAAGAAAAAAAGAAACTCACTTAGAATAAACTAGAGAGTTTAAAATGTTAATAACCGATGTATTTTCCTAATTTATACTTATACCTACTGCTGTTCATCTGACATAAGTTTTAAAAATATGGCTGGTACTACATCAATCCCTTTTTTTCTATCCCGATAGTTTGAGGCAAACCTATAGTGAAGGAATTTTGTTATGGGATTGAAGAATTACTTCTATTCAAGACGGCCAAGAAGATGATAACACTCCTACAGGTGTCCGATATAAAATGAAGTGAAACGGTTCTATACCCACTTCTCCCATCCTTACACTACTTGTGGATAGCTATTTAGGGGGAAATCTTTTAGGGTTTTAAGGTGGTTCAATAGAGAAGACAAGTAGCGTCTTACCTGGGTGTCTCATCGACGACGATGATGAGGTAATGAAATCACTTAACCAAATGCTAAGCAATGTGTGGATAATTTCGTAGAGATAATTTTTGCACAAATATTTAGTTTGATTGAAACTGAATTAATACGGATTACTTTTGGCGAGGATAACTGCTTGCATTTTGTACGAAACTTTTCACTTTTTGCAAAATAACTCAAACAGAACCGCGAGGAAACAAAATTGTTCGGAAGCTATTTTGTTATTTTCTGAAATGTCAAACTCAATGCCCTTTTTCCAAAGCCAGAGCCATCTTGGGTTTTACAGCGTTATAATCACTTGCTAGCAAGGATAGAAAATTTTGAAGCCACTGTTCTTAATTACGACTATTAGTAAGAGGACGAAAGTCGAACATAAAAATAAAAGTTAGTTGCAGTTAAATTGAAATAAATTAAAATAATTTAGAAGTGATAAGTTGTGCAATAAAGCGTGAACCGCCCTCCACAGGAAGGAATTCCATAGGTACAAACTTGCAGTTTTTTTTGATTCAAGGGTAGTATACTGAAACTGAGTGAGATCGTGGCAGTCATAGGCTGTTACAAGAAGTCGTGACCGCCAAGAGTTTTTGTTGCACCACATCAACAATCAATGTATGTAAGAAGAAGAGTGACCAGAGATCTTAAAATTAAATTCCTACCATCCAAGTTATATCAAGAAACTGTACCTCGTGATCAAGATTCCAGAAAAAACGTAAGACTCGAGTTCTCGTAATTAAACTCGGAATTGGACTTAAAAAGTACAATTATCTTATGTTAAAAAAAATGGTGAAGACTCATTTTTAAAACCTGTTCGCTTTAACCAAGAAAAAAGGGTTTCTGCAAGATTATAGCCTCGATGCTATATTTGCAGAATACCGTTAATTATGTTGTTATATAAAAAGTTCTAAAGTGTTCCTGCTTAAACATAAATGTATTTATTTAATTGTAGATTTAAATCCAATTCTTCGTTTTCATTTATATCTCTTCCCGTGAGATCAACGAAATCAAGCATCGTTGCGCGTGGTTAGTGGAAAGATGTGGGACCGTCCGAAAACCAACTGCATGCTGTTGACATGTGTTATGTGTTTTCTGTTTTCCGTCCTCTTCCTATCTTCTGTTCTGTCCTGTATCAATGTCGGTTTGTGTATTGTCTTGTAATTGTCTCAGCCGATGGCCTCAGTAGCCAGTGCTCATAAGTGCCTCTACTTCGAAGATTTATCTACGGAGCAGATCAATATGTAATGTGTAATGCATTTATATCTATAATTATTTTTTTTTAGTTTGTAAGTGATAATTTAAGTTTCTGCTTTCTAAATTAATTAAAACCAATGTAATTGGGGCATCCCATAAGAGTTGCCAAAATAGAGTTCTATTTAGGTAAGGTTTGGGGTTTTGTTAACTGGATATAGGTTAAGATATTCGACAAAAATTTCCTTCAGAAGAAACTGAAATTAATCGCATTAGTGTTTTTTTTTGTAAATTAATTTTGACCTGATATAGTTTTAACTAGTTCAATAGTTCTTTTAAAATATACATACATAATTTGTTATGAAATAAAATAAAATGTATTCTGAAATTAGTAGATGAACGAAGTACAGTTTGTTGTTATTTGCTGGTCAAAGGTAGCAAATATGGAGTCCTAAATATATTTTCAGGGGTGTGAAAGGTAAGTGTCTGTTTAGTGGTTATGGCTTGATCCAGTGGTAAAGGTAACATCTTTATATGGGGAAATGCAAAACCAGGCCTAAGAATTTCCAGGAGGGTGGGTAAAAAGGCCACGCTGCAACAAAAACAGCAGCGCCCTGGCGTAGGAAAAATATGTCCGTCCCAGGTCCTTTTATACCAGGTGATACCGGGTATCCCTTATAGACCTGATATATGTTTTGCTTGCAGATGAGGTTCAGGACTGGAGATAAGATCCCCCCATTCTGGCGAGTTGAGCTCGAGCGGCGCAAGCAGGCCACATCTCCAGTGCTGAACATTCCACCTTTTAGTGTCCTGATCCTAACCCGCTCCATTCTACTTCCTAACCATAGACCAGAATCCAATCCCCTCCTCTTGTCCCGCAAAAATGGCACCCAGCGTAACGTAACGCAACGTAACGTCCACAGTGTTTGTTTTGTCCTTAAATGTGATCGGTTACAACTGCTCTTGCGGTATTCTTCAGAAAGTTCGTATGTCTTCTTCCAGAAGGTTCTTACGTACTATGATGATTTGCAACAAAGTATTTGAAGGGTGCAGCGATTGTAGTTGAACCTGATAAACCTTTTCTTTTCTTAACTCTTTCTTTTTGTGAGTTTCACTTTCCTATCTCTTATGTTTTCTAATTTCTATTCCATGCTATATTATATCCTCTTTGAGACCGGTGGCCGTGCATGACCAGAGGTTGAGCATCGTTGCACCATTCTTAACAAAATAATTTGATACTATTTGAAATTTGTTCTTTCCAAACCTAAACTTCTAGCATAGTCGAATAGACCGACTAGAACTGCTGGCCTGAAGAAATAATAAAAATTTGTGTGTTGTTCTTTAATTTTCTTATAAGCCCCTTTAAACTTTTCCTACGCCAAGGAATTATACTAAGTCCGTCTGCAGTTCATAATAAACATCATAAATTATCCAATGAAGATCGAGCCATAAAGCAAAGGTAACTACCGAAGAGTACTACCCGTAGCACCCCGAATGCTAATATAACAACCGAAAACATACAGCAAAAAACTTGTCACTTTTTCTTTATTACTATATTTTTTATATTAAATTCCTAACCTAAATTGATATAAGACATTTAAGTTATTTATTTTAAACTTATATAAATATACCTACACACAAACAAACAAGCAGTATAATAAACTAAAGCTAGGTAATATAGATATACAAATATATATAATTTTTTTTTAGATACTTAATTAATAATACATATTTACATTTACTTTACGCCTTACTTTTCTAAGTATAGACACCCCCAGTTGCATCCAAACAGTAGGGCTTTTATTCCTGTAGGTCGTCACAACAGAAGGCATCCAGATCCGATGAGACGAGAGGCAGACCGAACTTCAGCAAATCCAAACGATTTTACTCCAGCTTATCTTCAATAGGCGAGATACCCAGGGCAAGGCAACCAAAAATATCGGTACCACCAACCACAACCAATTATCCATACGAATGTGAGAGGTCCAATTAAAGTTGACAAATGGGGTCTTAAGTTTGATGGGAGTTGAAGATTTTCTTTTCCGTCTGGAAACCCTCCAATGTCAGTATGACTGCCCATGGGCAGTGAACTTAAGAGACTTTTACTTGCTTTTTTCAGGGTCCACTTGTGAATGGTGGTGGCGATTCCAACACCATAACAATCTTCCTGACTGGCCAATGGTGAGAGAGGCGTTAATGTGGGTATATAAAAATCACCGTACTGATCTCGAAGTCATGCGTGAGATAATGGACCGCCGACAAGCGCTTTAAGAGAACAGTACGGACTACTTGAAAGCAATAAATCGTCTGAGATCTCAGCTAAGGGAAGGGGTATCCGACAGGGAACTAGTAAAAATTCTAAAACGAAATCTTAATGAGGTCAATGAGGTAGATTTCGACCAAGAAGATTTTTCTTCTTCTTGTTTAAATGAACAACTGGCAGCCTATCATTTTGAATGCGAGTCCGAGGTACTCAACAAATTTTGCGACAAGTGTGATCAAGAGGGTGTTAAGACTTTTCAATGTACCAAATGTAACCCGGAAAACCGAATGCAGAGCGCGACGTCGTCGGAGGAGTCGCGTTTAATGCAAACCCACAACCTCCAATAATTTATAAAAATGATATAGCTTTTTAAACCGAAGAGGGTAATCCAAGTTTCTCTTCTAGCAAGACCAACCAACTTAAAATTTTGAAAAGACACCAAGTCCGAAAGAATAAATTTAATGACAACTAAAAGTGTAGAGGTGAAGCCGTTGCATAAGAGGATAGAGGAGTATAAACTAGCAAGAGTACAATTAAAGAACTCAACAAGCCAATTTACGTTTTACTTGGTTCCCAATCTAAACCAAGACTTGTACATTGGTATAGACTTTTGGAAAGTTTTTCAAAAGCTTCCAATTTAGTAAGTTCTTTTAGCATGGTCAATGACCCCTCCGACCTCTCGAATGCTCATGATATAAGTCCAGAACAGCAGGCTCCATTGGATGCATTAAGGGACAAATGCCTCTGTTTTGAACGAGATGGTCTTGGTAAAACAGCGCTCATGGAGCACGTGATAGATACTGGGGACGCAGCCCCTGTCAAACAGCGTCACTACTCTGTCTCTCCAGCCGTACAGGCCATTCTTTATAAAGAAATAGATCACATGTTAAGTCTCGGTGTTATCGAGGAGAGCGAAGGTCCTTGGTGTTCGCCTGTGATCCTTTTACAGAAACCCGCTTAAATTCGTTTATGTCTGCACTCCCGCAAAGGAAACTCGTTGACCAAGAAAAACGTCAATCCTCTCACACACATCGAAAGTCTTCTGAGCCGTCTTAACGATACGGTCTAAATTAGCAGCATAGACCTTAAAGAAGCCTTCTGGCAAATACCTTCGGAGAGACAGGGTAGGGAAAAAACTGCCTTTGCGGTACCGGGGAGACCCTTGTACCAGTTAACAGTAATGCCTTTTAGGTTGTGTAACGCAGCCCAAAGGTTGAGCCAATTAATGGACAAGGTTATCTCTGTACGACACAGGGACCGTGTCTTCGTCTATCTGGACGATTTTATCATCATGGCGGCTGACTTTGAGACACACCTAGCTCTTGTAGAGGAAGTAGCCGAATGTTTGCGAAAGGCAAACCTAACCATCAACTTGGCAAAGTCGAAGTTTTGCTTCAAGGTACTTAAGTATTAAGGGTTTATCGTTGGTGGGGGCACGCATAGGACTGACCTTGAAAAAGTTAAAGCCACATTGAATTTCCTTTTCCTAACAAATCAGACGGTAACTTGGCTTAGCCGGTTGGTACCGTAAGTTTATTAAAGATTTTCCGACCCTTACTGCACCCCTGACAGAGCTTCTTAAGAAGACTAATGAGAAATTTAAGATTACTGAAGAAGCGCTTGAGGCATTCGAAAATCTTAAGGTAGCTTTGACTTCAACACCGGTGCTAGCAAGTCCAAACATTTCGAAGAGATTCTACATCCAGTGTGATACTTCTGATGCGGGTATAGGAGCAGTTGTATTTGAAAAGACTGATGACGAAGAAGAAATTCCCATAGATTTCTTCTTACAAAGGTGCAACAAATGTCAAAGAAACTATAGTGTAACCGAGAAGGAGTGCAAGGCGGCGGTTAAGGCGGTGCAAAAATTTAGACTTTACATTGAAGGCATGGACTTCACGGTAATCACCGACCACTCCAGTCTCCAATGGCTTATGAGCATGAAAGACCTCAGTGGAAAGCTCACCAGGAGTTTGCTGTTACAGTCCTATGCCTTCGACATCCAGCACCGGAAAGGCTCGCTAAATGTAGTTCCCGACACTCTTTCTCGGGTGCACTTGGACTCTCTGGCCATACAAGAAGTGGCACCCCTGATATACTTGAACTCCGAAGAATTTCAGTCAGAGGAATACACAAGTCTCATAAAGGCTATTAAAGATCACGCCGAAGAATTGTCAGATATTAAAATTGAAGACGGCTACGTTTACAAGCGGTGTATTAAATAGGAAGAACGATCCGTCATGTATGAACATTCGTGGCGACTATAGGTACCCTCAGGTTTAAACGAAGAAATTTTAAGGAGGTCCCATGATCCCGCACAATCCTCTCACGGTGGCCTGGCTAAAACCGTGCAACGGATAAAGGAGCACTTTTATTGACCAAACATGAGTATTCAAAATAAAAAATATGTTTTTAAATGTTCCGTATGCAAGCAGAGTAAAGTGGTAAACCAAATAACTCGACTCCCAATGAATGCTTTTTTTTATTACGAATCGCCCTTTCGAAAAAAATTATATTGATTTCTTAGGTCCTTACCCCCGTTCGAAAGCTGGCCATGCAAATGTTTTGGTGGTACTAGACCATATGACAAAATTTGTTATGTTTAAAGCTTTGAGAAAAGTAAATTCCCTAAGTGTTGTAAAGTTTTTTGCGGGATGACATCTTCAACCTGTTTGGTGTTCCTCGGGTCCTCCACTCAGATAATGCAAACAGTTTCAAGCCAAAGAATTTCAAAACTTGTTGCAAAAGTTCAGTGTAAGACACTTCAAAACCGCTAACTATGCGCCCCAGTCAAACACATCCGAAAGGGTGAACAGAATTTTACTCGCATCCATCAGCTCTTACCTCAAAACCGACCAACATGATTGGGACTACCAAGTTAGCGACATAGCCTGTTTTATAAGAAGCTTCGTTTATAGCTCCACTAAGGTAACCCCCTATTTTGCTTTATTTGGATCCAATATGATCACATACGGGAGTAGCTATGAACTGGCAAACAAATTAAGAGCGGCTGAAATGCATTCGCAATCAACATAAAGAAAACCTACTCAAATCTCCAAAAACCTACAACATTTTAACTCGTAAAATTCGCTTCTTGCCCGGGCAAGAAGTATATCGACGAAATTTTGTTGTGATCTGATGCATCGAAACAATTATCCGTCAAATTATGACCGATGTATTTAAAATGCCGAATAACTAAACAAGTAGGCGAACAAATGTATCAACTGGAAAACCTGGCAGGAAAGCAAATAGGGATATACCATGCCAAGGACTTAAAACAATAATAGTCAAAGAAAAAGAAAAAAAAGCCAACGAAAAAGCTTATGAAGTACCCACCGTAACTTACTACACTTTTTATTTTCACTGGTAATCTAGCTTCTACGGTGCTCAGAGGTGTAAAACGTATTTAATAAAATAATAATCCAAGCCAATATGAAAACCTGATCTTCCATCAATTAAGCCCGGCTATTTTGTATCGTGAGTTCTCCCCACATTTTCTGTACTTTCACGCGCACGCACAAGCTTTCATTGAAATCAACGAGCAAGGTTCTTCCTTCCAATTTACATAAATATTTTTTTTTTGTTGTGAACCTCTTAAAGTAAAACAACGAACATGTTCCGTATACCACCACAATTTAACCCCGCTGGAGAACAAAAAAGTGTCCATGACAAAGTTCACACAAAACTCGTTTTTCATGGTTTTCTCTGCGCTGCACTTCGTCAAGCTCTATCGTCGCTGGACAAATATCGAATGGCGTAGGCGTATCACAAACTTCTTACCATCCCATTGTAGAGTACATTTAAATTTTGTATATATACCGAAGTAAGATAACTGAAAAAGGTTCAAAAAGAAAAAAAAACTCGCTTAGAATCAACTAGAGAGTTTAAAATGTTAATAACCGATGTATCTTCCTAATTTATACTTAAACCTACTGCTGTTCATCTGACATAAGTTTTAAAAATATTTTTGGTACTACATCAATCCCTTTTTTTCTATCCCGATAGTTTGAGGCAAACCTATAGTGAAGGAATTTTGTTATGGGATTGAAGAATTACTTCTATTCAAGACGGCCAAGAAGATGATAACACTCCTACAGGTGTCCGATATAAAATGAAGTGAAACGGTTCTATACCCACTTCTCCCATCCTTACACTACTTGTGGATAGCTATTTAGGGGGAAATCTTTTAGGGTTTTAAGGTGGTTCAATAGAGAAGACAAGTAGCGTCTTACCTGGGTGTCTCATCGACGACGATGATGAGGTAATGAAATCACTTAACCAAATGCTAAGCAATGTGTGGATAATTTCGTAGAGATAATTTTTGCACAAATATTTAGTTTGATTGAAATTGAATTAATACGGATTACTTTTTGGCGAGGATAACTGCTTGCATTTTGTACGAAACTTTTCACTTTTTGCAAAATAACCCAAACAGAACCGCGAGGAAACAAAATGGTTCGGAAGCTATTTTGTTATTTTCTGAAATGTCAAACTCAATGCCCTCTTTTCCGAAGCCAGAGCCATCTAGGGTTTTATAGCGTTATAATCACTAGCTAGCAAGTATAGAAAATTTTGAAGCCACTGTTCGTAATTACGAATATTAGTAAGAGGACGAAAATCGAAAAAGTCTTCTTAAAAGTGGTTCGATACGATGAAAATCATGTTGAATGGCGTGAGGAAGTGGCACAATCGGGTGTTCGGGATAGAGTGGAAGGACAAATTCCAAAAAGTTAAAATTGGAATGTTGATAGTGCAGCTTGCATCAGGAAAGTTCGTCATTGCATTTCAAAACGTGCAGCTCGCTTCGAGTGCATTGCATACGTAACTCGTAACTTCGTAACATAAAAATAAAAGTTAGTTGCAGTTAAATTGAAATAAATTAAAATAATTTAGAAGTGACTAGTTGTGCAATAAAGCGTGAACTGCCCTCCACAGGAAGGAATCCCATAGGTACAAACTTGCAGTTTTTTTTTTGATTCAAGGGTAGTATACTGAAACTGAGTGAGATCGTGGCAGTCATAGGCTGTTACAAGAAGTCGTGACCGCCAAGAGTTTTTGTTGCACCACATCAACAATCAATGTATGTAAGAAGAAGAGTGACCAGAGATCTTAAAATTAAATTCCTACCATCCAAGTTATATCAAGAAACTGTACCTCGTGATCAAGATTCCAGAAAAAACGTAAGACTCGAGTTCTCGTAATTAAACTCGGAGTTGGACTTAAAAAGTACAATTATCTTATTTTAAAAAAAATGGTGAAGACTCATTTTTAAAACCTATTCGCTTTATCCAAGAAAAAAGGGTTTCTGCAAGATTATAGCCCCGATGCTATATTTGCAGAATACCGTTAATTATGTTGTTATATAAAAAGTTCTAAAGTGTTCCTGCTTAAACATAAATGTATTTATTTAATTGTAGATTTAAATCCAATTCTTCGTTTTCATTTATATCTCTTCCCGTGAGATCAACGAAATCAAGCATCGTTGCGCGTGGTTAGTGGAAAGATGTGGGACCGTCCGAAAACCAACTGCATGCTGTTGACATGTGTTATGTGTTTTCTGTTTTCCGTCCTCTTCCTATCTTCTGTTCTGTCCTATATCAATGTCGGTTTGTGTATTGTCTTGTAATTGTCTGAGCCGATGGCCTCAGTAGCCAGTGCTCATAAGTGCCTCTACTTCGAAGATTTATCTACGGAGCAGATCAATATGTAATGTGTAATGCATTTATATCTATAATTATTTTTTTTTAGTTTGTAAGTGATAATTTAAGTTTCTGCTTTCTAAATTAATTTAAACCAATGTAATTGGGGCATCCCATAAGAGTTGCCAAAATAGAGTTCTATTTAGGTAAGGTTTGGGGTTTTGTTAACTGGATATAGGTTAAGATATTCGACAAAAATTTCCTTCAGAAGAAACTGAAATTAATCGCATTAGTGTTTTTTTTTGTAAATTAATTTTGACCTGATATAGTTTTAACTAGTTCAATAGTTCTTTTAAAATATACATACATAATTTGTTATGAAATAAAATAAAATGTATTCTGAAATTAGTAGATGAACGAAGTACAGTTTGTTGTTATTTGCTGGTCAAAGGTAGCAAATATGGAGTCCTAACTATATTTTCAGGGGTGTGAAAGGTAAGTGTCTGTTTGGTGGTTATGGCTTGATCCAGTGGTAAAGGTAACATCTTTATATGGGGAAATTCAAAACCAGGCCTAGGAATTTCCAGGAGGGTGGGTAAAAAGGCCACTCTGTAACAAAAACAGCAGCGCCCTGGCGTAGGAAAAATATGTCCGTCCCAGGTCCTTTTATACCAGGTGATACCGGGTATCCCTTATAGACCTGATATATGTTTTGCTTGCAGATGAGGTTCAGGACTGGAGATAAGATCCCCCCATTCCGGCGAGTTGAGCTCGAGCGGCGCAAGCAGGCCGCATCTCCAGTGCTGAATATTCCACCTTATAGAGTCCTGATCTTAACCCGCTCCATTCTACTTCCTAACCATAGACCAGAATCCAATCCCCTCCTCTTGTCCCGCAACAAATGGAACCCAGTGTAACGTAACGCAACGTAACGTCCACAGTGTTTGTTTCGTCCTTAAATGTGATCGGTTACAACTGCTCTTGCGGTACTCTTCAGAAAGTTCGTATGTCTTCTTCTAGAAGGTTCTTACGTACTATGATGATTTGCAACGAAGTATTTTGAAGGGTGCAGCGATTGTAGTTGAACCTGATAAACCTTTTCTTTTCTTAACTCTTTCTTTTTGTGAGTTTCACTTTCCTATCTCTTATATTTTCTAATTTCTATTCCATGCTATATTATATCCTCTTTGAGACCGGTGGCCGTGCATGACCAGAGGTTGAGCATCGTTGCACCATTCTTAACAAAATAATTTGATACTATTTGAAGTTTGTTCTTTCCAAACCTAAACTTCTAGCATAGTCGAATAGACCGACTAGAACTGCTGGCCTGAAGAAAGAATATAAATTTTTGTGTTGTTCTTTAATTTTCTTATAAGCCCCTTTAAACTTTTCCTACGCCAAGGAATTATACTTAGTCCATCTGCAGTTCATAATAAACATCATGAATTATCCAATGAAGATCGAGCAATAAAGCCAAGGTAACCACCGAAGAGTACTACCCGTAGCACCCCGAATGCTAGTGTAACAACCGAAAACATACCGCAAAAAACTTGTCACTTTTTCTTCATTACTTTATTTTTGATATTATATTCCTAACCTAAATTGATATAAGACATTTAAGTAATTTATTTTAAACATAAATAAATATACCTACACACAAACACACAAGCAGTATAATAAACTAAAGCTAGGTAATATAGATATACAAATATATATAATTTTTTTTCATTTTTTTTAGATACTTAATTACTAAAACATATTTACATTTACTTTACGCCTTACTTATCTAAGTATAGAAATATATTCTTAATTTACTTGTTTATATTTTCTTCAATTAATATATTAACCTGGTAAGAGGTTGTTATTTGTCTTCAATTTGCCATGAACTTGTCTTGAACTAATTACCGCCTCAATATGTCTTCACCTATTCGTTGCCCAACCGAATTCGGGTGCGATCAGGAAGGGTAATGTACAGCGAACGCCGCCTATCACTTCTCATCGTTCCAATTTAAATCCTCCAGCTCCTTCCGGTATTCCAGATTTTGAACGCATGTGTCACGACTATTCGATCAATTCTATCTCTGTACCCACCTATAGCAGTTTGAGTGGGGGGGCATCTTCAGTACCACTTCCAAGTAGTCAGGACATCAACGATACCATCATACCAAATGTAGCTAAAACTCCTGGGGTTAGACCACTTTCAGCAAGCTTAGGTAACGTCCGAGAATTGAAAAGTAGATTCGATAGTGCTGTTTCGTCTTTGCTAGCGGGTGGGGTTAGAGAACGCACAGTAGTCCCAGAAGTTCTGAAGGCCTATATCAATTTGACCGTGATGCACGCGTTCCTTTCATACAAGGCTTCAGTATGCTCTGATCTTACTACTGACCTTGAAGATTGAATTGCAGGATCAACTCGCAGGTTTTATGAGGGATATGGATTTGAACCGAGTAGCAGCTCCTGGAGCAGGACCAGATCCAATCCAGGTCAATGCTCACCAAGTAGAGCAACCAACTCCCAGGCCTAATTCCAGCCAAGGAAATGCCTTCCAAGCTGGACCTCCAATTGCCGATCCGAGATCAAACTCATGTCGATCTGAACAACTCCCTCATCCATCTCTCACATCGGCCAGATTCAGAACACCCTAGTTGCATCCAAACAGTAGGGCTTTTATTCCTGTAGGTCGTCAGAACAGAAGGCATCCAGATCCGATGAGACGAGAGGCAGACCGAACTTCAGCAAATCCAAACGATTTTACTCCAGCTTATCCTCAATGGGCGAGATACCCAGGCCAAAGCAACCAAAAATATCGGTACCACCAACCACAACTAATAATCCATAAGAATGTGAGAGGTCCAATTAAAGTTGACAAATGGGGTCTTAAGTTTGATGGGAAACCTGATGGTCTTAGAGTTGAAGATTTTCTTTTCCTGGAAACCGTCCAATGTCAGTATTCACTTGCTTTTTTCAGGGTCCGCTTGTGAATGGTGGTGGCCAATGGTGAGAGAGGCGTTAATGCGGGAATATAAAAATCACCGTACTGATCTCGAAGTAATGTGTGAAATAATGGACCGCCGACAGGGGCTTTGGGAGAACAGTACGGACTACTTCGAAGAAATAAATCGTTTGAGATCTCAGCTAAGGGAAGGGGTATCCGACAGGGAACTAGTAAAAATTCTAAAAAGAAATCTTAACGAGCGAATAGGAAAATTGGTATTTCCCATGACTATACTTACGGTCGACCAGTTGAGAACCCTGTGGTAAGGAAGTCAAGATTGCGTTTCTGAGACCTGATAGAGATACACAAAAATATTCAAGACCACTAGTGAAGTGGGTCAATGAGGTAGTTGTCGAACAAGAAGATTTTTCTTCTTCTTGTTCAGATGAACAACTGAGAGCCTATCATTTTGATTGCGAGTCCGAGGTATTCAACAAATTTTGCGACAACTGTGGTCAAGAGGGTGTTAAGACTTCTTAGTGTACCAAATGTAACCCGGAAAACCGAACGCAGAGCGCGACGTCGTCGGAGGAGTCGCGTGCAATGCAAACCCACAACCTCCAATAATTTATAAAAATCAAATAGCTTGTAAAACCGAAGAGGGTAATCCAAGTTTCTCTTCTAGCAAGACCAACCAACTTAAAATTTTGAAACGAGACAATTTAATGTCAACTAAAAGTGTAGAGGTGAAGCCGTTGCATAAGAGGATAGAGGAGTATAAACTAGCAAGAGTACAATTTAAGAACTCGACAAGCCAATTTACGTTTTACTTGGTTCCAAATCTAGACCAAGACTTGTACATTGGTATAGACTTTTGGAAAGTTTTTCAAATAGCTTCCAATTTAGTAAGTTCTCCGACCTCTCGAATGCTCATGATCTAACTCCAGAACAGCAGGCTCGATTGGATGCAGTAAGGGACAAATACCTCTGTTTTGAACGAGATGGTCTTGGTAAACAGCGCTCATGGAGCACGTGATAGATACTGGGGACGCAGCCCCTGTCAAACACCATCACTACCCTGTCTATCCAAGGGTACAGGCCATTCTTTATAAAGAAATAGATCGCATGTTAAGTCTCGGTGTTATCAAGGAGAGCGAAGGTCCTTGGTGTTCGCCTGTGGTCCTTTTACAGAAACCCGCTAAAATTAGTTTATGACTGCACTCCCGCAAGGGGAACTCGTTGACCAAGAAAAACGCCAACCCTCTCCGACACATCGAAGGTCTTCTGAGCCGTCTTAACGATACGGTCTAAATAAGCAGCATAGACCTAAAAGAAGCCTTCTGGCAAATACCTTTGGAGAAACAGGGTAGGGAAAAAACTGCCTTTGCGGTACCGGGGAGACCCTTGCACCAGTTAACAGTAATGCCTTTTAGGTTGTGTAACGCAGCCCAAAGGTTGAGCCAATTAATGGACAAGGTTATCCCTGCACGACACAGGGACCGTGTTTTCGTCTATATGGACGATTTTCTCATCATGGCGGCCGACTTTGAGACACTTTTAGCGCTGGTAGAGGAAGTAGCCGAATGTTTGCGAAAGGCAAACCTAACCATCAACATGGCAAAGTCGAAGTTTTGCTTCAAGGTACTTAAGTATTAAGGGTTTATCGTTGGTGGGGGCACGCATAGGACTGACCCAGAAAAAGTTAAAGCCATCGTTGAATTTCCTTTTCCTAACAAATCAGACGGTTACTTGGCTTAGCCGGTTGGTACCGTAAGTTTATTAAAGATTTTCCGACCCTTACTGCACCCCTGACAGAGCTTCTTAAGAAGACTAATGAGAAATTTAAGATTACTGAAGAAGCGCTTGAGGCATTCGAAAATCTTAAGGTAGCTTTGAATTCAACACCGGTGCTAGCAAGTCCAAACATTTCGAAGAGATTCTACATCCAGTGTGATACTTCTGATGCGGGTATAGGAGCAGTTGTATTTGAAAAGACTGATGACGAAGAAGAAATTCCCATAGATTTCTTCTTACAAAGGTGCAACAAATGTCAAAGAAACTATAGTGTAACCGAGAAGGAGTGCAAGGCGGCGGTTAAGGCGGTGCAAAAATTTAGACTTTACATTGAAGGCATGGACTTCACGGTAATCACCGACCACTCCAGCCTCCAATGGCTTATGAGCATGAAAGACCTCAGTGGAAAGCTCACCAGGAGTTTGCTGTTACAGTCCTATGCCTTCGACATCCAGCACCGGAAAGGCTCGCTAAATGTAGTTCCCGACACTCTTTCTCGGGTGCACTTGGACTCTCTGGCCATACAAGAAGTGGCACCCCTGATATACTTGAACTCCGAAGAATTTCAGTCAGAGGAATACACAAGTCTCATAAAGGCTATTAAAGATCACGCCGAAGAATTGTCAGATATTAAAATTGAAGACGGCTACGTTTACAAGCGGTGTATTAAATAGGAAGAACGATCCGTCATGTATGAACATTCGTGGCGACTATAGGTACCCTCAGGTTTAAACGAAGAAATTTTAAGGAGGTCCCATGATCCCGCACAATCCTCTCACGGTGGCCTGGCTAAAACCGTTCAACGGATAAAGGAGCACTTTTATTGACCAAACATGAGTATTCAAAATAAAAAATATGTTTTTAAATGTTCCGTATGCAAGCAGAGTAAAGTGGTTAACCAAATAACTCGACCCCCAATGAATGCTCCCTTTATTACGAATCGCCCTTTCGAAAAAATTTATATTGATTTTTTAGGTCCTTACCCCCGTTCGAAAGCTGGCAATGCATATGTTTTGGTGGTACTAGACCATATGACAAAATTTGTTATGTTTAAAGCTTTGAGAAAAGTAAATTCCCTAAGTGTTGTAAAGTTTTTTGCGGGATGACATCTTCAACCTGTTTGGTGTTCCTCGGGTCCTCCACTCAGATAATGGCAAACAGTTTCAAGCCAAAGAATTTCAAAACTTGTTGCAAAAGTTCGGTGTAAGACACTTCAAAACCGCTAACTATGCGCCCCAGTCAAACACATCCGAAAGGGTGAACAGAATTTTACTCGCAGCCATCAGCTCTTACCTCAAAACCGACCAACGTGATTGGAACTACCAAGTTAGCGACATAGCCTGTTTTATAAGAAGCTCCGTTTATAGCTCCACTAAGGTAACCCCCTATTTTGCTTTATTTGGATCCAATATATCAAAAACCTACAACATTTTTACTCGTAAAATTCGCTTCTTGCCCGGGCAAGAAGTATATCGACGAAATTTTTATTGTGATCTGATGCATCGAAACAACTATCCGCCAAATTATGCCCGAAGTATTTAAAATGCCGAATAACTAAACAAGTAGGCGAACAAGCGTGTTGTGTAGCGCGCTTGACCACTTCTTAAAAGGGAATTGCTTTGATGCGATTAATTAAAATCCTACCTGCCTATTTGAAGGATTCCAGTTGTTAAAGCCTCTGGCGGCTGGTATTCTTTGGCCGTAAAAACCGACTTTTTTATGGCTGAAAAGAATTTGAATGTATAATAACCTTTATGAATGTTTTGCTCCTTTGTTCGAGAAAAAAAAAGAAAAAAATACTTTTTATAGTTTACTATGTTTAGACAGTCTCTACAGTATATTAAAGTCCAGTACATTATTCCTTTATTTAATTTTTCGGGGCTGTATTTATATTGCTTAAAACTATTGAAGTTATGCATTGCTGCATAACCACCGAAATTCTTAACCTAGTTATACAATAATTACTTAATACTATTTTAGTTATGCATTTCTGCATACACACCGAAATTCTTAACCTGGTTATACACTAAATTCATACCTATCGATGCCGTCGTCGTCGCAGAACTTTTCCAGTATCATGTTTATTTTTTTGTTTATCGGCGTACTACATTTTTTATCGTATACCAGTGTACCAGAATTGGTTGTAGGTATACCCTGGTACCGCAATTGCTTATTGCATTTTGCCGGATATTGGTAGCCGCACCTTCAATTCTTCATATTGCTAAACTGCCCTTTTAGCCTGTGGTTACTTTTCGTTGTTTCATTGGTAGAATTGTGGTGCATTCTTTTCGGCGAATGGCTAACACAACACTTCCCCCCTTCAAAAAAAGGGCACATTTTTGTTTTGGAGAGACAAAAATTGTTTTGACGGTGCACCTTATCTTCTTTTTGGTTTTCTGGCCAAAGTTATTTCGCTAGTTTTAGCTTTCTTCTTCGTGATCGATTTTGGCACGTTTTTGTTTTGGAGAGACAAAAATTGTTGTGACGCTGCATCTTATCTTTGTTTTGTTTTTCTGGACAACCGAAGATTTTAGCTTTCTTCTTCCTGAAGATTTTGGTACGAATGGATTGCGTCTATGTATTATTTGGCACACCGGATGTATAGGGCACAGTGCAAATTATTGAATACTTATTAAAAAAAAAAATTATTTATATATATTATTTTCTAAAATATAAATGACTTACAAAAAATTTTTGTTACAATTTTTTTTTTGGAAAATTCTATTTGTTAATAGTATGTTTTAACATTTCGTTTTGACTTAACATTTATTACATCAATTTTAAAAGTTGTATATAATATTTTTATTAACTACTTTAATCATGTTTTAATAAATTTTCACAATATTTACTTTTTTTGTGTATTACAATATCATCAAAATAATTTTTTTTTTCAATAAAAAAATTCGTTTTTATACATATATTAAATTTTAGCATTATTTTTATCTAATTTTATTTTGTTTTTTTTATTATCACTTTTTTCCTTTTTTATAAAATAGTTTTTTTTTGTGTCAGAAAATTTTAACATGTTTTAAAAAAAAAATTCTTTATTTTTGTTTGTCTTTTATAACATTAATTTTAAAAATTGAATTTGAATATTCTTTTCTTTTTTTTAAATATTTCAAATATGTATTCTGATTTTATATATTGAATTTATTTATTTTTTTTTACTATCATCTAATTTTTCTTTTTATAAAAATAATTTTTTTTTGTGTCAGAAAATTTTAACAGGTAAAAAAAATTGTTCTTTATTTTGTTTGTCTTTTATAACATTAATTTTAAAAATTGAATTTGAACATTCTTTTCTTTTTCTTTTTTTTTTAAATACTTCAATTATGTATTCTGATTTCATATATTGAATTTATATTTTTTTTTGTATTATAATATCGTTTTTCTGTATTCTTTTTATTACAAAAAATAAAGATCTATTCTGTTCTGTAGTATGTTAGAATGTTTTTGTGTTGTGTTTGTGTTTCTGTTTATTTGTACGAAGTGTTTTCTTTTTTTGTTTAACTTCAAGTGTGCTTATGTATGCATGTAATATTGTTGTGTAATGTATTTTAATTACTGTGTTTGTGTGATATTGTTGGGGATTTTTTTTATATATATATCCCTCTTTTATAGGCTTTATTATTTTTTTTGTGTGGGGTATTACAATTTTATATATATATATATATTTCCCTCTTTTCTTTTTATTTATTATTATTTTTTTTATATATGTTGGGTTTATACCTCTTTTCTTTATATATTATTTATTCTGGCAATTTATGGCTGGCAATCATGCATATAAATTCGCCGTTGTCCAAACCCATTAACTGTCTAGGCTCGGGGTACGGTGACGGTTTTGAGTAGGTAGGTGGGTGGATTGTGAGTTTTGTTTTTTCTTTTTCCACTATTTGTTTATGAACCTTTCTATAGTGCTTCTTATGCGGATACGCCGAGTCTATTGTAGTTCTTAAAAAATTATTTTAACTGTTTTAATTTTTACTTGTTTTGTGTAGATTTATTACAATATTTACAAATCTATTGTTTACTTTATTTTACTTAAACTTTACTTAACTTGTTGTTTCCTTTGTTTATTTTAATTTTTAAATTAAGAAAAGCTAGTTTAATATTTGTATTGTGAATAATGTTAAGATAATTAGATTTTAAAAATATTTCCTTATCGCTTCTTTTTTTCTACAAAGTTCTTCATAATACAATTTATGTTTTTTGGTTCTCCTTTTTAGGAATAATTCGGAAATATTTTCTAATATTATACTATTATTCTGTTCTATTTATAGACGATCATTTTATATATATATTTTTTTGTATTGTCTAGGTGACATTTTTCTTATCAGTGTTTTTGCTTTACTTATAAATTTGTTTCACTACTATTTCTCCTCTAAGAGTTAACTTTATGGGTTAAGATTAAAATAAAAACTTGTAAGCATTTCTTTTTATTTCTTATTTGCAAAATAAAATACGTTTTGGACTGTTTGCAACTTTTTTTTTATGTTGTTTCCTTCTATTGGTGTACATAAAAAGCACGCAAAGTTATAAAAATCTTCTAAAGATTTATTTAAAATATAATAATGTGTTTTCATTTAATTTTTTTTTTATTGAAAATAATTTGCAAAATAGATAACAACTTATTTATCCTGAGTGATTATGTCACATGCATTTCATTATGGCAAGCTTTTTTCTGTAAATTTCTAATTTTTTTTTGTGATCCTAAGTCTAAAGTTTATTTCTTTTAATAAGACTGAAAGATAGTGGTGCAATGAGGAGAAATATTTGGGATTGCCTTCAGCGTTTTGGTGGCTCATGCAGGTTTCTATAAAATTTAATTTATTTAAACAATATAAAAGTTTTGTTTAAAATCAAAAAAAAATATAACCCACAGAGTAATTTAGTATTCCACTATAATTTCACCAATGAAACAGGTTTTGTCACATCTACAATTTGCATTTTCATTTATCATGATGTAAAGGTAATTATACTGTTAAAAGTAAGAAGAAAGAATTAAATAATTTTAAATTTGTATTGGTTTGGGAGTCCATAAAAACTTGAATGTACGTTTCAAATTGTAAAATAATATGATACTACTCTGTACTTAAATTGGTTATTGGGGTAGGTTAAGTCTTCCTTAATGGTTAATTGTTGTTTTTATGTTGGGTAATATTTGGGTCAATTTATAAATGAGGTAATAAAAATTAATTGCAAGTTCAAGGTGTGTGAATTTTATTTGACTTACAGGTGTTGATATGAAATTGAAATTCTATGACTTGTTCAAAATTAAGGTAATTTGATTTTATGTGTTTTACTTCTTGTTGAACAGGAAATTTGATTACAATAAAAAATGCATTATGTTGGAAATGTTAGTCGGGAATGTTTGATACTTGAGTCAATGAATTTTTATGCTTATTATTTGCAAATCCATTGAGTGTGGTAATTTATTTATGTTAGTAAAAGGCAATAAATTGTGATTTTTGATATTTAAGAAATGTGAAGGGAATAATTACTCAAAGTAATGTTTTAGACGATTATTATGTATGGTAACCTGTCTATTCTTTATTTGAACTATATTATTTTCGGTGTTGGGTTTCTGTTTTATTGTAAAGGGGCATGTCCATAATTCTGACAATTTGTGTTGTCTATTTTCGTTCTTAATCAATACCTTGTCTCCAACATGGAAAGTGTTCGGTTTAACCCCTTGGTCATAATAATTCCTTGAATTCTTTTTAGTACTTATAAGATTCTTTCTAGCTATAACATAGGTTTTCTGTAGTTTATGCCTTAGGATATAATAATAATTTTCGTGGTCATATAGGTTCTGCTTCCCGTTTCAAGTTTGAGGGTATGTCTGCGGTGAAACCGAAAAGACAGTCCATTGGGGTAAATTTTGTTCCCTCATGGATACTATTATTATAGACAAACGCTGCTGTTTTAAGAAATTGATCCCAAGATCTTGGGTTTTCATCGCAAATTGTTCTTAAGTATTCCACCAAAGGTCGGTGTGCTCGTTCTAAAGCTCCGTTCGATTGGGGGTGGTAAGGCGTGGTTTGTAATTTTTCTATTTTAAGAAGGTTACAAACTTGTTTAAACAATTTGTCACTAACTGGTTTGGTATTCTATACCTAGTAATTATCTGTTCATAAAATATGTGAGCAACAGTTTCAGCTTCTTGGTTGGGCATGGCGTACCAATCTACAAATTTTGTCAAATTGTCTTGAAAAGTTAGGATGTATTTGTTCCCTAAATAAGAGCCTTGTAATGGCCCTACTATATACAAGTATACCTTATCGAATGGCTTTTGACAAGTATCCGTTATTACCATGGGCATTTTTGTTTCTGGACTAGATTTCATCTTTTGGCATTTCTTACATTTTTTAATATATTTGGCTATATCCATAAACATACTTATTTGGCCACTTGAATTTTTCGCGTTTGCGCTTATACGTTTTTATTACGCCCTCATGGCCGCCAAATAATAAATCGTGGTAGTCGTGAAGAATTGTTTTGATTTCTTCTGGGGTGAAGACTTCTTTTGGCTCGTTATTTGCTTCCAAGTTTGAAGTCTTGGTATTATCGGGGTTGTCTTCATTCTCCTGTTGATTATTGTCTTCTGTTAAAATTGTCTTATATGTGTCTTTGACTGTTTCGATTTCAGTATTACGAATGTGTTGTGCTCGTGTTACTGCCAGGCAAGTTGCGTCCGTCTCTTCTGTCTCTTTTGTAGTGATTTTATCGCAGATAAAAACTATTTCTTTTGTATTGTCAGGGTTACAGTCGGTGGGGTAATTTGGGATTCTACTTAGGGCATCTGCGTTATTGTTATATTTTCCAGGTTTGTATTCTATTTTATAATCGAATTCGGAAATTTTATGATGAAATCTCACTAATCTGGAAGTTGGGTCTTTAACACTAAATATGCCTTTTAAAGGTTTGTGATCAGTGTAAACTGTGAATTTTCGTCCAAGTAAATAGTATCTGTAATTTTTGGCCTTCGAGATTTTTACCGTAAATGACAATGTCGTCCAAGTATACGAAGCATTCCAAACCTTGTAAGCCTGTCAAGATATAATTCATCAGTCGCTAGAATGTAGCTGGTGCTCCTTTTAATCCAAATGGCATTCGTTTGAATTCATAGTGTCCGAAGGCAGTACTAAATGCTGTCTTGGCTCTATCTTTTGGATGCACTAATACCTGATGGTATCCGCTTGCTAAATCCAGTGTCGTAAAATATCTAGCATGACCTAATTGGTACACAATATCTTCAATTATTGGCAGAGGAAAAGCATCGCCTATCGTAGCTTCATTTTGTTTACGTTCTTTTCCTTTGTGTTACCTTCTGATTTACAATTAATTGTCAAATTATTATTTATTTGAGGTTTGAATACTTCACCGCTATTGGGTGGTATTTCTTCAACATGAATAAATGATTTGTTTGATTTTTAGACCCGCTTTGGGTTATTTTAATTTTCTTATATATATTTTTATTTTTATTTTTTATATTCTTTGATATTTTCTGGATGGGGATGTGACCCGTGTTATTTATTTTATTGGTAACTATTCTATCAGCGCTGCTATGGGAGAGACCGCTATGGGTTAATATTTCCTTTTCATATTCATTTTTTATTTTGCTTAATTTGGTATCTTTATTATTTAGACCGCTACGGGTTTGTGTATATTTATTTGATTCTTTAAATACGCTGTGGGATGGTATTTGTATTAAATTATTTGTTTCTAAACCGCTATGGGTTGTTATGTATTCATTTGCTATATCAAGTCCACAGTGGGATTTTAGTTGCTTTATATTTTTCTTTTTTAAACCACCTATGGGGTGGTATTTGTTTACTTTTTACTTGTTTATCTTCTTTAATAACAGTTCTAATAGTTTGATTTGAATAGGAGGATGTGTTAACCATTTCTGAGAATGTGTTTGGATCACCTCGGGGCCCTTCACTATTCTCTTCAAGTTTCATCTCTTTCCTTTCACAAACTTCGGAATCGTGAGATACGTTTATTGCCTCTTTAAGTGGATAGTTCATGTTACAATGAGATCCAAAAGAGTTGATTCCATTAATTGCATTTGGTAATTCGTATTCCCCTATTATTAAATTCAACAGTGGAGTCATGTTTTCTTGTGAGGTGTTGGAGATGAATCTAAGGACTTTGTTTGGACCTTCCACATTAAAGTGTGATCCAATAAAGTTATAACCCAGTATTCCATCCTTTGGAATGTGTAAATTATCTTCTACCACCTGAAATTCACAATTAGGCTTCGTGGGAATATTAAATTTGCCAGTGCATTGTCCAAGCGTATTACCTGAACCAAATGGGGTGTTGATCGACACAATTTTCTGTTTGTCAATAAAGGTGTTGGCTTTAACGCCTTCCTCTTGATGAGACTGACTTCAAAACCTGTGTCAACCAATAAACAAACAGTATTCTATTTAGTAATGTTATTTTGAAGTTCAACAGCTGGTAAGGAATATTTGTCTTCCCTTTGCTGTTGTGTTTGGTACTCTTGTTTTTGTTCGTTTGCATTTAAAGTCGAGCCGGGGGTTTCACGGTCGACTAGGAGGTGTTTCCCGAGTTCTTATTTTCCCATCTACGCTTCAGACTACGTTGGTCGAATGTATGGGAATTTCTCCCACAGAATTCACATTCTGGTCCAATTTGGAAAACTCTAGCTCTCGGATTGAGATCAGGCCCTCTTCTATTTGAGAGATTGGGATTATTGTCTCTAAACGGATTAGGTCTGTTTTGTTCCCAAGAGTCCTGGGGTTGAAACGTTAGTTGTGGGTTTTCTCTCTGGTATGTTTGAGGTCTGCCCCTACCAAAGTCGTTTTGGTGGTTATTGTTACCAAAGGATTGATTGTTCCTTGGAGGAATGTAATTATTTTGGGAGTTTCTCCTTTCATGTGAGGAGTTGCCTCTATATACATTTTGTGGGGGGCTTCTGTTAAAATTTTGTTGTTTCCCCCTTTGGTTTTGGTATCTAATATTATGACCGTTGTAATACTGGTTACATGTTGATGATTCATGACCATAGTTCTTACACATTTGGCAAACGGGAGTGTTAAGTCTTTTTAAACACTCACTATACGTGTGTCCTTTGGTACTGCAGAAACTGCAAACTATACTTGATTTAGCGTTTTCATGAGCCTTTTCATGGGTATTAATACTCTTTTGCGTTTCAATACTAGTAGGGCTATTCGACTGTGCAGGAAGTTTGCGTAAACGGTGCGGTCTCCACCCTTTGTACATGTTTTTCCAAACTAAAAGATATTTTTATTAGTTATTCAAAACTCTTTGTACCATTGGTAAACAAATATTGTTCTTATTATTTATTAGAGACACCGGAAGTAAGAGCTGATTTAGCAAAATCTTCCAACTGACTTTTTACAATGTCAGCATTATTACCATATTTTATATCTTACATTGGGTAAGGGAATGTCTTAGTCTACTTACAAATGTATTCAACGTCTCGAATGGACTTTGACGACTGGTAATTAAACAATTTACTAGGTCGTTGTAATCTTCGACTGGTAAATACGTTGTATTTAAGGTTTATTCGAATTTCTTAAACGTAGTGGGCTTAGACGTGTGGATTATCTCGAGAGCATCCTCGCTTAATGTAATACATAACATTTGGATGAATAGTGCTTTATCTACTTTAAGAATATGTCCAATAATAGGTCGAACACATGTTAGGAAAGTCTGTAATTTCTGGACTGTTCTGGACTTTAAGATGTCCCAGCGCCATCTTAAAGTTTTGTTTTGAAGTGTTTTCAATGGGGACTTCTGAACTGGTTGGCAAATTTTTTGGGGTGAATGGTTTTTTTTCTTCGCAATTTCTTTTTCAAGACTATCTTGTTTGTTTTTAACCTCTGTGATATACTCAGCTAGTATAACGTCGGTTGTTTCAAGTCTTGTGAACTGTCCCCACTGATGGTAAACCTCCTTACCGACACGATTCTTAAGTTCTGTCAAAAGAATATTATTAAAATATTTAATTTCTTGCATTTGTTCCTTCTTTTCTTTGGTCAACTGTAACAATTCGTCGGTTAACTCTTGAATAGTGAGTTCCGAACTTTTTGTTGCCCTAAAGAAAGAACAAAAATCAAAACAAAACCTTTTAAAATGTGGTCAAACGAACACGATTTATTTGTTCGGATAAGCCTCTGAAACCAGAACAACTTCAGAATGAAATATTTGTTTCAGTTCTGTGTTTAACAAATATCCTCTCGGCTGCGCCAATGTTGTGAGCGCGCTTGACCACTTCTTGAAAGGGAATTCCTTTGATGCGATTAATAAAAATCCTACCTGCCTATTTGAAGGATTCCAGTTCTTAAAGCCTCTGGCGGCTTTTAACTATTTTAGTTATGCATTTCTGCATAACCACCGAAATTATTAACCTAGTTATACACTAAATTCACACCTATCGATGCCGTCTCCGATGCCGTCGTCGTCGTCGTCGTCGCAGAACTTTTCCAGTATCATGTTTATTTTTTTTGTTTATCGGCATACTACATTTTTTATCGTATACCAGTGTACCAGAATTGGTTGTAAGTATACCCTGGTACCGCAATTGCTTATTGCATTTTGCCGGGTATTGGTAGCCGCACCTTCAATCCTTCATATTGCTAACCTGCCCTTTTAGCCTGTGGTTACTATTCGTTGTTTCATTGGTAGAATTGTGGTGCATTCTTTTCGGCGAATGGCTAACACAACACTTCCCCCCCTTCAAAAAAG
Source organism: Platycheirus rosarum (assembly GCA_963971375.1). NCBI lineage: Eukaryota > Metazoa > Arthropoda > Insecta > Diptera > Syrphidae > Platycheirus > Platycheirus rosarum. Next base: position 104,794,643 of record OZ020507.1, read on the forward strand.
GGCACATTTTTGTTTTGGAGAGACAAAAATTGTTTTGACGGTGCACCTTATCTTCTTTTTGGTTTTATGGCCAAAGTTATTTCGCTAGTTTAAGCTTTCTTCTTCGTGATTGATTTTGGCACGTTTTTGTTTTGGAGAGACAAAAATTGTTGTGACGCTGCATCTTATCTTTGTTTTGTTTTTCTGGACAACCGAATTTTGGAAAATTCTATTTGTTAATAGTATGTTTTAACATTTCGTTTTGACTTAACATTCATTACATCAATTTTAAAAGTTGTATATAATTTTTTTATTAACTACTTTAATCATGTTTTATTAAATTTTCACAATATTTATTTTTTTTGTGTATTACAATATCATCAAAATAAATTTTTTTTTTCAATTAAAAAATTCGTTTTTATACATATATTAAATTTTAGCATTATTTTTATCTAATTTTATTTTGTTTTTTTTATTAGCACTTTTTTCCTTTTTTATAAAATAGTTTTTTTTGTGTCAGAAAATTTTAACATGTTTTAAAAAAAAATTTCTTTATTTTTGTTTGCCTTTTATAACATTAATTTTAAAAATTGAATTTGAATATTCTTTTCTTTTTTTTAAATATTTCAAATATGTATTCTGATTTTATATATTGAATTTATTTATTTTTTTTATTATCATCTATTTTTTCTTTTTATAAAAATAATTTTTTTTTTGTGTCAGAAAATTTTAACAGGTAAAAAAAATTGTTCTTTATTTTGTTTGTCTTTTATAACATTAATTTTAAAAATTGAATTTGAACATTCTTTTCTTTTTCTTTTTTTTTAAATACTTCAATTATGTATTCTGATTTCATATATTGAATTTATATTTTTTTTTGTATTATAATATCGTTTTTCTGTATTCTTTTTATTACAAAAAATAAAGATCTATTCTGTTCTGTAGTATGTTAGAATGTTTTTGTGTTGTGTTTGTGTTTCTGTTTATTTGTACGAAGTGTTTTCTTTTTTTGTTTAACTTCAAGTGTGCTTATGTATGCATGTAATATTGTTGTGTAATGTATTTTAATTACTGTGTTTGTGTGATATTGTTGGGGATTTTTTTTATATATATATATCCCTCTTTTATAGGCTTTATTATTTTTTTTGTGTGGGGTATTACAATTTTTTATATATATATATATTTCCCTCTTTTCTTTTTATTTATTATTATTTTTTTTATATATGTTGGGTTTATACCTCTTTTCTTTATATATTATTTATTCTGGCAATTTATGGCTGGCAATCATGCATATAAATTCGCCGTTGTCCAAACCCATTAACTGTCGAGGCTCGGGGTACGGTGACGGTTTTGAGTAGGTAGGTGGGTGGATTGTGAGTTTTGTTTTTTCTTTTTCCACTATTTGTTTATGAACCTTTCTATAGTGCTTCTTATGCGGATACGCCGAGTCTATTGTAGTTCTTAAAAAATTATTTTAACTGTTTTAATTTTTACTTGTTTTGTGTAGATTTATTACAATATTTACAAATCTATTGTTTACTTTATTTTACTTAAACTTTACTTAACTTGTTGTTTCCTTTGTTTATTTTAATTTTTAAATTAAGAAAAGCTAGTTTAATATTTGTATTGTGAATAATGTTAAGATAATTAGATTTTAAAAATATTTCCTTATCGCTTCTTTTTTTCTACAAAGTCCTTCATAATACAATTTATGTTTTTTGGTTCTCCTTTTTTAGGAATAATTCGGAAATATTTTCTAATATTATACTATTATTCTGTTCTATTTATAGACGATCATTTTATATATATATTTTTTTTATTGTCTAGGTGACATTTTTCTTATCAGTGTTTTTGCTTTACTTATAAATTTGTTTCACTACTATTTCTCCTCTAAGAGTTAACTTTATGGGTTAAGATTAAAATAAAAACTTGTAAGCATTTCTTTTTATTTCTTATTTGCAAAATAAAATACGTTTTGGACTGTTTGCAACTTTTTTTTTATGTTGTTTCCTTCTATTGGTGTACATAAAAAGCACGCAAAGTTATAAAAATCTTCTAAAGATTTATTTAAAATATAATAATGTGTTTTCATTTAATTTTTTTTTATTGAAAATAATTTGCAAAATAGATAACAACTTATTTATCCTGAGTGATTATGTCACATGCATTTCATTATGGCAAGCTTTTTTCTGTAAATTTCTAATTTTTTTTTGTGATCCTAAGTCTAAAGTTTATTTCTTTTAATAAGACTGAAAGATAGTGGTGCAATGAGGAGAAATATTTGGGATTGCCTTCAGCGTTTTGGTGGCTCATGCAAGTTTCTATAAAATTTAATTTATTTAAACAATATAAAAGTTTTGTTTAAAATCAAAAAAAAATATAACCCACAGAGTAATTTAGTATTCCACTATAATTTCACCAATGAAACAGGTTTTGTCACATCTACAATTTACATTTTCATTTATCATGATGTAAAGGTAATTATACTGTTAAAAGTAAGAAGAAAGAATTAAATAATTTTAAATTTGTATTGGTTTGGGAGTCCATAAAAACTTGAAGTACGTTTCAAATTGTAAAATAATATGATACTACTCTGTACTTGAATTGGTTATTGGGGTAGGTTAAGTCTTCCTTAATGGTTAATTGTTGTTTTTATGTTGGGTAATATTTGGGTCAATTTATAAATGCGGTAATAAAAATTAATTGCAAGTTCAAGGTGTGTGAATTTTATTTGACTTACAGGTGTTTATATGAAATTGAAATTCTATGACTTGTTCAAAATTAAGGTAATTTGATTTTATGTGTTTTACTTCTTGTTGAACAGGAAATTTGATTACAATAAAAAATGCATTATGTTGGAAATGTTAGTCGGGAATGTTTGATACTTGAGTCAATGAATTTTTATGCTTATTATTTGCAAATCCATTGAGTGTGGTAATTTATTTATGTTAGTAAAAGGCAATAAATTGTGATTTTTGATATTTAAGAAATGTGAAGGGAATAATTACTCAAAGTAATGTTTTAGACGATTATTATGTATGGTAACCTGTCTATTCTTTATTTGAACTATATTATTTTCGGTGTTGGGTTTCTGTTTTATTGTAAAGGGGCATGTCCATAATTCTGACAATTTGTGTTGTCTATTTTCGTTCTAAATCAATACCTTGTCTCCAACATGGAAAGTGTTCGGTTTAACCCCTTGGTCATAATAATTCCTTGAATTCTTTTTAGTACTTATAAGATTCTTTCTAGCTATAACATAGGTTTTCTGTAGTTTATGCCTTAGGATATAACAATAATTTTCGTGGTCATATAGGTTCTGCATCCCGTTTCAAGTTTGAGGGTATGTCTGCGGTGAAACCGAAAAGACAGTCCATTGGGGTAAATTTTGTTCCCTCATGGATACTATTATTATAGACAAACGCTGCTGTTTTAAGAAATTGATCCCAAGATCTTGGGTTTTCATCGCAAATTGTTCTTAAGTATTCCACCAAAGGTCGGTGTGCTCGTTCTAAAGCTCCGTTCGATTGGGGGTGGTAAGGCGTGGTTTGTAATTTTTCTATTTTAAGAAGGTTACAAACTTGTTTAAACAATTTGTCACTAACTGGTTTGGTATTCTATACCTAGTAATTATCTGTTCATAAAATATGTGAGCAACAGTTTCAGCTTCTTGGTTGGGCATGGCGTACCAATCTACAAATTTTGTCAAATTGTCTTGAAAAGTTAGGATGTATTTGTTCCCTAAATAAGAGCCTTGTAATGGCCCTACTATATACAAGTATACCTTATCGAATGGCTTTTGACAAGTATCCGTTATTACCATGGGCATTTTTGTTTCTGGACTAGATTTCATCTTTTGGCATTTCTTACATTTTTTAATATATTTGGCTATATCCATAAACATACTTATTTGGCCACTTGAATTTTTCGCGTTTGCGCTTATACGTTTTTATTACGCCCTCATGGCCGCCAAATAATAAATCGTGGTAGTCGTGAAGAATTGTTTTGATTTCTTCTGGGGTGAAGACTTCTTTTGGCTCGTTATTTGCTTCCAAGTTTGAAGTCTTGGTATTATCGGGGTTGTCTTCATTCTCCTGTTGATTATTGTCTTCTGTTAAAATTGTCTTATATGTGTCTTTGACTGTTTCGATTTCAGAATTACGAATGTGTTGTGCTCGTGTTACTGCCAGGCAAGTTGCGTCCGTCTCTTTTGTCTCTTTTGTAGTGATTTTATCGGAGATAAAAACTATTTCTTTTGTATTGTCAGGGTTACAGTCGGTGGGGTAATTTGGGATTCTACTTAGGGCATCTGCGTTATTGTTATATTTTCCAGGTTTGTATTCTATTTTATAATCGAATTCGGAAATTTTATGATGAAATCTCACTAATCTGGAAGTTGGGTCTTTAACACTAAATATGCCTTTTAAAGGTTTGTGATCAGTGTAAACTGTGAATTTTCGTCCAAGTAAATAGTATCTGTAATTTTTGGCCTTCGAGATTTTTACCGTAAATGACAATGTCGTCCAAGTATACGAAGCATTCCAAACCTTGTAAGCCTGTCAAGATATAATTCATCAGTCGCTAGAATGTAGCTGGTGCTCCTTTTAATTTAAATGGCATTCGTTTGAATTCATAGTGTCCGAAGGCAGTACTAAATGCTGTCTTGGCTCTATCTTTTGGATGCACTAATACCTGATGGTATCCGCTTGCTAAATCCAGTGTCGTAAAATATCTAGCATGACCTAATTGGTACACAATATCTTCAATTATTGGCAGAGGAAAAGCATCGCCTATCGTAGCTTCATTTTGTTTACGTTCTTTTCCTTTGTGTTACCTTCTGATTTACAATTAATTGTCAAATTATTATTTATTTGAGGTTTGAATACTTCACCGCTATTGGGTGGTATTTCTTCAACATGAATAAATGATTTGTTTGATTTTTAGACCCGCTTTGGGTTATTTTAATTTTCTTATATTTATTTTTATTTTTATTTTTTATATTCTTTGATATTTTCTGGATGGGGATGTGACCCGTGTTATTTATTTTATTGGTAACTATTCTATCAGCGCTGCTATGGGAGAGACCGCTATGGGTTAATATTTCCTTTTCATATTCATTTTTTATTTTGCTTAATTTGGTATCTTTATTATTTAGACCGCTACGGGTTTGTGTATATTTATTTGATTCTTTAAATACGCTGTGGGATGGTATTTGTATTAAATTATTTGTTTCTAAACCGCTATGGGTTGTTATGTATTCATTTGCTATATCAAGTCCACAGTGGGATTTTAGTTGCTTTATATTTTTCTTTTTTAAACCACCTATGGGGTGGTATTTGTTTACTTTTTACTTGTTTATCTTCTTTAATAACAGTTCTAATAGTTTGATTTGAATAGGAGGATGTGTTAACCATTTCTGAGAATGTGTTTGGATCACCTCGGGGCCCTTCACTATTCTCTTCAAGTTTCATCTCTTTCCTTTCACAAACTTCGGAATCGTGAGATACGTTTATTGCCTCTTTAAGTGGATAGTTCATGTTACAATGAGATCCAAAAGAGTTGATTCCATTAATTGCATTTGGTAATTCGTATTCCCCTATTATTAAATTCAACAGTGGAGTCATGTTTTCTTGTGAGGTGTTGGAGATGAATCTAAGGACTTTGTTTGGACCTTCCACATTAAAGTGTGATCCAATAAAGTTATAACCCAGTATTCCATCCTTTGGAATGTGTAAATTATCTTCTACCACCTGAAATTCACAATTAGGCTTCGTGGGAATATTAAATTTGCCAGTGCATTGTCCAAGTGTATTACCTGAACCAAATGGGGTGTTGATCGACACAATTTTCTGTTTGCCAATAAAGGTGTTGGCTTTAACGCCTTCCTCTTGATGTGACTGACTTCAGAACCTGTGTCAACCAATAAACGAACAGTATTCTATTTAGTAATGTTATTTTGAAGTTCAACAGCTGGTAAGGAATATTTGTCTTCCCTTTGCTGTTGTGTTTGGTACTCTTGTTTTTGTTCGTTTGCATTTAAAGTCGAGCCGGGGGTTTCACGGTCGACTAGGAGGTGTTTCCCGAGTTCTTATTTTCCCATCTACGCTTCAGACTACATTGTTCGAATGTATGGGAATTTCTCCCACAGAATTCACATTCTGGTCCCATTTGGAAAACTCTAGCTCTCGGATTGAGATCAGGCCCTCTTCTATTTGAGAGATTGGGATTATTGTCTCTAAACGGATTAGGTCTGTTTTGTTCCCAAGAGTCCTGGGGTTGAAACGTTAGTTGTGGGTTTTCTCTCTGGTATGTTTGAGGTCTGCCCCTACCAAAGTCGTTTTGGTGGTTATTGTTACCAAAGGATTGATTGTTCCTTGGAGGAATGTAATTATTTTGGGAGTTTCTCCTTTCATGTGAGGAGTTGCCTCTATATACATTTTGTGGGGGGCTTCTGTTAAAATTTTGTTGTTTCCCCCTTTGGTTTTGGTATCTAATATTATGACCGTTGTAATACTGGTTACATGTTGATGATTCATGACCATAGTTCTTACACATTTGGCAAACGGGAGTGTTAAGTCGTTTTAAACACTCACTATACGTGTGTCCTTTGGTACTGCAGAAACTGCAAACTATACTTGATTTAGCGTTTTCATGAGCCTTTTCATGGGTATTAATACTCTTTTGCGTTTCAATACTAGTAGGGCTATTCGACTGTGTGAATTTGCAGGAAGTTTGCGTAAACGGTGCGGTCTCCACAATTTGTACATGTTTTTCCAAACTAAAAGATATTTTTATTAGTTATTCAAAACTCTTTGTACCATTGGTAAACAAATATTGTCCTAATTATACATATATACATACATTACATAACATTTGGATGAATAGTGCTTTATCTACTTTAAGAATATGTCCAATAATAGGTCGAACACATGTTAGGAAAGTCTGCAATTTCTGGACTGTTCTGGACTTTAAGATGTCCCAGCGCCATCTTAAAGTTTTGTTTTGAAGTGTTTTCAATGGGGACTTCTGAACTGGTTGGCAAATTTTTTGGGGTGAATGGTTTTTTTTCTTCGCGATTCTTTAGTTTTCCCAAACTACTTTTGAGCTCAGCCTCTTGGGTCTTATAAAAGAGTTGCGTTTTCTGAACTTTCTTTTCTCTAGTCTCAAATTTTGGATTCGAGTATTAAGTTTAGAAATCGTTATCTCAGCTTGAGAATTTGTAGATTCAGCCTCTTTTTGTCTTAGATTTAGTTGGGCTCGAATTTGGTGATTACTTGCTAGTTCGTCTTCCAAGTCCTGAATTTCTTTTTCAAGACTATCTTGTTTGTTTTTAACCTCTGTGATATACTCAGCTAGTATAACGTCGGTTGTTTCAAGTCTTGTGAACTGTCCCCACTGATGGTAAACCTCCTTACCGACACGATTCTTAAGTTCTGTCAAAAGAATATTATTAAAATATTTAATTTCTTGCATTTGTTCCTTCTTTTCTTTGGTCAACTGTAACAATTCGTCGGTTAACTCTTGAATAGTGAGTTCCGAACTTTTTGTTGCCCTAAAGAAAGAACAAAAATCAAAACAAAACCTTTTAAAATGTGGTCAAACGAACACGATTTATTGGTTCGGATAAGCCTCTGAAACCAGAACAACTTCAGAATGAAATATTTGTTTCAGTTCTGTGTTTAGCAAATATCCTCTCGGCTGCGCCAATGTTGTGTGCGCGCTTGACCACTTCTTGAAAGGGAATTCCTTTGATGCGATTAATAAAAATCCTACCTGCCTATTTGAAGGATTCCAGTTCTTAAAGCCTCTGGCGGCTTTTAACTATTTTAGTTATGCATTTCTGCATAACCACCGAAATTATTAACCTAGTTATACACTAAATTCACACCTATCGATGCCGTCTCCGATGCCGTCGTCGTCGTCGTCGTCGCAGAACTTTTCCAGTATCATGTTTATTTTTTTTGTTTATCGGCATACTACATTTTTTATCGTATACCAGTGTACCAGAATTGGTTGTAGGTATACCCTGGTACCGCAATTGCTTATTGCATTTTGCCGGGTATTGGTAGCCGCACCTTCAATCCTTCATATTGCTAACCTGCCCTTTTAGCCTGTGGTTACTATTCGTTGTTTCATTGGTAGAATTGTGGTGCATTCTTTTCGGCGAATGGCTAACACAACACTTCCCCCCCTTCAAAAAAGGGCACATTTTTGTTTTGGAGAGACAAAAATTGTTTTGACGGTGCACCTTATCTTCTTTTTGGTTTTCTGGCCAAAGTTATTTCGCTAGTTTAAGCTTTCTTCTTCGTGATTGATTTTGGCACGTTTTTGTTTTGGAGAGACAAAAATTGTTGTGACGCTGCATCTTATCTTTGTTTTGTTTTTCTGGACAACCGAATTTTGGAAAATTCTATTTGTTAATAGTATGTTTTAACATTTCGTTTTGACTTAACATTCATTACATCAATTTTAAAAGTTGTATATAATTTTTTTATTAACTACTTTAATCATGTTTTATTAAATTTTCACAATATTTATTTTTTTTGTGTATTACAATATCATCAAAATAAATTTTTTTTTTCAATTAAAAAATTCGTTTTTATACATATATTAAATTTTAGCATTATTTTTATCTAATTTTATTTTGTTTTTTTTATTAGCACTTTTTTCCTTTTTTATAAAATAGTTTTTTTTGTGTCAGAAAATTTTAACATGTTTTAAAAAAAAATTTCTTTATTTTTGTTTGCCTTTTATAACATTAATTTTAAAAATTGAATTTGAATATTCTTTTCTTTTTTTTAAATATTTCAAATATGTATTCTGATTTTATATATTGAATTTATTTATTTTTTTTATTATCATCTATTTTTTCTTTTTATAAAAATAATTTTTTTTTGTGTCAGAAAATTTTAACAGGTAAAAAAAATTGTTCTTTATTTTGTTTGTCTTTTATAACATTAATTTTAAAAATTGAATTTGAACATTCTTTTCTTTTTCTTTTTTTTTTAAATACTTCAATTATGTATTCTGATTTCATATATTGAATTTATATTTTTTTTTGTATTATAATATCGTTTTTCTGTATTCTTTTTATTACAAAAAATAAAGATCTATTCTGTTCTGTAGTATGTTAGAATGTTTTTGTGTTGTGTTTGTGTTTCTGTTTATTTGTACGAAGTGTTTTCTTTTTTTGTTTAACTTCAAGTGTGCTTATGTATGCATGTAATATTGTTGTGTAATGTATTTTAATTACTGTGTTTGTGTGATATTGTTGGGGATTTTTTTTATATATATATCCCTCTTTTATAGGCTTTATTATTTTTTTTGTGTGGGGTATTACAATTTTATATATATATATATATTTCCCTCTTTTCTTTTTATTTATTATTATTTTTTTTATATATGTTGGGTTTATACCTCTTTTCTTTATATATTATTTATTCTGGCAATTTATGGCTGGCAATCATGCATATAAATTCGCCGTTGTCCAAACCCATTAACTGTCTAGGCTCGGGGTACGGTGACGGTTTTGAGTAGGTAGGTGGGTGGATTGTGAGTTTTGTTTTTTCTTTTTCCACTATTTGTTTATGAACCTTTCTATAGTGCTTCTTATGCGGATACGCCGAGTCTATTGTAGTTCTTAAAAAATTATTTTAACTGTTTTAATTTTTACTTGTTTTGTGTAGATTTATTACAATATTTACAAATCTATTGTTTACTTTATTTTACTTAAACTTTACTTAACTTGTTGTTTCCTTTGTTTATTTTAATTTTTAAATTAAGAAAAGCTAGTTTAATATTTGTATTGTGAATAATGTTAAGATAATTAGATTTTAAAAATATTTCCTTATCGCTTCTTTTTTTCTACAAAGTCCTTCATAATACAATTTATGTTTTCTGGTTCTCCTTTTTTAGGAATAATTCGGAAATATTTTCTAATATTATACTATTATTCTGTTCTATTTATAGACGATCATTTTATATATATATTTTTTTTATTGTCTAGGTGACATTTTTCTTATCAGTGTTTTTGCTTTACTTATAAATTTGTTTCACTACTATTTCTCCTCTAAGAGTTAACTTTATGGGTTAAGATTAAAATAAAAACTTGTAAGCATTTCTTTTTATTTCTTATTTGCAAAATAAAATACGTTTTGGACTGTTTGCAACTTTTTTTTTATGTTGTTTCCTTCTATTGGTGTACATAAAAAGCACGCAAAGTTATAAAAATCTTCTAAAGATTTATTTAAAATATAATAATGTGTTTTCATTTAATTTTTTTTTATTGAAAATAATTTGCAAAATAGATAACAACTTATTTATCCTGAGTGATTATGTCACATGCATTTCATTATGGCAAGCTTTTTTCTGTAAATTTCTAATTTTTTTTTGTGATCCTAAGTCTAAAGTTTATTTCTTTTAATAAGACTGAAAGATAGTGGTGCAATGAGGAGAAATATTTGGGATTGCCTTCAGCGTTTTGGTGGCTCATGCAAGTTTCTATAAAATTTAATTTATTTAAACAATATAAAAGTTTTGTTTAAAATCAAAAAAAAATATAACCCACAGAGTAATTTAGTATTCCACTATAATTTCACCAATGAAACAGGTTTTGTCACATCTACAATTTACATTTTCATTTATCATGATGTAAAGGTAATTATACTGTTAAAAGTAAGAAGAAAGAATTAAATAATTTTAAATTTGTATTGGTTTGGGAGTCCATAAAAACTTGAAGTACGTTTCAAATTGTAAAATAATATGATACTACTCTGTACTTGAATTGGTTACTGGGGTAGGTTAAGTCTTCCTTAATGGTTAATTGTTGTTTTTATGTTGGGTAATATTTGGGTCAATTTATAAATGCGGTAATAAAAATTAATTGCAAGTTCAAGGTGTGTGAATTTTATTTGACTTACAGGTGTTTATATGAAATTGAAATTCTATGACTTGTTCAAAATTAAGGTAATTTGATTTTATGTGTTTTACTTCTTGTTGAACAGGAAATTTGATTACAATAAAAAATGCATTATGTTGGAAATGTTAGTCGGGAATGTTTGATACTTGAGTCAATGAATTTTTATGCTTATTATTTGCAAATCCATTGAGTGTGGTAATTTATTTATGTTAGTAAAAGGCAATAAATTGTGATTTTTGATATTTAAGAAATGTGAAGGGAATAATTACTGAAAGTAATGTTTTAGACGATTATTATGTATGGTAACCTGTCTATTCTTTATTTGAACTATATTATTTTCGGTGTTGGGTTTCTGTTTTATTGTAAAGGGGCATGTCCATAATTCTGACAATTTGTGTTGTCTATTTTCGTTCTAAATCAATACCTTGTCTCCAACATGGAAAGTGTTCGGTTTAACCCCTTGGTCATAATAATTCCTTGAATTCTTTTTAGTACTTATAAGATTCTTTCTAGCTATAACATAGGTTTTCTGTAGTTTATGCCTTAGGATATAATAATAATTTTCGTGGTCATATAGGTTCTGCATCCCGTTTCAAGTTTGAGGGTATGTCTGCGGTGAAACCGAAAAGACAGTCCATTGGGGTAAATTTTGTTCCCTCATGGATACTATTATTATAGACAAACGCTGCTGTTTTAAGAAATTGATCCCAAGATCTTGGGTTTTCATCGCGAATTGTTCTTAAGTATTCCACCAAAGGTCGGTGTGCTCGTTCTAAAGCTCCGTTCGATTGGGGGTGGTAAGGCGTGGTTTGTAATTTTTCTATTTTAAGAAGGTTACAAACTTGTTTAAACAATTTGTCACTAACTGGTTTGGTATTCTATACCTAGTAATTATCTGTTCATAAAATATGTGAGCAACAGTTTCAGCTTCTTGGTTGGGCATGGCGTACCAATCTACAAATTTTGTCAAATTGTCTTGAAAAGTTAGGATGTATTTGTTCCCTAAATAAGAGCCTTGTAATGGCCCTACTATATACAAGTATACCTTATCGAATGGCTTTTGACAAGTATCCGTTATTACCATGGGCATTTTTGTTTCTGGACTAGATTTCATCTTTTGGCATTTCTTACATTTTTTAATATATTTGGCTATATCCATAAACATACTTATTTGGCCACTTGAATTTTTCGCGTTTGCGCTTATACGTTTTTATTACGCCCTCATGGCCGCCAAATAATAAATCGTGGTAGTCGTGAAGAATTGTTTTGATTTCTTCTGGGGTGAAGACTTCTTTTGGCTCGTTATTTGTTTCCAAGTTTGAAGTCTTGGTATTATCGGGGTTGTCTTCATTCTCCTGTTGATTATTGTCTTCTGTTAAAATTGTCTTATATGTGTCTTTGACTGTTTCGATTTCAGTATTACGAATGTGTTGTGCTCGTGTTACTGCCAGGCAAGTTGCGTCCGTCTCTTCTGTCTCTTTTGTAGTGATTTTATCGGAGATAAAAACTATTTCTTTTGTATTGTCAGGGTTACAGTCGGTGGGGTAATTTGGGATTCTACTTAGGGCATCTGCGTTATTGTTATATTTTCCAGGTTTGTATTCTATTTTAAAATCGAATTCGGAAATTTTATGATGAAATCTCACTAATCTGGAAGTTGGGTCTTTAACACTAAATATGCCTTTTAAAGGTTTGTGATCAGTGTAAACTGTGAATTTTCGTCCAAGTAAATAGTATCTGTAATTTTTGGCCTTCGAGATTTTTACCGTAAATGACAATGTCGTCCAAGTATACGAAGCATTCCAAACCTTGTAAGCCTGTCAAGATATAATTCATCAGTCGCTGGAATGTAGCTGGTGCTCCTTTTAATCCAAATGGCATTCGTTTGAATTAATAGAGTCCGAAGGCAGTACTAAATGCTGTCTTGGCTCTATCTTTTGGATGCACTAATACCTGATGGTATCCGCTTGCTAAATCCAGTGTCGTAAAATATCTAGCATGACCTAATTGGTACAGAATATCTTCAATTATTGGCAGAGGAAAAGCATCGCCTATCGTAGCTTCATTTAGTTTACGTTCTTTTCCTTTGTGTTACCTTCTGATTTACAATTAATTGTCAAATTATTATTTATTTGAGGTTTGAATACTTCACCGCTATTGGGTGGTATTTCTTCAACATGAATAAATGATTTGTTTGATTTTTAGACCCGCTTTGGGTTATTTTAATTTTCTTATATTTATTTTTATTTTTATTTTTTATATTCTTTGATATTTTCTGGATGGGGATGTGACCCATGTTATTTATTTTATTGGTAACTATTCTATCAGCGCTGCTATGGGAGAGACCGCTATGGGTTAATATTTCCTTTTCATATTCATTTTTTATTTTGCTTAATTTGGTATCTTTTTTATTTAGACCGCTACGGGTTTGTGTATATTTATTTGATTCTTTAAATACGCTGTGGGATGGTATTTGTATTAAATTATTTGTTTCTAAACCGCTATGGGTTGTTATGTATTCATTTGCTATATCAAGTCCGCAGTGGGATTTTAGTTGCTTTATATTTTTCTTTTTAAAACCACCTATGGGGTGGTATTTGTTTACTTTTTACTTGTTTATCTTCTTTAATAACAGTTCTAATAGTTTGATTTGAATAGGAGGATGTGTTAACCATTTCTGAGAATGTGTTTGGATCACCTCGGGGCCCTTCACTATTCTCTTCAAGTTTCATCTCTTTCCTTTCACAAACTTCGGAATCGTGAGATACGTTTATTGCCTCTTTAAGTGGATAGTTCATGTTACAATGAGATCCAAAAGAGTTGATTCCATTAATTGCATTTGGTAATTCGTATTCCCCTATTATTAAATTCAACAGTGGAGTCATGTATTCTTGTGAGGTGTTGGAGATGAATCTAAGGACTTTGTTTGGACCTTCCACATTACAGTGTGATCCAATAAAGTTATAACCCAGTATTCCATCCTTTGGAATGTGTAAATTATCTTCTACCACCTGAAATTCACAATTAGGCTTCGTGGGAATATTAAATTTGCCAGTGCATTGTCCAAGCGTATTACCTGAACCAAATGGGGTGTTGATCGACACAATTTTCTGTTTGTCAATAAAGGTGTTGGCTTTAACGCCTTCCTCTTGATGAGACTGACTTCAAAACCTGTGTCAACCAATAAACAAACAGTATTCTATTTAGTAATGTTATTTTGAAGTTCAACAGCTGGTAAGGAATATTTGTCTTCCCTTTGCTGTTGTGTTTGGTACTCTTGTTTTTGTTCGTTTGCATTTAAAGTCGAGCCGGGGGTTTCACGGTCGACTAGGAGGTGTTTCCCGAGTTCTTATTTTCCCATCTACGCTTCAGACTACGTTGGTCGAATGTATGGGAATTTCTCCCACAGAATTCACATTCTGGTCCAATTTGGAAAACTCTAGCTCTCGGATTGAGATCAGGCCCTCTTCTATTTGAGAGATTGGGATTATTGTCTCTAAACGGATTAGGTCTGTTTTGTTCCCAAGAGCCCTGGGGTTGAAACGTTAGTTGTGGGTTTTCCCTCTGGTATGCTTGAGGTCTGCCCCTACCAAAGTCGTTTTGGTGGTTATTGTTACCAATGTATTGATTGTTCCTTGGAGGAATGTAATTATTTTGGGAGTTTCTCCTTTCATGTGAGGAGTTGCCTCTATATACATTTTGTGGGGGGCTTCTGTTAAAAATTTTGTTGTTTCCCCCTTTGGTTTTGGTATCTATTATTATGACCGTTGTAATACTGGTTACATGTTGATGATTCATGACCATAGTTCTTACACATTTGGCAAACGGGAGTGTTAAGTCGTTTTAAACACTCACTATACTTGTGTCCTTTGGTACTGCAGAAACTCCAAACTATACTTGATTTAGCGTTTTCATGAGCCTTTTCATGGGTATTAATACTCTTTTGCGTTTCAATACTAGTAGGGCTATTCAACTGTGTGAATTTGCAGGAAGTTTGCGTAAAGGGTGCGGTCTCCACCCTTTGTACATGTTTTTCCAAACTAAAAGATATTTTTATTAGTTATTCAAAACTCTTTGTACCATTGGTAAACAAATATTGTCCTAATAGTTTATTAGAGACACCGGAAGCAAGAGCTGATTTAGCAAAATCTTCCAACTGACTTTTTACAATGTTAGCATTATTACCATATTTTATATCTTACATTGGGTAAGGGAATGTCTTAGTTTACTTACAAATGTATTCAACGTCTCGAATGGACTTTGACGACTGGTAATTAAACAATTTACTAGGTCGTTGTAATCTTCGACTGGTAAATACGTTGTATTTAAGGTTTATTCGAATTCCTTAAACGTAGTGGGCTTAGGCGTGTGGATTATCTCGAGAGCATCCTCGCTTAATGTAATACATAAAATTTGGATGAATAGTGCTTTATCTACTTTAAGAATATGTCCAATAATAGGTCGAACACATGTTAGGAAAGTCTGCAATTTCTGGACTGTTCTGGACTTTAAGATGTCCCAGCGCCATCTTAAAGTGTTTTCAATGGGGACTTCTGAACTGGTTGGCAAATTTTTTGGGGTGAATCGTTTTTTTTCTTCACGATTCTTTAGTTTTCCCAAACTACTTTTGAGCTCAGCCTCTTGGGTCTTATAAAAGAGTTGCGTTTTCTGAACTTTCTGTTCTCTAGTCTCAAATTTTGGATTCGAGTATTAAGTTTAGAAATCGTTATCTCAGCTTGAGAATTTGTAGATTCAGCCTCTTTTTGTCTTAGATTTAGTTGGGCTCGAATTTGGTGATTACTTGCTAGTTCGTCTTCCAAGTCCTCAATTTCTTTTTCAAGACTATCTTGTTTGTTTTTAACCTCTGTGATATACTCATCTAGTATAACGTCGGTTGTTTCAAGTCTTGTGAACTGTCCCCACTGATGGTGAACTTCCTTACCGACACGATTCTTAAGTTCTGTCAAAAGAATATTATTAAAATATTTAGTTTCTTGCATTTGTTCCTTCTTTTCTTTGGTCAGCTGTAACAATTCGTCGGTTAACTCTTGAATAGTGAGTTCCGAACTTTTTGTTGCCCTAAAGAAAGAACAAAAATCAAAACAAAACCTTTTAAAATGTGGTCAAACGAACACGATTTATTTGTTCGGATAGGCCTCTGAAACCAGAACAACTTCAGAATGAAATATTTGTTTCAGTTCTGTGTTTAGCAAATATCCTCTCGGCTGCGCCAATGTTGTGAGCGCGCTTGACCACTTCTTGAAAGGGAATTCCTTTGATGCGATTAATAAAAATCCTACCTGCCTATTTGAAGGATTCTAGTTCTTAAAGCCTCTGGCGGCTTTTAACTATTTTAGTTATGCATTTCTGCATAACCACCGAAATTATTAACCTAGTTATACACTAAATTCACACCTATCGATGCCGTCTCCGATGCCGTCGTCGTCGTCGTCGTCGCAGAACTTTTCCAGTATCATGTTTATTTTTTTTGTTTATCGGCATACTACATTTTTTATCGTATACCAGTGTACCAGAATTGGTTGTAGGTATACCCTGGTACCGCAATTGCTTATTGCATTTTGCTGGGTATTGGTAGCCGCACCTTCAATCCTTCATATTGCTAACCTGCCCTTTTAGCCTGTGGTTACTATTCGTTGTTTCATTGGTAGAATTGTGGTGCATTCTTTTCGGCGAATGGCTAACACAACACTTCCCCCCCCTTCAAAAAAGGGCACATTTTTGTTTTGGAGAGACAAAAATTGTTTTGACGGTGCACCTTATCTTCTCTTTGGTTTTCTGGCCAAAGTTATTTCGCTAGTTTAAGCTTTCTTCTTCGTGATTGATTTTGGCACGTTTTTGTTTTGGAGAGACAAAAATTGTTGTGACGCTGCATCTTATCTTTGTTTTGTTTTTCTGGACAACCGAATTTTGGAAAATTCTATTTGTTAATAGTATGTTTTAACATTTTGTTTTGACTTAACATTCATTACATCAATTTTAAAAGTTGTATATAATTTTTTTATTAACTACTTTAATCATGTTTTATTAAATTTTCACAATATTTATTTTTTTTGTGTATTACAATATCATCAAAATAAATTTTTTTTTTCAATTAAAAAATTCGTTTTTATACATATATTAAATTTTAGCATTATTTTTATCTAATTTTATTTTGTTTTTTTTATTAGCACTTTTTTCCTTTTTTATAAAATAGTTTTTTTGTGTCAGAAAATTTTAACATGTTTTAAAAAAAAATTTCTTTATTTTTGTTTGCCTTTTATAACATTAATTTTAAAAATTGAATTTGAATATTCTTTTCTTTTTTTTAAATATTTCAAATATGTATTCTGATTTTATATATTGAGTTTATTTATTTTTTTTTATTATCATCTATTTTTTCTTTTTATAAAAATAATTTTTTTTTTGTGTCAGAAAATTTTAACAGGTAAAAAAAATTGTTCTTTATTTTGTTTGTCTTTTATAACATTAATTTTAAAAATTGAATTTGAACATTCTTTTCTTTTTCTTTTTTTTTTAAATACTTCAATTATGTATTCTGATTTCATATATTGAATTTATATTTTTTTGTATTATAATATCGTTTTTCTGTATTCTTTTTATTACAAAAAATAAAGATCTATTCTGTTCTGTAGTATGTTAGAATGTTTTTGTGTTGTGTTTGTGTTTCTGTTTATTTGTACGAAGTGTTTTCTTTTTTTGTTTAACTTCAAGTGTGCTTATGTATGCATGTAATATTGTTGTGTAATGTATTTTAATTACTGTGTTTGTGTGATATTGTTGGGGATTTTTTTTATATATATATCCCTCTTTTATAGGCTTTATTATTTTTTTTTGTGTGGGGTATTACAATTTTATATATATATATATATTTCCCTCTTTTCTTTTTATTTATTATTATTTTTTTTATATATGTTGGGTTTATACCTCTTTTCTTTATATATTATTTATTCTGGCAATTTATGGCTGGCAATCATGCATATAAATTCGCCGTTGTCCAAACCCATTAACTGTCGAGGCTCGGGGTACGGTGACGGTTTTGAGTAGGTAGGTGGGTGGATTGTGAGTTTTGTTTTTTCTTTTTCCACTATTTGTTTATGAACCTTTCTATAGTGCTTCTTATGCGGATACGCCGAGTCTATTGTAGTTCTTAAAAATTTATTTTAACTGTTTTAATTTTTACTTGTTTTGTGTAGATTTATTACAATATTTACAAATCTATTGTTTACTTTATTTTACTTAAACTTTACTTAACTTGTTGTTTCCTTTGTTTATTTTAATTTTTAAATTAAGAAAAGCTATTTTAATATTTGTATTGTGAATAATGTTAAGATAATTAGATTTTAAAAATATTTCCTTATCGCTTCTTTTTTTCTACAAAGTTCTTCATAATACAATTTATGTTTTTTGGTTCTCCTTTTTTAGGAATAATTCGGAAATATTTTCTAATATTATACTATTATTCTGTTCTATTTATAGACGATCATTTTATATATATATTTTTTTTATTGTCTAGGTGACATTTTTCTTATCAGTGTTTTTGCTTTACTTATAAATTTGTTTCACTACTATTTCTCCTCTAAGAGTTAACTTTATGGGTTAAGATTAAAATAAAAACTTGTAAGCATTTCTTTTTATTTCTTATTTGCAAAATAAAATACGTTTTGGACTGTTTGCAACTTTTTTTTTATGTTGTTTCCTTCTATTGGTGTACATAAAAAGCACGCAAAGTTATAAAAATCTTCTAAAGATTTATTTAAAATATAATAATGTGTTTTCATTAAATTTTTTTTTTATTGAAAATAAAAAAAATAGCAAAATAGAATACAAAATAGATAACAACTTATTTATCCTGAGTGATTATGTCACATGCATTTCATTATGGCAAGCTTTTTTCTGTAAATTTCTAATTTTTTTTTGTGATCCTAAGTCTAAAGTTTATTTCTTTTAATAAGACTGAAAGATAGTGGTGCAATGAGGAGAAATATTTGGGATTGCCTTCAGCGTTTTGGTGGCTCATGCAAGTTTCTATAAAATTTAATTTATTTAAACAATATAAAAGTTTTGTTTAAAATCAAAAAAAAATATAACCCACAGAGTAATTTAGTATTCCACTATAATTTCACCAATGAAACAGGTTTTGTCACATCTACAATTTACATTTTCATTTATCATGATGTAAAGGTAATTATACTGTTAAAAGTAAGAAGAAAGAATTAAATAATTTTAAATTTGTATTGGTTTGGGAGTCCATAAAAACTTGAAGTACGTTTCAAATTGTAAAATAATATGATACTACTCTGTACTTGAATTGGTTATTGGGGTAGGTTAAGTCTTCCTTAATGGTTAATTGTTGTTTTTATGTTGGGTAATATTTGGGTCAATTTATAAATGCGGTAATAAAAATTAATTGCAAGTTCAAGGTGTGTGAATTTTATTTGACTTACAGGTGTTTATATGAAATTGAAATTCTATGACTTGTTCAAAATTAAGGTAATTTGATTTTATGTGTTTTACTTCTTGTTGAACAGGAAATTTGATTACAATAAAAAATGCATTATGTTGGAAATGTTAGTCGGGAATGTTTGATACTTGAGTCAATGAATTTTTATGCTTATTATTTGCAAATCCATTGAGTGTGGTAATTTATTTATGTTAGTAAAAGGCAATAAATTGTGATTTTTGATATTTAAGAAATGTGAAGGGAATAATTACTCAAAGTAATGTTTTAGACGATTATTATGTATGGTAACCTGTCTATTCTTTATTTGAACTATATTATTTTCGGTGTTGGGTTTCTGTTTTATTGTAAAGGGGCATGTCCATAATTCTGACAATTTGTGTTGTCTATTTTCGTTCTAAATCAATACCTTGTCTCCAACATGGAAAGTGTTCGGTTTAACCCCTTGGTCATAATAATTCCTTGAATTCTTTTTAGTACTTATAAGATTCTTTCTAGCTATAACATAGGTTTTCTGTAGTTTATGCCTTAGGATATAATAATAATTTTCGTGGTCATATAGGTTCTGCATCCCGTTTCAAGTTTGAGGGTATGTCTGCGGTGAAACCGAAAAGACAGTCCATTGGGGTAAATTTTGTTCCCTCATGGATACTATTATTATAGACAAACGCTGCTGTTTTAAGAAATTGATCCCAAGATCTTGGGTTTTCATCGCAAATTGTTCTTAAGTATTCCACCAAAGGTCGGTGTGCTCGTTCTAAAGCTCCGTTCGATTGGGGGTGGTAAGGCGTGGTTTGTAATTTTTCTATTTTAAGAAGGTTACAAACTTGTTTAAACAATTTGTCACTAACTGGTTTGGTATTCTATACCTAGTAATTATCTGTTCATAAAATATGTGAGCAACAGTTTCAGCTTCTTGGTTGGGCATGGCGTACCAATCTACAAATTTTGTCAAATTGTCTTGAAAAGTTAGGATGTATTTGTTCCCTAAATAAGAGCCTTGTAATGGCCCTACTATATACAAGTATACCTTATCGAATGGCTTTTGACAAGTATCCGTTATTACCATGGGCATTTTTGTTTCTGGACTAGATTTCATCTTTTGGCATTTCTTACATTTTTTAATATATTTGGCTATATCCATAAACATACTTATTTGGCCACTTGAATTTTTCGCGTTTGCGCTTATACGTTTTTATTACGCCCTCATGGCCGCCAAATAATAAATCGTGGTAGTCGTGAAGAATTGTTTTGATTTCTTCTGGGGTGAAGACTTCTTTTGGCTCGTTATTTGTTTCCAAGTTTGAAGTCTTGGTATTATCGGAGTTGTCTTCATTCTCCTGTTGATTATTGTCTTCTGTTAAAATTGTCTTATATGTGTCTTTGACTGTTTCGATTTCAGTATTACGAATGTGTTGTGCTCGTGTTACTGCCAGGCAAGTTGCGTCCGTCTCTTCTGTCTCTTTTGTAGTGATTTTATCGGAGATAAAAACTATTTCTTTTGTATTGTAAGGGTTACAGTCGGTGGGGTAATTTGGGATTCTACTTAGGGCATCTGCGTTATTGTTATATTTTCCAGGTTTGTATTCTATTTTAAAATCGAATTCGGAAATTTTATGATGAAATCTCACTAATCTGGAAGTTGGGTCTTTAACACTAAATATGCCTTTTAAAGGTTTGTGATCAGTGTAAACTGTGAATTTTCGTCCAAGTAAATAGTATCTGTAATTTTTGGCCTTCGAGATTTTTACCGTAAATGACAATGTCGTCCAAGTATACGAAGCATTCCAAACCTTGTAAGCCTGTCAAGATATAATTCATCAGTCGCTGGAATGTAGCTGGTGCTCCTTTTAATCCAAATGGCATTCGTTTGAATTCATAGTGTCCGAAGGCAGTACTAAATGCTGTCTTGGCTCTATCTTTTGGATGCACTAATACCTGATGGTATCCGCTTGCTAAATCCAGTGTCGTAAAATATCTAGCATGACCTAATTGGTACAGAATATCTTCAATTATTGGCAGAGGAAAAGCATCGCCTATCGTAGCTTCATTTAGTTTACGTTCTTTTCCTTTGTGTTACCTTCTGATTTACAATTAATTGTCAAATTATTATTTATTTGAGGTTTGAATACTTCACCGCTATTGGGTGGTATTTCTTCAACATGAATAAATGATTTGTTTGATTTTTAGACCCGCTTTGGGTTATTTTAATTTTCTTATATTTATTTTTATTTTTATTTTTTATATTCTTTGATATTTTCTGGATGGGGATGTGACCCATGTTATTTATTTTATTGGTAACTATTCTATCAGCGCTGCTATGGGAGAGACCGCTATGGGTTAATATTTCCTTTTCATATTCATTTTTTATTTTGCTTAATTTGGTATCTTTATTATTTAGACCGCTACGGGTTTGTGTATATTTATTTGATTCTTTAAATACGCTGTGGGATGGTATTTGTATTAAATTATTTGTTTCTAAACCGCTATGGGTTGTTATGTATTCATTTGCTATATCAAGTCCGCAGTGGGATTTTAGTTGCTTTATATTTTTCTTTTTAAAACCACCTATGGGGTGGTATTTGTTTACTTTTTACTTGTTTATCTTCTTTAATAACAGTTCTAATAGTTTGATTTGAATAGGAGGATGTGTTAACCATTTCTGAGAATGTGTTTGGATCACCTCGGGGCCCTTCACTATTCTCTTCAAGTTTCATCTCTTTCCTTTCACAAACTTCGGAATCGTGAGATACGTTTATTGCCTCTTTAAGTGGATAGTTCATGTTACAATGAGATCCAAAAGAGTTGATTCCATTAATTGCATTTGGTAATTCGTATTCCCCTATTATTAAATTCAACAGTGGAGTCATGTATTCTTGTGAGGTGTTGGAGATGAATCTAAGGACTTTGTTTGGACCTTCCACATTACAGTGTGATCCAATAAAGTTATAACCCAGTATTCCATCCTTTGGAATGTGTAAATTATCTTCTACCACCTGAAATTCACAATTAGGCTTCGTGGGAATATTAAATTTGCCAGTGCATTGTCCAAGTGTATTACCTGAACCAAATGGGGTGTTGATCGACACAATTTTCTGTTTGTCAATAAAGGTGTTGGCTTTAACGCCTTCCTCTTGATGAGACTGACTTCAGAACCTGTGTCAACCAATAAACGAACAGTATTCTATTTAGTAATGTTATTTTGAAGTTCAACAGCTGGTAAGGAATATTTGTCTTCCCTTTGCTGTTGTGTTTGGTACTCTTGTTTTTGTTCGTTTGCATTTAAAGTCGAGCCGGGGGTTTCACGGTCGACTAGGAGGTGTTTCCCGAGTTCTTATTTTCCCATCTACGCTTCAGACTACGTTGGTCGAATGTATGGGAATTTCTCCCACAGAATTCACATTCTGGTCCAATTTGGAAAACTCTAGCTCTCGGATTGAGATCAGGCCCTCTTCTATTTGAGAGATTGGGATTATTGTCTCTAAACGGATTAGGTCTGTTTTGTTCCCAAGAGTCCTGGGGTTGAAACGTTAGTTGTGGGTTTTCCCTCTGGTATGCTTGAGGTCTGCCCCTACCAAAGTCGTTTTGGTGGTTATTGTTACCAAAGTATTGATTGTTCCTTGGAGGAATGTAATTATTTTGGGAGTTTCTCCTTTCATGTGAGGAGTTGCCTCTATATACATTTTGTGGGGGGCTTCTGTTAAAAATTTTGTTGTTTCCCCCTTTGGTTTTGGTATCTATTATTATGACCGTTGTAATACTGGTTACATGTTGATGATTCATGACCATAGTTCTTACACATTTGGCAAACGGGAGTGTTAAGTCGTTTTAAACACTCACTATACGTGTGTCCTTTGGTACTGCAGAAACTGCAAACTATACTTGATTTAGCGTTTTCATGAGCCTTTTCATGGGTATTAATACTCTTTTGCGTTTCAATACTAGTAGGGCTATTCGACTGTGTGAATTTGCAGGAAGTTTGCGTAAACGGTGCGGTCTCCACCCTTTGTACATGTTTTTCCAAACTAAAAGATATTTTTATTAGTTATTCAAAACTCTTTGTACCATTGGTAAACAAATATTGTCCTAATTGTTTATTAGAGACACCGGAAGCAAGAGCTGATTTAGCAAAATCTTCCAACTGACTTTTTACAATGTTAGCATTATTACCATATTTTATATCTTACATTGGGTAAGGGAATGTCTTAGTTTACTTACAAATGTATTCAACGTCTCGAATGGACTTTGACGACTGGTAATTAAACAATTTACTAGGTCGTTGTAATCTTCGACTGGTAAATACGTTGTATTTAAGGTTTATTCGAATTCCTTAAACGTAGTGGGCTTAGGCGTGTGGATTATCTCGAGAGCATCCTCGCTTAATGTAATACATAAAATTTGGATGAATAGTGCTTTATCTACTTTAAGAATATGTCCAATAATAGGTCGAACACATGTTAGGAAAGTCTGCAATTTCTGGACTGTTCTGGACTTTAAGATGTCCCAGCGCCATCTTAAAGTGTTTTCAATGGGGACTTCTGAACTGGTTGGCAAATTTTTTGGGGTGAATCGTTTTTTTTCTTCACGATTCTTTAGTTTTCCCAAACTACTTTTGAGCTCAGCCTCTTGGGTCTTATAAAAGAGTTGCGTTTTCTGAACTTTCTGTTCTCTAGTCTCAAATTTTGGATTCGAGTATTAAGTTTAGAAATCGTTATCTCAGCTTGAGAATTTGTAGATTCAGCCTCTTTTTGTCTTAGATTTAGTTGGGCTCGAATTTGGTGATTACTTGCTAGTTCGTCTTCCAAGTCCTGAATTTCTTTTTCAAGACTATCTTGTTTGTTTTTAACCTCTGTGATATACTCAGCTAGTATAACTACGGTTGTTTCAAGTCTTGTGAACTGTCCCCACTGATGGTAAACTTCCTTACCGACACGATTCTTAAGTTCTGTCAAAAGAATATTATTAAAATATTTAGTTTCTTGCATTTGTTCCTTCTTTTCTTTGGTCAGCTGTAACAATTCGTCGGTTAACTCTTGAATAGTGAGTTCCGAACTTTTTGTTGCCCTAAAGAAAGAACAAAAATCAAAACAAAACCTTTTAAAATGTGGTCAAACGAACACGATTTATTTGTTCGGATAGGCCTCTGAAACCAGAACAACTTCAGAATGAAATATTTGTTTCAGTTCTGTGTTTAGCAAATATCCTCTCGGCTGCGCCAATGTTGTGAGCGCGCTTGACCACTTCTTGAAAGGGAATTCCTTTGATGCGATTAATAAAAATCCTACCTGCCTATTTGAAGGATTCCAGTTCTTAAAGCCTCTGGCGGCTTTTAACTATTTTAGTTATGCATTTCTGCATAACCACCGAAATTATTAACCTAGTTATACACTAAATTCACACCTATCGTCGTCGTCGTCGCAGAACTTTTCCTGTATCATGTTTATTTTTTTTGTTTATCGGCATACTACATTTTTAATCGTATACCAGTGTACCAGAATTGGTTGTAGGTATACCCTGGTACCGCAATTGCTTATTGCATTTTGCCGGGTATTGGTAGCCGCACCTTCAATCCTTCATATTGCTAACCTGCCCTTTTAGCCTGTGGTTACTATTCGTTGTTTCATTGGTAGAATTGTGGTGCATTCTTTTCGGCGAATGGCTAACACAACACTTTCCCCCCTTCAAAAAAAGGGCACATTTTTGTTTTGGAGAGACAAAAATTGTTTTGACGGTGCACCTTATCTTCTTTTTGGTTTTCTGGCCAAAGTTATTTCGCTAGTTTTAGCTTTCTTCTTCGTGATCGATTTTGGCACGTTTTTGTTTTGGAGAGACAAAAATTGTTGTGACGCTGCATCTTATCTTTGTTTTGTTTTTCTGGACAACCGAATTTTGGAAAATTCTATTTGTTAATAGTATGTTTTAACATTTCGTTTTGACTTAACATTCATTACATCAATTTTAAAAGTTGTATATAATTTTTTTATTAACTACTTTAATCATGTTTTATTAAATTTTCACAATATTTATTTTTGTTTGTGTATTACAATATCATCAAAATAATTTTTTTTTTTCAATAAAAAAATTCGTTTTTATACATATATTAAATTTTAGCATTATTTTTATCTAATTTTATTTTGTTTTTTTTATTAGCACTTTTTTCCTTTTTTATAAAATAGTTTTTTTGTGTCAGAAAATTTTAACATGTTTTAAAAAAAAATATCTTTATTTTTGTTTGCCTTTTATAACATTAATTTTAAAAATTGAATTTGAATATTCTTTTCTTTTTTTTAAATATTTCAAATATGTATTCTGATTTTATATATTGAATTTATTTATTTTTTTTTATTATCATCTATTTTTTCTTTTTATAAAAATAATTTTTTTTTTGTGTCAGAAAATTTTAACAGGTAAAAAAAATTGTTCTTTATTTTGTTTGTCTTTTATAACATTAATTTTAAAAATTGAATTTGAACATTCTTTTCTTTTTCTTTTTTTTTTAAATACTTCAATTATGTATTCTGATTTCATATATTGAATTTATATTTTTTTTTGTATTATAATATCGTTTTTCTGTATTCTTTTTATTACAAAAAATAAAGATCTATTCTGTTCTGTAGTATGTTAGAATGTTATTGTGTTGTGTTTGTGTTTCTGTTTATTTGTACGAAGTGTTTTCTTTTTTTGTTTAACTTCAAGTGTGCTTATGTATGCATGTAATATTGTTGTGTAATGTATTTTAATTACTGTGTTTGTGTGATATTGTTGGGGATTTTTTTATATATATATCCCTCTTTTATAGGCTTTATTATTTTTTTTGTGTGGGGTATTACAATTTTATATATATATATATATTTCCCTCTTTTCTTTTTATTTATTATTATTTTTTTTATATATGTTGGGTTTATACCTCTTTTCTTTATATATTATTTATTCTGGCAATTTATGGCTGGCAATCATGCATATAAATTCGCCGTTGTCCAAACCCATTAACTGTCGAGGCTCGGGGTACGGTGACGGTTTTGAGTAGGTAGGTGGGTGGATTGTGAGTTTTGTTTTTTCTTTTTCCACTATTTGTTTATGAACCTTTCTATAGTGCTTCTTATGCGGATACGCCGAGTCTATTGTAGTTCTTAAAAATTTATTTTAACTGTTTTAATTTTTACTTGTTTTGTGTAGATTTATTACAATATTTACAAATCTATTGTTTACTTTATTTTACTTAAACTTTACTTAACTTGTTGTTTCCTTTGTTTATTTTAATTTTTAAATTAAGAAAAGCTATTTTAATATTTGTATTGTGAATAATGTTAAGATAATTAGATTTTAAAAATATTTCCTTATCGCTTCTTTTTTTCTACAAAGTTCTTCATAATACAATTTATGTTTTTTGGTTCTCCTTTTTTAGGAATAATTCGGAAATATTTTCTAATATTATACTATTATTCTGTTCTATTTATAGACGATCATTTTATATATATATTTTTTTTATTGTCTAGGTGACATTTTTCTTATCAGTGTTTTTGCTTTACTTATAAATTTGTTTCACTACTATTTCTCCTCTAAGAGTTAACTTTATGGGTTAAGATTAAAATAAAAACTTGTAAGCATTTCTTTTTATTTCTTATTTGCAAAATAAAATACGTTTTGGACTGTTTGCAACTTTTTTTTTATGTTGTTTCCTTCTATTGGTGTACATAAAAAGCACGCAAAGTTATAAAAATCTTCTAAAGATTTATTTAAAATATAATAATGTGTTTTCATTAAATTTTTTTTTTATTGAAAATAAAAAAAATAGCAAAATAGAATACAAAATAGATAACAACTTATTTATCCTGAGTGATTATGTCACATGCATTTCATTATGGCAAGCTTTTTTCTGTAAATTTCTAATTTTGTTTTGTGATCCTAAGTCTAAAGTTTATTTCTTTTAATAAGACTGAAAGATAGTGGTGCAATGAGGAGAAATATTTGGGATTGCCTTCAGCGTTTTGGTGGCTCATGCAAGTTTCTATAAAATTTAATTTATTTAAACAATATAAAAGTTTTGTTTAAAATCAAAAAAAAAATATAACCCACAGAGTAATTTAGTATTCCACTATAATTTCACCAATGAAACAGGTTTTGTTACATCTACAATTTACATTTTCATTTATCATGATGTAAAGGTAATTATACTGTTAAAAGTAAGAAGAAAGAATTAAATAATTTTAAATTTGTATTGGTTTGGGAGTCCATAAAAACTCGAAAATACGTTTCAAATTGTAAAATAATATGATACTACTCTGTACTTGAATTGGTTATTGGGGTAGGTTAAGTCTTCCTTAATGGTTAATTGTTGTTTTTATGTTGGGTAATATTTGGGTCAATTTATAAATGCGGTAATAAAAATTAATTGCAAGTTCAAGGTGTGTGAATTTTATTTGACTTACAGGTGTTTATATGAAATTGAAATTCTATGACTTGTTCAAAATTAAGGTAATTTGATTTTATGTGTTTTACTTCTTGTTGAACAGGAAATTTGATTACAATAAAAAATGCATTATGTTGGAAATGTTAGTCGGGAATGTTTGATACTTGAGTCAATGAATTTGTATGCTTATTATTTGCAAATCCATTGAGTGTGGTAATTTATTTATGTTAGTAAAAGGCAATAAATTGTGATTTTTCATATTTAAGAAATGTGAAGGGAATAATTACTCAAAGTAATGTTTTAGACGATTATTATGTATGGTAACCTGTCTATTCTTTATTTGAACTATATTATTTTCGGTGTTGGGTTTCTGTACTATTGTAAAGGGGCATGTCTATAACTCTGACAATTTGTGTTGTCTATTTTCGTTCTTAATCAATACCTTGTCTCCAACATGCAAAGTGTTCCGGTTTAACCCCTTGGTCATAATAATTCCTTGAATTCTTTTTAGTACTTATAAGATTCTTTCTAGCTTTAACATAGGTTTTCTGTAGTTTATGCCTTAGGATATAATAATAATTTTCGTGGTCATATAGGTTCTGCTTCCCGTTTCAAGTTTGAGGGTATGTCTGCGGTGAAACCGAAAAGACAGTCCATTGGGGTAAATTTTGTTCCCTCATGGATACTATTATTATAGACAAATGCTGCTGTTTTAAGAAATTGATCCCAAGATCTTGGGTTTTCATCGCAAATTGTTCTTAAGTATTCCACCAAAGGTCGGTGTGCTCGTTCTAAAGCTCCGTTCGATTGGGGTGGTAAGGCGTGGTTTGTAATTTTTCTATTTTAAGAAGGTTACAAACTTGTTTAAACAATTTGTCACTAACTGGTTTGGTATTCTATACCTAGTAATTATCTGTTCATAAAATATGTGAGCAACAGTTTCAGCTTCTTGGTTGGGCATGGCGTACCAATCTACAAATTTTGTCAAATTGTCTTGAAAAGTTAGGATGTATTTGTTCCCTAAATAAGAGTCTTGTAATGGCCCTACTATATACAAGTATACCTTATCGAATGGCTTTTGACAAGTATCCGTTATTACCATGGGCATTTTTGTTTCTGGACTAGATTTCATCTTTTGGCATTTCTTACATTTTTTAATATATTTGGCTATATCCATAAACATACTTATTTGGCCACTTGAATTTTTCGCGTTTGCGCTTATACGTTTTTATTACGCCCTCATGGCCGCCAAATAATAAATCGTGGTAGTCGTGAAGAATTGTTTTGATTTCTTCTGGGGTGAAGACTTCTTTTGGCTCGTTATTTGTTTCCAAGTTTGAAGTCTTGGTATTATCGGGGTTGTCTTCATTCTCCTGTTGATTATTGTCTTCTGTTAAAATTGTCTTATATGTGTCTTTGACTGTTTCGATTTCAGTATTACGAATGTGTTGTGCTCGTGTTACTGCCAGGCAAGTTGCGTCCGTCTCTTCTGTCTCTTTTGTAGTGATTTTATCGGAGATAAAAACTATTTCTTTTGTATTGTCGGGGTTACAGTCGGTGGGGTAATTTGAGATTCTACTTAGGGCATCTGCGTTATTGTTATATTTTCCAGGTTTGTATTCTATTTTATAATCGAATTCGGAAATTTTATGATGAAATCTCACTAATCTGGAAGTTGGGTCTTTAACACTAAATATGCCTTTTAAAGGTTTGTGATCAGTGTAAACTGTGAATTTTCGTCCAAGTAAATAGTATCTGTAATTTTTGGCCTTCGAGATTTTTACCGTAAATGACAATGTCGTCCAAGTATACGAAGCATTCCAAACCTTGTAAGCCTGTCAAGATATAATTCATCAGTCGCTGGAATGTAGCTGGTGCTCCTTTTAATCCAAATGGCATTCGTTTGAATTCATAGTGTCCGAAGGCAGTACTAAATGCTGTCTTGGCTCTATCTTTTGGATGCACTAATACTTGATGGTATCCGCTTGCTAAATCCAGTGTCGTAAAATATCTAGCATGACCTAATTGGTACAGAATGTCTTCAATTATTGGCAGAGGAAAAGCATCGCCTATCGTAGCTTCATTTAGTTTACGTTCTTTTCCTTTGTGTTACCTTCTGATTTACAATTAATTGTCAAATTATTATTTATTTGAGGTTTGAATACTTCACCGCTATTGGTTGGTATTTCTTCAACATGAATAAATGATTTGTTTGATTTTTAGACCCGCTTTGGGTTATTTTAATTTTCTTATATTTATTTTTATTTTTATTTTTTATATTCTTTGATATTTTCTGGATGGGGATGTGACCCATGTTATTTATTTTATTGGTAACTATTCTATCAGCGCTGCTATGGGAGAGACCGCTATGGGTTAATATTTCCTTTTCATATTCATTTTTTATTTTGCTTAATTTGGTATCTTTATTATTTAGACCGCTACGGGTTTGTGTATATATATTTGATTCTTTAAATACGCTGTGGGATGGTATTTGTATTAAATTATTTGTTTCTAAACCGCTATGGGTTGTTATGTATTCATTTGCTATATCAAGTCCGCAGTGGGATTTTAGTTGCTTTATATTTTTCTTTTTAAAACCACCTATGGGGTGGTATTTGTTTACTTTTTACTTGTTTATCTTCTTTAATAACATAATAACAGTTCTAATAGTTTGATTTGAATAGGAGGATGTGTTAACCATTTCTGAGAATGTGTTGGATCACCTCGGGGCCCTTCACTATTCTCTTCAAGTTTCATCTCTTTCCTTTCACAAACTTCGGAATCGTGAGATACGTTTATTGCCTCTTTAAGTGGATAGTTCATGTTACAATGAGATCCAAAAGAGTTGATTCCATTAATTGCATTTGGTAATTCGTATTCCCCTATTATTAAATTCAACAGTGGAGTCATGTATTCTTGTGAGGTGTTGGAGATGAATCTAAGGACTTTGTTTGGACCTTCCACATTACAGTGTGATCCAATAAAGTTATAACCCAGTATTCCATCCTTTGGAATGTGTAAATTATCTTCTACCACCTGAAATTCACAATTAGGCTTCGTGGGAATATTAAATTTGCCAGTGCATTGTCCAAGTGTATTACCTGAACCAAATGGGGTGTTGATCGACACAATTTTCTGTTTGTCAATAAAGGTGTTGGCTTTAACGCCTTCCTCTTGATGAGACTGACTTCAGAACCTGTGTCAACCAATAAACGAACAGTATTCTATTTAGTAATGTTATTTTGAAGTTCAACAGCTGGTAAGGAATATTTGTCTTCCCTTTGCTGTTGTGTTTGGTACTCTTGTTTTTGTTCGTTTGCATTTAAAGTCGAGCCATGGGTTTCACGGTCGACTAGGAGGTGTTTCCCGAGTTCTTATTTTCCCATCTACGCTTCAGACTACATTGGTCGAATGTATGGGAATTTCTCCCACAGAATTCACATTCTGGTCCCATTTGGAAAACTCTAGCTCTCGGATTGAGATCAGGCCCTCTTCTATTTGAGAGATTGGGATTATTGTCTCTAAACGGATTAGGTCTGTTTTGTTCCCAAGAATCCTGGGGTTGAAACGTTAGTTGTGGGGTTTCCCTCTGGTATGCTTGAGGTCTGCCCCTACCAAAGTCGTTTTGGTGGTTATTGTTACCAAAGGATTGATTGTTCCTTGGAGGAATGTAATTATTTTGGGAGTTTCTCCTTTCATGTGAGGAGTTGCCTCTATATATATTTTGTGGGGGGCTTCTGTTAAAATTTTGTTGTTTCCCCCTTTGGTTTTGGTATTTATTATTATGACCGTTGTAATACTGGTTACATGTTGATGATTCATGACCATAGTTCTTACACATTTGGCAAACGGGAGTGTTAAGTCGTTTTAAACACTCACTATACGTGTGTCCTTTGGTACTGCAGAAACTGCAAACTATACTTGATTTAGCGTTTTCATGAGCCTTTTCATGGGTATTAATACTCTTTTGCGTTTCAATACTAGTAGGGCTATTCGACTGTGCAGGAAGTTTGCGTAAACGGTGCGGTCTCCACCCTTTGTACATGTTTTTCCAAACTAAAAGATATTTTTATTAGTTATTCAAAACTCTTTGTACCATTGGTAAACAAATATTGTCCTAATTGTTTATTAGAGACACCGGAAGTAAGAGCTGATTTAGCAAAATCTTCCAACTGACTTTTTAAAATGTCAGCATTATTACCATATTTTATATCTTACATTGGGTAAGGGAATGTCTTAGTCTACTTACAAATGTATTCAACGTCTCGAATGGACTTTGACGACTGGTAATTAAACAATTTACTAGGTCGTTGTAATCTTCGACTGGTAAATACGTTGTATTTAAGGTTTATTCGGATTATCTCGAGAGCATCCTCGCTTAATGTAATAAATAAAATTTGGATGAATAGTGTTTCATCTACTTTAAGGATGTGTCCAATAATAGGTCGAACACATGTTAGGAAAGTCTGCAATTTCTGGACTGTTCTGGACTTTAAGATGTCCCAGCGCCATCTTAAAGTTTTGTTTTGAAGTGTTTTCAATGGGGACTTCTGAACTGGTTGGCAAATTTTTTGGGGTGAATCATTTTTTTTCCTTACCGACACGATTCTTAAGTTCTCTCAAAAGAATATTATTAAAATATTTAATTTCTTGCATTTGTTCCTTCTTTTCTTTGGTCAGCTGTAACAATTCGTCGGTTAACTCTTGAATAGTGAGTTCCGAACTTTTTGTTGCCCTAAAGAAAGAACAAAAATCAAAACGAAACCTTTTAAAATGTGGTCAAACGAACACGATTTATTTGTTCGGATAAGCCTCTGAAACCAGAACAACTTCAGAATGAAATATTTGTTTCAGTTCTGTGTTTAGCAAATATCCTCTCGGCTGCGCCAATGTTGTGAGCGCGCTTGACCACTTCTTGAAAGGGAATTCCTTTGATGCGATTAATAAAAATCCTACCTGCCTATTTGAAGGATTCCAGTTCTTAAAGCCTCTGGCGGCTTTTAACTATTTTAGTTATGCATTTCTGCATAACCACCGAAATTATTAACCTAGTTATACACTAAATTCACACCTATCGATGCCGTCTCCGATGCCGTCGTCGTCGTCGTCGTCGCAGAACTTTTCCAGTATCATGTTTATTTTTTTGTTTATCGGCATACTACATTTTTTATCGTTTACCAGTGTACCAGAATTGGTTGTAGGTATACCCTGGTACCGCAATTGCTTATTGCATTTTGCCGGGTATTGGTAGCCGCACCTTCAATTCTTCATATTGCTAACCTGCCCTTCTAGCCTGTGGTTACTATTCGTTGTTTCATTGGTAGAATTGTGGTGCATTCTTTTGGGCGAATGGCTAACACAACACTTCCCCCCCTTCAAAAAAAAGGGCACATTTTTGTTTTGGAGAGACAAAAATTGTTTTGACGGTGCACCTTATCTTCTTTTTGGTTTTCTGGCCAAAGTTATTTCGCTAGCTTTAGCTTTCTTCTTCGTGATCGATTTTGGCACGTTTTTGTTTTGGAGAGACAAAAATTGTTGTGACGCTGCATCTTATCTTTGTTTTGTTTTTCTGGACAACCGAAGATTTTAGCTTTCTTCTTCCTGACGATTTTGGTACGAATGGATTGCGTCTATGTATTATTTGGAACACCGGATGTATAGGGTACAGTGCAAATTGTTGAATACTTATTAAAAAAAAAATATTTATATATATTATTTTCTAAAATATAAATGACCTACAAAAAATTTTTGTTACAATTTTTTTTTTTGGAAAATTCTATTTGTTAATAGTATGTTTTAACATTTCGTTTTGACTTAACATTTAAAACATCAATTTTAAAAGTTGTATATAATTTTTTTATTAACTACTTTAATCATGTTTTATTAAATTTGAAAATTTTAACAGGTAAAAAAAATTGTTCTTTATTTTGTTTGTCTTTTATAACATTAATTTTAAAAATTGAATTTGAACATTCTTTTCTTTTTCTTTTTTTTTTAAACACTTCAATTATGTATTCTGATTTCATATATTGAATTTATATTTTTTTTTGTATTATAATATCGTTTTTCTGTATTCTTTTTATTACAAAAAATATATAAATAATTCTGTAGTATGTTAGAATGTTTTTGTGTTGTGTTTGTGTTTCTGTTTATTTGTACGAAGTGTTTTCTTTTTTTGTTTAACTTCAAGTGTGCTTATGTATGCATGTAATATTGTTGTGTAATGTATTTTAATTACTGTGTTTGTGTGATATTGTTGGGGATTTTTTTTATATATATATATCCCTCTTTTATAGGCTTTACTATTTTTTTTGTGTGGGGTATTACAATTTTTTATATATATATATATTTCCCTCTTTTCTTTTTATTTATTATTATTTTTTTTATATATGTTGGGTTTATACCTCTTTTCTTTATATTTTATTTATTCTGGCAATTTATGGCTGGCAATCATGCATATAAATTCGCCGTTGTCCAAACCCATTAACTGTCGAGGCTCGGGGTACGGTGACGGTTTTGAGTAGGTAGGTGGGTGGATTGTGAGTTTTGTTTTTCTTTTTCCACTATTTGTTTATGAACCTTTCTATAGTGCTTCTTATGCGGATACGCCGAGTCTATTGTAGTTCTTAAAAAATTATTTTAACTGTTTTAATTTTTACTTGTTTTGTGTAGATTTATTTCAATATTTACAAATCTATTGTTTACTTTATTTTACTTAAACTTTACATAACTTGTTGTTTCCTTTGTTTATTTTAATTTTTAAATCAAGAAAAGCTAGTTTAATATTTGTATTGTGAATAATGTTAAGATAATTAGATTTTAAAAATATTTCCTTATCGCTTCTTTTTTTCTACAAAGTTCTTCATAATACAATTTATGTTTTTTGGTTCTCCTTTTTTTTAGGAATAATTCGGAAATATTTTCTAATATTATACTATTATTCTGTTCTATTTATAGACGATCATTTTATATATATATTTGTTTGTATTGTCTAGGTGACATTTTTCTTATCAGTGTTTTTGCTTTACTTATAAATTTGTTTCACTACTATTTCTCCTCTAAGAGTTAACTTTATGGGTTAAGATTAAAATAAAAACTTGTAAGCATTTCTTTTTATTTCTTATTTGCAAAATAAAATACGTTTTGGACTGTTTGCAACTTTTTTTTATGTTGTTTCCTTCTATTGGTGTACATAAAAAGCACGCAAAGTTATAAAAATCTTCTAAAGATTTATTTAAAATATAATAATGTGTTTTCATATAATTTTTTTTTATTGAAAATAATTTGCAAAATAGATAACAACTTATTTATCCTGAGTGATTATGTCACATGCATTTCATTATGGCAAGCTTTTTTCTGTAAATTTCTAATTTTTTTTTGTGATCCTAAGTCTAAAGTTTATTTCTTTTAATAAGACTGAAAGATAGTGGTGCAATGAGGAGAAATATTTGGGATTGCCTTCAGCGTTTTGGTGGCTCATGCAAGTTTCTATAAAATTTAATTTATTTAAACAATATAAAAGTTTTGTTTAAAATCAAAAAAAAAATATAACCCACAGAGTAATTTAGTATTCCACTATAATTTCACCAATGAAACAGGTTTTGTCACATCTACAATTTACATTCTCATTTATCATGATGTAAAGGTAATTATACTGTTAAAAGTAAGAAGAAAGAATTAAATAATTTTAAATTTGTATTGGTTTGGGAGTCCATAAAAACTTGAATGTACGTTTCAAATTGTAAAATAATATGATACTACTCTGTACTTGAATTGGTTATTGGGGTAGGTTAAGTCTTCCTTAATGGTTAATTGTTGTTTTTATGTTGGGTAATATTTGGGTCAATTTATAAATGCGGTAATAAAAATTAATTGCAAGTTCAAGGTGTGTGAATTTTATTTGACTTACAGGTGTTGATATGAAATTGAAATTCTATATGACTTGTTCAAAATTAAGGTAATTTGATTTTATGTGTTTTACTTCTTGATGAACAGGAAATTTGATTACAATAAAAAATGCATTATGTTGGAAATGTTAGTCGGGAATGTTTGATACTTGAGTCAATGAATTTTTATGCTTATTATTTGCAAATCCATTGAGTGTGGTAATTTATTTATGTTAGTAAAAGGCAATAAATTGTGATTTTTGATATTTAAGAAATGTGAAGGGAATAATTACTCAAAGTAATGTTTTAGACGATTATTATGTATGGTAACCTGTCTATTCTTTATTTGAACTATATTATTTTCGGTGTTGGGTTTCTGTTTTATTGTAAAGGGGCATGTCCATAATTCTGACAATTTGTGTTGTCTATTTTCGTTCTTAATCAATACCTTGTCTCCAACATGCAAAGTGTTCGGTTTAACCCCTTGGTCATAATAATTCCTTGAATTCTGTGCTGTAAAGAAAATAACAATATCCACTCGCGTCGTTGGAAGACGATAAGATGCCCATTCGCGCTGTGGAAGAAAAAAAAAATAATACACACTTGCATAACAAGTCTAATTATCCTCTTATCTGTCCCAACCCTTTGTGCTTAGCTAAACTGCCTCTTTCTTATCTACTGTAGGCATCGTATGCTTGCGGTAAATGGATAAGGGCATCTGAGTTTGTCTTATTGTGCTGAATATTTAAATTGATTTTTTGTATGCAAGCTGTCTTATGGGCATAACACCTAAGACAGTTTGTTTATTACAGAGATTAATTTGGATTTTCACTGCATGGTTCGACTTAGTCAGAATTGTGTTTTGTGTGTAAGTATTTTGAAATGGTAAGTGATTTTTGTGTCGTGTATTCCAATGTTCGTGGTATAAGAAAGAATTTCTTTCACCTGTACGTCTACACTGTTCAATACAGGCCAGCTGTTTTGGCATTAAGTGAAACCCAGGTTGGAGTAAATACTGATTTATCAGAGTTTGCTCTACATGGGTATAGCTTGGTGCCATTACTCTTTTCCCATCATGGTCTCGTGGTCTATGTTAGGAATGATATTGCTTGCCAGAGCCTTCCCCAATATGGGCAATGTTCCAACACGGACTTTAACTTCTTGTGGCTCAAATTCACTGTCCGCAAGCATGTCATTCATTATTGTTTTATTTACAGGAGTCCAAATCTCGACAGCAATTCCACTTGTAACGAGTTTGATGCGCTGTCTGATTCCATCTCGAAAATTGTTTCCCTTTGTCCTCGCACTGAAATCGTTATTACGGGCGATTTCAATGTACACAATTCCAATTGGCTCCGCTATTCTGGTCAGACAACACCCGAAGGAAGGTATGTCGAGCTCTTTGCCGGGTTACATCACCTTACCCAACTGATCGATGTGCCAACGCGTATACCGGATGTTGCTGGGCAAGCCGCCCATACTCTTGACTTGTTTCTTACTTCTCACCCTGATAAATATACCATTAGTGTAACTTCTCCATTTGGCACTTCAGACCATTGTGTCATTTCAGCTAATTTCTCATCCTCCACCCATCCAGTTAAAGAAAAACTTCCCACCAGGACCGTTTGGCAATACGAGAAAGCCAACTGGGACGGCCTGAATATTTTTTTCCGAAACTTTAACTGGTCACTATGCTTCCTCGATAGTGACATTGATGCCAGTGCTGAAATGATCACAAATGTGATTCTTCTAGGGATGCGTGCTTTTATTCCTAACAGAGTAAAAAGCATCAAACCTAAAGAAAAGTCTTGGTTTAATTCTGAGTGTAAAGAAGCTATCAGGCTCAAAGAAGTAAGTTTCCGTTCTTACAAAGCCAACCCTTCAGAGGAAAATCGGAAAAAACACAAACAAGCAAGAAACTCATGCAACTCCGTTATTGAAAGAACCAAATTTTTGCATGACCAAAAATTACGGCAAAAAATTCTGCAGTGTCCCAAAGGCAGTAAAAATTTTTGGTCATTTGTAAAAAATATTAAAAACTCCTCAACATCTTCGGTTCCAACGCTCATCGACAATAACAAACCAATTGTTTACTCTTCAGAGAAGGCAAACTTGCTCGCCGCCCATTTCG
Source organism: Platycheirus rosarum (assembly GCA_963971375.1). NCBI lineage: Eukaryota > Metazoa > Arthropoda > Insecta > Diptera > Syrphidae > Platycheirus > Platycheirus rosarum. The sequence continues at coordinate 104,832,446 of OZ020507.1, forward strand.
CTGCCAGCTCCACGCTGCCGCATAGCAACGTTGCCCCTCCTGTACTTGAGAATGTAAATTTTTCCATGGGACAGATTTTTTTCCGCACTCGTACAGTAGCAAGAGTTCTCAAAGATCTCGATATACACAAATCCGCTGGCCCGGATGGTATACCCCCGATTCTTCTGAAGAGGTGTTCTTCCACACTGGCAAAGCCACTGCGTAAGCTTTTCCATCGCTCCTACTCTTCTGGAATCTTTCCTAGAAGATGGAAAACAGCATTTGTCCAGCCTGTCCCTAAGAAAGGTGACCCATCCTCCCCCTCCTCCTACCGACCCATAGCACTGACGTCCCTTCTTTCTAAGGTCATGGAAACACTGATTAACCGTCAGCTTAAGGAATATCTCGAAGATCGTAAGCTTCTCCATGACCGTCAATATGGCTTCCGCAGCAACCGTTCCACTGGTGATCTGATGGCATATCTCACCGAACAGTGGAACAAATCTTTACATCGCTTTGGTGAAAGTAAGATTATTGCTCTTGATATCTCCAAGGCATTTGATAGAGTTTGGCATGAAGCTCTCTTATCGAAAATGCGTGCTTTGGGGATCGATAATACTCTTGTTCGTTGGATTAGAAGCTATCTTCTGGACCGTTCAATACAAGTTGTATTGGACGGATTCAAGTCTGATTCCCATAAAATAAATGCTGGTGTACCCCAGGGCTCTGTTCTATCTCCGACTCTTTTCCTCATTTTTATAAATGATCTTCTGTCTGTTACTTCTAATCCACTTAACTGTTTTGCTGACGACTCTACCCTCAGCTTTTCATATTCGTTCGATAATTCACGTCCTTCGCCTTCGGACGTACAATTGCAACGGTACCGTATGTCAAGCTCATTAAACTCCGATTTATACAGCATTGTCAAATGGGGTAATAGAAATCGTGTGGAGTTTAATGCTTCGAAAACTCAATGCTGTCTTCTGTCGTTAAAGCTTAACATACCCCTAACGCCATTGTCCATGAATGGCACTTACATCGAAGAAACCGAAAAGCTCTCAGTACTCGGTATGTGTGTCAACGACGACCTCCGTTGGAACGACCATATATTTGAAATCGCTAAGAATGCTGCTAAGTGCTTAGGTTTTCTGTATCGGTGTAAGAAGTATTTTTCCCCATCTGATCTGGCTACAATTTATAAAGCGTTTATACGCCCTAAACTCGAGTATAACTCCCACCTCTGGGCAGGTGCTTCGCAAACATCGCTTCACCTGCTTGATAGAATACAAAATCGAGCGTTAAGATTGATAGGTAATAGAACTGCCGCTGAAACAATTGCCCCACTCGAACACCGACGCAATGTTTCATGTCTTTCCTTATTTTATCGTTTCTTTTATAAAAAATGTTCACTCGAGGTAGCCAGCTGCATTCCTCCCCTTAAAAGTTTCGCCCGTAATACTCGTCTTGCTAGGAATGCCCATCAGTTCACCCTTGAGCCCAATTTCGGACGTACCGTGAAATATAGGGATTCTTTTTTTAGCCGTACAACACGACTTTGGAATGGTTTACCCGGCGAGATTTTCCCTTGCCATTTCGATTTGCAAACATTCAAAACCAATGTTAATCGACACCTCCTATCTCTCCCCTCCCTATCTTCCTAATGCCCGCGCAGTGTGTTACATTATAAGGGAAACAAATAGTCCCTTTTGCGCGCGTGAATTATAAAAAAAAAAAAAAAAAAAAAAAAAGTACTTATAAGATTCTTTCTAGCTATAACATAGGTTTTCTGTAGTTTATGCCTTAGGATATAATAATAATTTTCGTGGTCATATAGGTTCTGCTTCCCGTTTCAAGTTTGAGGGTATGTCTGCGGTGAAACCGAAAAGACAGTCCATTGGGGTAAATTTTGTTCCCTCATGGATACTATTATTATAGACAAACGCTGCTGTTTTAAGAACTTGATCCCAAGATCTTGGGTTTTCATCGCAAATTGTTCTTAAGTATTCCACCAAAGGTCGGTGTGCTCGTTCTAAAGCTCCGTTCGATCGGGGGTGGTACGGCGTGGTTTGTAATTTTTCTATTTTAAGAAGGTTACAAACTTGTTTAAACAACTTGTCACTAACTGGTTTGGTATTCTATACCTAGTTATTATCTGTTCATAAAATATGTGAGCAACAGTTTCAGCTTCTTGGTTGGGCATGGCGTACCAATCTATAAATTTTGTCAAATTGTCTTGAAAAGTTAGGATGTATTTGTTCCCTAAATAAGAGTCTTGTTATGGCCCTACTATATCCAAGTATACCTTATCGAATGGCTTTTGACAAGTATCCGTTATTACCATGGGCATTTTTGTTTCTGGACTAGATTTCATCTTTTGGCATTTCTTACATTTTTTAATATATTTGGCTATATCCATAAACATACTTATTTGGCCACTTGAATTTTTCGCGTTTGCGCTTATACGTTTTTATTACGCCCTCATGGCCGCCAAATAATGAATCGTGGTAGTCGTGAAGAATTGTTTTGATTTCTTCTGGGGTGAAGACTTCTTTTGGCTCGTTATTTGTTTCCAAGTTTGAAGTCTTGGTATTATCGGGGTTGTCTTCATTCTCCTGTTGATTATTGTCTTCTGTTAAAATTGTCTTATATGTGTCTTTGACTGTTTCGATTTCAGTATTGCGAATGTGTTGTGCTCGTATTACTGCCAGGCAAGTTGCGTCCGTCTCTTCTGTCTCTTTTGTACTGATTTTATCGGAGATAAAAACTATTTCTTGTGTATTGTCAGGGTTACAGTCGGTGGGATAATTTGGGATTCTACTTAGGGCATCTGCGTTATTGTTATATTTTCCAGGTTTGTATTCTATTTTATAATCGAATTCGGAAATTTTATGATGAAATCTCACTAATCTGGAAGTTGGGTCTTTAACACTAAATATGCCTTTTAAAGGTTTGTGATCAGTGTAAACTGTGAATTTTCGTCCAAGTAAATAGTATCTGTAATTTTTGGCCTTCGAGATTTTTACCGTAAATGACAATGTCGTCCAAGTATACGAAGCATTCCAAACCTTGTAAGCCTGTCAAGATATAATTCATCAGTCGCTGGAATGTAGCTGGTGCTCCTTTTAATCCAAATGGCATTCGTTTGAATTCATAGAGTCCGAAGGCAGTACTAAATGCTGTCTTGGCTCTATCTTTTGGATGCACTAATACCTGATGGTATCCGCTTGCTAAATCCAGTGTCGTTAAATATCTAGCATGACCTAATTGGTACAGAATATCTTCAATTATTGGAAGAGGAAAAGCATCGCCTATCGTAGCTTCATTTTGTTTCCTAAAGTTGACTTTGACCCTCCAACGTTCTTTTCCGTCAGAGCCCGCTTTCTTGGGATCTACAAGACGGGGTAAATTCCAAGGGCTTTTACTGGGTTGGACGATGTCATTATCTAGTTTTTCGTGTAGTTGTTCATTGATGATGTCTCGTTGCTTTTCTGGTAATCTGTACATTTTTGTGTTAATGGGTGGTTGATCTTGTCTAATAGGTATTTCGTGTACGATTGTTGAAGGGTGAGTAAGGTGGTCACCTGGTAAGAATAGAATGTCATTGTATTGTTTTTATAGAATTAGACTAGAATGTCTTTCCTCTTCGTTTAAGTTCTCGTCTAAGTTAAGTTGTTTTACTAAATTTTGTATTCTTTCGTTGTTCTGGTTGTATTGAGTAGTGGTGTGGAAAATTGAGGATTGTGTCATAGGGGTTTTTGGGATATCATCTAGATTGTATGTTGGACTTTTCCTAATAATCTTACCTTTGTGTTACCTTCTGATTTACAATTAATTGTCAAATTATTATTTATTTGAGGTTTGAATACTTCACCGCTATTGGGTGGTATTTCTTCAACATGAATAAATGATTTGTTTGATTTTTAGACCCGCTTTGGGTTATTTTAATTTTCTTATATTTATTTTTATTTTTATTTTTTATATTCTTTGATATTTTCTGGATGGGGATGTGACCCATGTTATTTATTTTATTGGTAACTATTCTATCAGCGCTGCTATGGGAGAGACCGCTATGGGTTAATATTTCCTTTTCATATTCATTTTTTATTTTGCTTAATTTGGTATCTTTATTATTTAGACCGCTACGGGTTTGTGTATATTTATTTGATTCTTTAAATACGCTGTGGGATGGTATTTGTATTAAATTATTTGTTTCTAAACCGCTATGGGTTGTTATGTATTCATTTGCTATATCAAGTCCGCAGTGGGATTTTAGTTGCTTTATATTTTTCTTTTTAAAACCACCTATGGGGTGGTATTTGTTTACTTTTTACTTGTTTATCTTCTTTAATAACAGTTCTAATAGTTTGATTTGAATAGGAGGATGTGTTAACCATTTCTGAGAATGTGTTTGGATCACCTCGGGGCCCTTCACTATTCTCTTCAAGTTTCATCTCTTTCCTTTCACAAACTTCGGAATCGTGAGATACGTTTATTGCCTCTTTAAGTGGATAGTTCATGTTACAATGAGATCCAAAAGAGTTGATTCCATTAATTGCATTTGGTAATTCGTATTCCCCTATTATTAAATTCAACAGTGGAGTCATGTATTCTTGTGAGGTGTTGGAGATGAATCTAAGGACTTTGTTTGGACCTTCCACATTACAGTGTGATCCAATAAAGTTATAACCCAGTATTCCATCCTTTGGAATGTGTAAATTATCTTCTACCACCTGAAATTCACAATTAGGCTTCGTGGGAATATTAAATTTGCCAGTGCATTGTCCAAGTGTATTACCTGAACCAAATGGGGTGTTGATCGACACAATTTTCTGTTTGTCAATAAAGGTGTTGGCTTTAACGCCTTCCTCTTGATGAGACTGACTTCAGAACCTGTGTCAACCAATAAACGAACAGTATTCTATTTAGTAATGTTATTTTGAAGTTCAACAGCTGGTAAGGAATATTTGTCTTCCCTTTGCTGTTGTGTTTGGTACTCTTGTTTTTGTTCGTTTGCATTTAAAGTCGAGCCGGGGGTTTCACGGTCGACTAGGAGGTGTTTCCCGAGTTCTTATTTTCCCATCTACGCTTCAGACTACATTGGTCGAATGTATGGGAATTTCTCCCACAGAATTCACATTCTGGTCCCATTTGGAAAACTCTAGCTCTCGGATTGAGATCAGGCCCTCTTCTATTTGAGAGATTGGGATTATTGTCTCTAAACGGATTAGGTCTGTTTTGTTCCCAAGAGTCCTGGGGTTGAAACGTTAGTTGTGGGTTTTCCCTCTGGTATGCTTGAGGTCTGCCCCTACCAAAGTCGTTTTGGTGGTTATTGTTACCAAAGGATTGATTGTTCCTTGGAGGAATGTAATTATTTTGGGAGTTTCTCCTTTCATGTGAGGAGTTGCCTCTATATACATTTTGTGGGGGGCTTCTGTTAAAATTTTGTTGTTTCCCCCTTTGGTTTTGGTATCTATTATTATGACCGTTGTAATACTGGTTACATGTTGATGATTCATGACCATAGTTCTTACACATTTGGCAAACGGGAGTGTTAAGTCGTTTTAAACACTCACTATACGTGTGTCCTTTGGTACTGCAGAAACTCCAAACTATACTTGATTTAGCGTTTTCATGAGCCTTTTCATGGGTATTAATACTCTTTTGCGTTTCAATACTAGTAGGGCTATTCGACTGTGCAGGAAGTTTGCGTAAACGGTGCGGTCTCCACCCTTTGTACATGTTTTTCCAAACTAAAAGATATTTTTATTAGTTATTCAAAACTCTTTGTACCATTGGTAAACAAATATTGTCCTAATTGTTTATTAGAGACACCGGAAGTAAGAGCTGATTTAGCAAAATCTTCCAACTGACTTTTTACAATGTCAGCATTATTACCATATTTTATATCTTACATTGGGTAAGGGAATGTCTTAGTCTACTTACAAATGTATTCAACGTCTCGAATGGACTTTGACGACTGGTAATTAAACAATTTACTAGGTCGTTGTAATCTTCGACTGGTTAATACGTTGTATTTATGGTTTATTCGAATTCCTTAAACATAGTGGGCTTAGACGTGTGGATTATCTCGAGAGCATCCTCGCTTAATGTAATACATAAAATTTGGATGAATAGTGTTTCATCTACTTTAAGGATGTGTCCAATAATAGGTCGAACACATGTTAGGAAAGTCTGCAATTTCTGGACTGTTCTGGACTTTAAGATGTCCTAGCGCCATCTTAAAGTTTCGGTTTGTAGTGTTTTCAATGGGGACTTCTGAACTGGTTGGCAAATTTTTTGGGGTGAATCGTTTTTTTTCTTCGCGATTCTTTAGTTTTCCCAAACTACTTTTGAGCTCAGCCTCTTGGGTCTTATAAAAGAGTTGCGTTTTCTGAACTTTCTTTTCTCTAGTCTCAAATTTTGGATTCGAATATTAAGTTTAGAAATCGTTATCTCAGAGAAGAGAGAATTTGTAGATTCAGCCTCTTTTTGTCTTTGATTTAGTTGGGCTCGAATTTGGTGATTACTTGCTAGTTCGTCTTCCAAGTCCTCAATTTCTTTTTCAAGACTATCTTGTTTGTTTTTAACCTCTGTGATATACTCATCTAGTATAACGTCGGTTGTTTCAAGTCTTGTGAACTGTCCCCACTGATGGTAAACTTCCTTACCGACACGATTCTTAAGTTCTGTCAAAAGAATATTATTAAAATATTTAATTTCTTGCATTTGTTCCTTCTTTTCTTTGGTCAGCTGTAACAATTCGTCGGTTAACTCTTGAATAGTGAATTCTGAACTTTTTGTTGCCCTAAAGAAAGAACAAAAATCAAAACAAAACCTTTTAAAATGTGGTCAAACGAACACGATTTATTTGTTCGGATAAGCCTCTGAAACCAGAACAACTTCAGAATGAAATATTTGTTTCAGTTCTGTGTTTAGCAAATATCCTCTCGGCTGCGCCAATGTTGTGAGCGCGCTTGACCACTTCTTGAAAGGGAATTCCTTTGATGCGATTAATAAAAATCCTACCTGCCTATTTGAAGGATTCCAGTTCTTAAAGCCTCTGGCGGCTTTTAACTATTTTAGTTATGCATTTCTGCATAACCACCGAAATTATTAACCGAGTTATACACTAAATTCACACCTATCGATGCCGTCTCCGATGCCATCGTCGTCGTCGTCGTCGCAGAACTTTTCCAGTATCATGTTTATTTTTTTGTTTATCGGCGTACTACATTTTTCATCGTATACCAAAGTACAAGAATTGGTTGTAGGTATACCCTGGTACCGCAATTGCTTATTGCATTTTGCCGGGTATTGGTAGCCGCACCTTCAATTCTTCATATTGCTAACCTGCCCATTTTAGGGTGTGGTTACTATACTTTGTTTCATTGGTAGAATTGTGGTGCATTCATTTCGGCGAATGGCTAACACAACAAATGTATCAAATAGAAAACCTGGCAGGAAAGCAAAAAGGGATATACCATGCCAAGGACTTAAAAAAATAATAGTCAAAGAAAAAGAAAAAAATGCCAACGAAAAAGCTTATGAAGTACCACCATAACTTACTACCCATTTTATTTTCACTGGTAATCTAGCTTCTACGGTGCTCAGAGGTGTAAAACGTATTATTTAAAATAATAATCCAAGCCAATAAGAAAACCTGATCTTCCATCAATTAAGCCCGGCTATTTTGTATCGTGAGTTCTCCCCATATTTTCTGTACTTTCACACGCACGCAAAAGCTTTCGTTGAAATCAACGAGCAAGATTATTACTTCCAATTTACATAAATAGTTTTTTTTTTTGTTGTGAACCTTTTAGAATAAAACAACGAAAACGTTCCGTATACCACCACAATTGAACCCCGCTGGGGAACAAAAAAGTGTACGTGACAAAGTTCACACAAAACTCGTTTTTCATGGTTTTCTCTACGCTGCACTTCGTCAAGCTCTTTCGTCGCTGGACAAAGATCGAATGGCGTAGGCGTATCACAAACTTCTTACCATCCCATTGTAGAGTACATTAAAATTTCAAGTTTGTATATATACCGAAGTAAGATAAATGAAAAAGGTTCAAAAAGAAAAAAAGAAACTCACTAAGAATCAAATAGAGAGTATAAAACGTTAATAACCGATGTATCTTCCTAATTTATACTTATACCTACTGCTGTTCATCTGACATAAGTTTTAAAAATATGGTTGGTACTACATCAATCCCTTTTTTTCCATCCCGATAGTTTGAGGCAAACCTATAGTGAAGGAATTTTGTTATGGGATTGAAGAATTACTTCTATTCAAGACGGCCAAGAAGATGATAACACTTCTTCATAAAATAAAGTGAAACAGTTCTATACCCACTTCTCCCATCCTTACACTACTTCACCTGTAGGGCTCACTTGACTTGGCGGACTGCTCAAGATAGTCTCTAAGTTGTAGATAGCTATTTAGTGGGAAATCTTTAAGGGTTTTAAGGTGGTTCAATAGAGAACACAAGTAGCGTCTTACCTGGGTGTATCATCGACGACGATGATGAGGTAATGAAATCATTTAAGCAAATGCTAAATAATTTCGTATAGAGAATTTTTGGACAAATATTTAGTTTGATTGAAATTGAATTAATACGGATTACTTTTGGCGAGGATAACTGCTTGCATTTTGTACGAAACTTTTCACTTTTTGCAAAATAACCCAAACAGAACCGCGAGGAAACAAAATTATTCGGAAGCTATTTTGTTATTTTCTGAAATGTCAAACTCGATGCCCTTTTTCCGAAGCCAGAGCCATCTAGGGTTTTATAGCGTTTTAATCACTAGCTAGCAAGGATAGAAAATTTTGAAGCCACTGTTCTTAATTACGACTATTAGTAAGAGGACGAAAGTCGAAAAAGTCTTCTTAAAAGTAGTAGTTCGATACGACGAAAATCCTGTTGAATGGCGTGAGGAAGTGGTACAATCGGGTGTTCGGTAAATAATTTGTTATGACATAAAATAAAATGTATTCTGAAATTAGTAGATGAACGAAGTACAGTTTGTTTTTATTTGCTGGTCAAAGGTAGTAAATATGGAGTCCAAAACATATTTTCAGGGGTGTGAAAAGTAAGTGTCTGTTTGGTGATTATGGCTTGATCGAGTCGTAAAGGTAACATCTTTATATGGGGAAATTCAAAACCAGGCCTAAGAATTTCCAGGAGGGTGGGTAAAAAGGCCACGCTGCATAAACACCAGCAGCGTCCGTCCGTCCGAGGTCCTTGTATACCAGCTGATACCGGGTATCCCTTATAGACCTGATATTTGTTTTCCTTGGCAAGTTGAGCTCGAGCGGCGCAAGCAGGCCGCATCTCCAGTGCTGAACATTCCACCTTTTAGAGTCCTGATCCTTACCCGTTCCATTCTACTTCCTAACCATAGACCACAATCCAATCCCCTTCAATCCTAATCCCCTCTTCTTGTCCCGCAACAAATGGCACCCAGCGTAACGTAACGCAACGTAACGTCCACAGTGTTTGTTTCGTCTTTAAATGTGATCGGTTACAACTGCTCTTGCGGTACTCTTCAGAAAGTTCGTATGTCTTCTTCTAGAAGGTTCTTACGTACTATGATGAATTGCGATGAAGTATTTTGAGGGTGCAGCGATTGTAGTTGAACCTGATAAACCTTTTCTTTTCTTAACTTTTTCTTTTTGTGAGTTTCACTTTCCTATCTCTTATATTTTCTAATTTCTTTTCAATGCTATATATTATCCCATTTGAGACCGGTTGCCGTGCATGACCATGACTTAACAAAATAATTTGATACTATTTGAAGTTTGTTCTTTCCAAACCTAGACTTCTAGCATAGTCGAATAGACCGACTAGAACTGCTGGCCTGAAGAAAGAATATAAATTTTTGTGTTGTTCTTTAAACTTTTCCTACGCCAAGGAATTATTCTTATACCATCTGCAGTTCATAATAAACATCATAAATTATCCAGTGAAGATCAAGCCATAAAGCCAAAGTAACCACCGAAGAGTACTACCCGTAGAACCCCGAATGCTAATATAACAACCGAAAACATACAACAAAAAACTTATCACTTTTTCTTCATTACTATATTTTTGATATTATATTCCTAACCTAAATTGATATAAGACATTTAAGTTATTTATTTTAAACATAAATAAATATACCTACACACAAACAAACAAGCAATATAATAAACTAAAGCTAGGTAATATAGATATACAAATATATATAATTTTTTTTTTCATTTTTTTAGATACTTAATTAATAATACATATTTACATTTACTTTACGCCTTACTTATCTAAGTATAGAAATATATTCTTAATTTACTTGTTTATATTTTCTTCAATTAATATATGTACCAGGTAAGAGGTTGTTATTTGTCTTCAATTTGCCTTAAACTCGTCTTGAACTAGTTACCGCCTCAATTTGTCTTCACCTAGAAGGGAGCGGATTAGAACAAGAAGTCAGACAAGAGAAGAAGTAAGTACCTTTGGTCCAGATTCGTTGCCCATACCGAATTCGGGTGCGATCAGGAAGGGTAATGTACAGCGAACGCCGCCTATCACTTCTCATCGCTCCAATTTAAATGCTCCAGCTCCTTCCGGTATTCCAGATTTTGATCGCATGTGTCACGACTATTCGATAGTTTCTATCTCTGCACCCACCTATAGCAGATTGAGTGGGGGGGCATCTTCCTTACCACTTCCAAGTAGTCAGTACATCAACAATACCATCATACCAAATGTAGCTAAAACTCCTGTGGTTAGACCACTTTCAGCAAGCTTAGGTAACGTCCGAGAATTGAAAAGTAGATTCGATAGTGCTGTTTTGTCTTTGCCAGCGGGTGGGGTTAGAGAAGGCACAGTAGTCCGAGAAGATCTGAAGGCCTATATCAATTTGACCGTGATGCACGCGTTGCCTTCATACAAGGCTTCAGTATGTTCTGACCTTACTACTGACCTTGAAGATTGAATTGCAGGATCAACTCGTAGGTTTTATGAGGGATATGGATTTGAACCGAGTAGCAGCTCCTGGAGCAGGACCAGATCCAATCCAGGTCAATGCTCACCAAGTAGAGCAACCAACTCCCAGGCCTAATTCCAGCCAAGGAAATGCCTTCCAAGCTGGACCTCCAATTGCCGATCCGAGATCAAACTCACATCGGCCAGATTCAGAACACCCCAGTTGCATCCAAACAGTAGGGCTTTTATTCCTGTAGGTCGTCGGAACAGAAGGCCTCCAGATCCGATGAGACGAGAGGCAGACCGAACTTCAGCAAATCCAAACGATTTTACTCCAGCTTATCCTATGGGCGAGATACCCAGGCCAAGGCAACCAAAAATATCGGTACCACCAACCACAACTAATTATCCATAAGAATGTGAGAGGTCCAATTAAAGTTGACAAATGGGGTCTTAAGTTTGATGGGAAACCTGATGGTCTCAGAGTTGAAGATTTTCTTTTCCTGGAAACCGTCCAATGTCAGTATTCACTTGCTTTTTTCAGGGTCCGCTTGTGAATGGTGGTGGCCAATGGTGAGAGAGGCGTTAATGCGGGAATATAAAAATCACCGTACTGATCTCGAAGTCATGTGTGAAATAATGGACCGCCGACAGGGGCTTTGGGAGAACAGTACGGACTACTTCGAAGCAATAAATCGTCTGAGATCTCAGCTAAGGGAAGGGGTATCCGACAGGGAACTAGTAAAAATTCTAAAAAGAAATCTTAACGAGCGAATAGGCAAATTGGTATTTCCCATGACAATACTTACGGTCGACCAGTTGAGAATCCTGTGGTAAGGAAGTCAAGATTGCGTTTCCGAGACCTGATAGAGATACACAAAAATCTACAAGACCACTAGCGAAGTGGGTCAATGAGGTAGATGTCGACCAAGAAGATTTTTCTTCTTCTTGTTCAGATGAACAACTGGCAGCCTATCATTTTGAATGCGAGTCCGAGATACTCAACAAATTTTGCGACAAGTGTGATCAAGAGGGTGTTAAGACTTCTCAGTGTACCAAATGTAACCCGGAAAACCGAACGCAGAGCGCTACGTCGTCGGAGGAGTCGCGTGCAATGCAAACCCACAACCTCCAATAATTTATAAAAAATAAATAGCTTGTTAAACCGAAGAGGGTAATCCAAGTTTCTCTTCTAGCAACCAACCAACTAAAAATTTTTAAAAGAGACCAAAGTTCGAAAAAACAAAAAAATTAATGTCAACTAAAAGGGAAGAGGTGAAGCCGATGCATAAGAGGATAAATGAGTATGAACTAGCAAGAGTACAATTTAAGAACTCGACAAGCCAATTTACGTTTTACTTGGTTCCAAATCTAGACCAAGACTTGTAAATTGGTATAGACTTTTGGAAAGTTTTTCAAATAGCTTCCAATTTAGTAGGTTATCCGACCTCTCGAATTCTCATGATCTAACTCCAGAACAGCAGGCTCCATTGGATGCAGTAAGGGACAAATGTCTCTGTTTTGAACGAGATGGTCTTGGTAAAACAGCGTTCATGGAGCACGTAATAGATACTGGGGACGCAGCCCCTGTCAAAAAGTGTCACTACCCTGTCTCTCCAGCGGTACAGGCCATTCTTTATAAAGAAATAGATCGCATGTTTAGTCTCTGTGTTATCGAGGAGAGCGAAGGTCCTTGGTGTTTGCCTGTGGTCCTTTTACAGAAACCCGCTAAAATTAGTTTATGTCTGCACTCCCGCAAAGGGAATTCGTTGACCAAGAAAAACGCCAATCCTCTCCCACACATCGAAAGTCTTCTGAGCCGTCTTAACGATACGGTCTAAATTATCAGCATAGACCTAAAAGAAGCTTTCTTGCAAATACCTTTGGAGAGACAGGGTAGGGAAAAATCTGCCTTTGCGGTACCGGGGAGACCCTTGTACCAGTTAACAGTAATGCCTTTTAGGTTGTGTAACGCAGCCTAAAGGTTGAGCCAATTAAAGGACAAGGTTATCCCTGCACGACACAGTGACCGTGTCTTCGTCTATCTGGACGATTTTCTCATCATGGCGGCCGACTTTGAGACACACCTAGCGCTGGTAGAGGAAGTAGCCGAATGTTTGCGAAAGGCAAACCTAACCATCAACATGGCAAAATCGAAGTTTTGCTTCACGGCACTTAAGTAGGACTGACCCAGAAAAAGTTAAAGCCATCATTGAATTTCCTTTTCCTAACAAATCAGACGTTTACTTGGCTCAGCCGGTTGGTACCGTAAGTTTTATTTTCCGACCCTTACTGCACCCCTGACAGAGCTTCTTAAGAAGACTAATGAGAAATTTAAGATTACTGAAGAAGCGCTTGAGGCATTCGAAAATCTTAAGGTAGCTTTGACTTCAACAGCGGTGCTAGCAAGTCCAAACAGAAATTCCCATAGATTTCTTCTCACAAAGGTGCAACAAATGTCAAAGAAACTATAGGGTAACCGAGAAGGAGTGCAAGGCGGCGGTTAAGGCGGTGCAAAAATTTAGACTTTACATTGAAGGCATGGACTTCACGGTAATCACCGACCACTCCAGCCTCCAATGGCTTATGAGCATGAAAGACCTCAGTGGAAGGCTCACCAGGAGTTTGCTGTTACAGTCCTATGCCTTCGACATCCAGCACCGGAAAGGCTCGCTAAATGTAGTTCCCGACACTCTTTCTTGGGTGCACTTGGACTCTCTGGCCATACAAGAAGTGGCACCCCTGATAGACTTGAACTCCGAAGAATTTCAGTCAGAGGAATACACAAGTCTCATAAAGGCTATTAAAGATCACCCCGAAGAATTGCCAGATATTAAAATTGAAGACGGCTACGTTTACAAGCGGTGTATAAAATGGGAAGAACAATCCGTCATGTATGAACATAAGTAGCATCTATAGGTACCCTCAGGTTTAAACGAAGAAATTTTAAGGAGGTCCCATGATCCCCCTCAATCCTCTCACGGTGGCCTGGCTAAAACCGTGCAACGGATAAAGGAGCACTTTTATTGACCAAACATGAGTATTCAAAATAAAAAATATGTTTCCATATGTTCCGTATGCAAGCAGAGTAAAGTGGTTAACCAAATAACTCGACCCCCAATGAATGCTCACTTTATTACGAATCGCCCTTTCGAAAAAAATTTATATTGATTTTTTAGGTCCTTACCCCCATTCGAAAGCTGGCAATGCATATGTTTTGGTGGTACTAGACCATATGACAAAATTTGTTATGTTTAAAGCTTTGAGAAAAGTAAATTCCCTAAGTGTTGTAAAGTTTTTTGCGGGATGACATCTTCAACCTGTTTGGTGATCCACGCGTCCTCCACTCAGATAATGGCAAACAGTTTTAAGCCAAAGAATTTCAAAACTTGTTGCAAAAGTTCGGTGTAAGACACTTCAAAACCGCTAACTATGCGCCCCAGTCAAACGCATCCGAAAGGGTGAACAGAATTTTACTCGCAGCCATCCGCTCTTACCTCAAAACCGACCAACGTGATTGGGACTACCAAGCTAGCGACATAGCCTGTGCTATAAGAAGCTCCATTCAAAGCTCCACTAAGGTAACCCCCTATTTTGCTTTATTTGGATCCAATATGATCACATACGGGAGTAGCTATGAACTGGCAAACAAATTAAGAGCGGCTGAAATGCATTCGCAATCAACTTAAAGAAAACCTACTCAAATCTTCAAAAACCTACAGCATTTTTACTCGTAAAATTCGCTTCTTGCCCGGACAAGAAGTATATCGACGAAATTTTGTTGTGATCTGATGCATCGAAACAATTATCCGTCAAATTATGACCGAAGTATTTAAAATGCCGAATAACTAAACAAGTAGGCGAACAAATGTATCAAATGGAAAACCTGGCAGGAAAGCAAATATGGATATACCATGCCAAGGACTTAAAAAATTAATAGTCAAAGAAAAAGAAAAAAATGCCAACGAAAAAGCTTATGAAGTACCCACCATAACTTACTACCCTTTTTATTTTCACTGGTAATATAGCTTCTTCGGTGCTCAGAGGTGTAAAACGTATTATATAAAATAATAATCCAAGCCATAGCCTGAAACCTGATCTTCCATCAATTAAGCCCGGTTATTTTGTATCGTGAGTTCTCCCCACATTTTCAGTACTTTCACGCGCACGCACAAGCTTTCGTTGAAATCAACGAGCAAGGTTCTTCCTTCCAATTTACATAAATAGTTTTGTTTTTGTTGTGAACCTCTTAAAATAAAAAAAACGAAAAAGTTCCGTATACCACCACAATTTAACCCTGCTGGAGAACAAAAAAGTGTCCGTGACAAAATTCACACAAAACTCGTTTTTTATGGTTTTCTCTGCGCTGCACTTCGTCAAGCTCTATCGTCACTGGACAAAGATCGAATGGCGTAGGCGTATCACAAACTTCTTACCATCCCATTGTAGAGTACATTTAAAGTTTGTATATATACCGAAGTAAGATAACTGAAAAAGGTTCAAAAAGAAAAAAAGAAACTCACTTAGAATCAACTATATAGTTTAAAATGTTAATAACCGATGTATCTTCCTAATTTATACTTATACCTACTGCTGTTCATCTGACATAAGTTTTAAAAATATGGTTGGTACTACATCAATCCCTTTTTTTCCATCCCGATAGTTTGAGGCAAACCTATAGTGAAGGAATTTTGTTATGGGATTGAAGAATTACTTCTATTCAAGACGGCCAAGAAGATGATAACACTTCCTCATAAAATAAAGTGAAACGGTTCTATACCCACTTCTCCCATTCTTACACTACTTCACCTGTAGGGCTCACTGTACTTGGCTGACTGCTCAAGACAGTGTCTAAGTTGTAGATAGCTATTTAGGGGGAAATCTTTTAGGGTTTTAAGGTGGTTCAATAGAGAAGACAAGTAGCGTCTTACCTGGGTGTATCATCGACGACGATGATGAGGTAATGAAATCATTTAACCAAATGCTAAGCAATGTGTGGATAATTTCGTAGAGATAATTTTTGCACAAATATTTAGTTTGATTGAAATTGAATTAATACGGATTACTTTTTGGCGAGGATAACTGCTTGCATTTTGTACGAAGCTTTTCACTTTTTGCAAAATAACCCAAACAGAACCGCGAGGAAACAAAATGGTTCGGAAGCTATTTTGTTATTTTCTGAAATGTCAAACTCAATGCCCTCTTTTCCGAAGCCAGAGCCATCTAGGGTCTTATAGCGTTATAATCACTAGCTAGCAAGGATATTGATATTGATATTTATTGATATTGATATTTATTGAATAAAAAAACATCTGTACAACGAGCTTAACTTTAACTTTAAAGATGTACAGGATAGTTAAATACATACATAATCACAAATTATTAAAAATTACATAATTACAAAAATTTAAAAAAAAAGAATAAGAAAACAGATATTATAAACTAAACAAATCAAAGCAAATAAAAGCTTATTAATTTGAACAAAAGATGAAAATAAAAATTACTAATAAATTAAAGAAATTAAAAAATTTAAAAAAATTTAAAAAACTGAAAAATTGAAAAATTAAAACTTTAAAGTCGCAATACGAAACATAAAATAAAAAATAAGTTATATAAAACAAAAAATAATATATTCAAGTAATGTTCAATTCAAATTTGAGATATGCTCAAAGCAAAGTTCATGAAATTTTCGGTGTTCGATACTTGACCTCAGACGACTGGGAAGATTATTCCACAGTCTAACAGCATAAACGAAAAATTGCCTGCGTGATGTCAATGTAGTAAACATCGAGGAGCGTAGAAGAATGTTACGACGAGACGAACAAAAGTTAAGTTTATTAAAAAGATAATGAGGAGTCTTGTTAACAATTAATTTAGAGAGAAAAGAACAACATCGATATTTGAAGAAGGCTTCCAAATTACATCCTAAAAGTTGACGAGTATAAGACGAAACATGATCGTATCTGCTAAGATTAAAAACGAATCGTGCAGTAGCATTGATGGTAACCTTAAGCTTTTGAAGTGACTGGGAGTCAGGATCTGAAAACAATTCACATCCATATGATAATATGGGTAAGATAAGTGATTTAGCGAGTTTTAATTTGACCTCGGTTGATAGAATAGATTTAGCAACAGATAAACCTCTGAGTGAACCATAAATTTTAGCAATTACTGAGTTAATATGAGTATCCCACGTCAGTCTATCGTTGAATGTTATACCTAAGTTTCTTGCGTGGGACACAAATTGAATTGGACATTTATTTAAAAATAAGGGCGGAATATTTTCAAGATTAAGTTTATTTTTAGCAATCGGGATGGATTTCGTTTTTTCAGGATTCAGTTTGAGTCCATTTCTGGTCGACCAATTGTATATGGATTGCAAGTCATGGTTCATTTTAGCCAACGCAACGTCAATTTTCCCCATAGGAAAAGAAGTGTATAGTTGGACATCATCTGCGTAGATATGATACTGACAATATGACAAAACAGATGGCAAATCATTTATGAACAAAGAAAACAGTAAAGGTCCCAATATTGATCCTTGCGGAACACCAGTATTAACGGAAAGATACGAGGACAGTTTATTATTGCACGATACTGCTTGCGAGCGACTTGTCAAATATGAATAAATAAGATTTTTAGCTGTGTCAGAGAAATTAAAATACGTTGTCAGTTTATCACACAGAAGATTGAAGTCAACACAGTCAAATGCTTTTGAAAAGTCAAGTAAAGTTATCACAGTTATATTACTATTGTCTAAAGCTAGCCTAACATCGTCAGAAACCTTTAGAAGTGCTGAAATACAGCTATGTCCTGGCCTAAACCCTGACTGTAAAGGGTTAAGAAGACGTTTTTCTTTAATATATGCTTTCATTTGATTACTTATCATCATTTCGAAAACTTTAGATAGAAAAGGAAGTATAGCTATAGGTCTGTACTCTTTCTTCTTACCCGGCTTAGGTATAGGGATAATTTTGGATATTTTCCAGGATGCAGGATAAGTTGAGGTCATGATTATTGTATTAAAGAGGTGTGTTATGTGAGAGAGTATAAAAGGAAGAAGGATTTTAATAAAGTCTGGGTGAATATTGTCAAGACCGGTTGATTTGGATTTAATAGAGAATATTGCTTTTCCTACTTGGTATTCATCTACAGCACATAAAGAAAATGTTTCCTGTCTATCGTTTGCTGGTTGTTCAAGTCGCATAATGTTCGGTTGAAAAGGGGCAGTTAAAAACTTTCTATTCAAGTCATCTAAATCAAAGTCATCATCAAAAACTGACGTATCCTTTTTTAAACCAATATTCTTAACTTCTTTCCAGAAAAATTTGGAGGAACGGTCGGAGTTGAACATATTATTGTAATAATTATATTTGGCGGATTTTATTAATCTTGTAACCAGATTGCGGGATGATTTGTATTGGGAAAAGATTTCTGGGCATCGAAAACGTTTCCAACGGCGGTATGAGACATCTCTAGTTTTAATTGCGTTAAGAATCTCAGGGGAAAGCCAAGGACAAACTTGTGATCTTATGACTCGCGTCTTAATAGGTACATATTTATTAAAAAGATAGTCAATAGTAATGTTAAAAAGTTCAATTTGATTATTAACGTTAGATGTTGTATATATTGAGTGTAAGTTGATTAATGAAGAATCTCTAAATAAGCAATTGACATTTATATTACGAAAGTCACGAAACTGAAACGACTGTGGTGGCTTATTCTCAAGATGTACATCGAAGGTAGCGAAGACAAGATCATGATGAGAAAAAACAGGAACAGATAATTGACTTGAACATTTAACAGAATTAACATCACTAACAAGAAATACATCAAGCAGAGATGGTGCACAACCTGGCAAAAAATGAGTTGGTTCAGTATGATTTACAAAAGATAGTCCCAGAGAATTCATTGATGTTTTAAAAATATTAGATGAACTTTGAAGAAGATTAATATTTAAATCACCACATACAATTAGTTTGGGTACACGACTACACATATCTTCTATAATTGGGGTAATTAGATTGGAATTTGCCATGCGAGGTGGCATATAAATGGTTCCGATACTGCATTTATTATCACCCTGCAATATATCAATAAAATAATAATCACATACTTCTGTGCCATCAGAGCTCTTAACATGAATTGATTTTATATTGTTTTTGACAAAAATAGCAACGCCACCTCCGGTTGTATGAGTTCGATCTGCTCTGTAAGGTTTTTTAAAACCCTTAAGTGCAAAATAGTTACAACTCAACTCTGGATAAAACCATGTCTCAGACACACAAATAATGTCAACTAAACTATCTTCAAATATCATTTTAAACTCATCAAATTTGTTAACAAGACTTTGAGCGTTAATGTGGCAAATATGCAAACCATTAGCACTTTTGCAAAGAGTATTAAGTAAAAATTTATTTTTTTCGTTTATGCTGTGAAAGCCAGCATCATTGTTGCTGCCCATTAACAGATAAAAAGTTAAAAATTAGGCCATAATCGAACACATAAACATTGTAAACATTAATTACACTTGCAATGAGAAGGAAGAAAAATAGAGTAATGTTTTGAATTGAAACAACTTGAACATAAAATAAGAACAAATAAAAAGAAAAATCGAATTGCGACATAAAAGAAGAAAAAAGAAAACAAAGTAAAAAGAAAACAGTCAACAAAAATAAAAATTCTTGCAAAATAATTTCAATTTTAAGTACCATGAAAGTTCAAATCATTATTATTGTCGGGTCCGACGGCATTCCTCAGATCATCGATGTTGTGGATGGCTATTGAATTTTGGCTGTTAGTTGTGCGTATGAAGATTTGACCATTGAAAGTGTGCACTGATGATATAAGAGACTTTCGCTTCAAACGTAGTGCATAGCGCTGCAGCTGATAATTGTTTTTCGTCAGACTGTCATTAAGGAAAAAGCTTTTTGGCGAATCGATGCCAATATCAGAGAGGCTAAGCGGAGCTTTTTTTGTTTTGCAAAAGTTCGCTACTGCTTGCATAAATTGTTGCTTTCTTCGCTTATCTATAAATTTTAGTATGATGTTGGAGTCCGTGAGGGTATGTTGTTTGGTTTTAGCGCGAAAAATGTTTTGTATGTGTGGGGGCGTAATATTTACAGTGTTGCATATCTTGTTGTAGATGTTTTCCAAATTCTCATTAGGGAACTCAGGCAAGCCAACAATTACAGCATCAGAACTAATTTTATCCCTCTCCAATTGATCAATGACAAGCGCAAGTTGTTTTACCTCTTGACGAGCTTTGTTTAGCTGTTGGTCGAAAAATAGTGCATTTTCACCAATCTTGGAATTTAGTCGTTCTTCTAAGGCGGCGAATCTAGCATCCAACGATTGAGTAAATGTCAGCATCCACTCCTCCAACTTCTTTTCAATACGGCTCCACAGTTTGTCAGCAATGCCATTTGAGTTGCTTACATCAGTATCTCTCGCAGGGGAATCGGTATCACTGTTTTGTTGTTGTGTGCGGGTTCGCTTAGTTGTTCTAGGGGGCATATTGTATTTTATTTTGGATTGCAAAAGTAAAAAAAAAAGCACAAAAATAAGTAAGGCACTAGCGATTAATTCAGTTCAATTTTAGAGCAAGATTGACAAATGACAATGTTCTTTAATTTTGATGACTTAAACTGAGAGTATTACTTAAAAAAAGGAATTAAATCGGACGACGAAAAGACACGTCTAGTTTGTTTGCATTACAGCACTTCACTTGAATAGGATAGAAAATTTTGAAGCCACTGTTCTTAATTACGACTATTAGTAAGAGGACGAAAGTCGAAAAAGTCTTCTTAAAAGTGGTTCGATACGATGAAAATCCTGTTGAATGGCGTGAGGTACAATCGGGTGTTCGGGATAGAGTGGCAGGACAAATTCGAAAAACGTAAAATTGGAATGCTAATAGTGCAGCTTGCATCAGGAAAGTTCGTCACTGCATTTCAAAACGTGCAGCTCGCTGCGAATGCATTGCATACGTAATTCGTAACTTCGTAACATAAAAATAAAAGCTAGTGGCAGTTAAATTGAAATAAATTAAAATAATTTAGAAGTGATTAGTTGTGCAATAAAGCGTGAACCGCCCTCCACAGGAAGGAACTCCATAGATACAAACTTGCAGTTTTTTTTTGATTCAAGAGTATTATACTGAATCTGAGTGACATCATGGCGGTCATAGGCTGTTAAAAGAAGTCGTGACTGCCAAGAGTTTTTGTTGCGCCACATCAAAAATCAATATATGTAAGAAGAGTGACACGAGATCTTAAAATTAAATTCCTACCATCCAAGTTAAATCAAGAAACTGTACCTCGTGATCAAGATTCCAGAAAAAACGTGAGACTCGAGTTCTCGTAATTAAACTCGGAGCTGGACTTAAAAGGTAGAATTATCTTATGTTTAAAAAAAAAATCGTGAAGATTAATTTTTAAAACCTTTTTTTTAATAACATGCGCGCGGAAAAGGAATTTGTGTGTTGCTTTAACAAAGAAAAAAGGGTATTATAGCCCCGATGCTATATTTGCAGAATACCGTTAATATTGTTGTTATATAAAAAGTGCTAAAGTGTTCCTGTTAAAACATAAATGTATTTACTTAATTGCAGATTTAAATCCTTCTTTCTAAATTAATTTAAACCATAATAATTGTGGTATCCCATAAGAGTTAGCAAAATAGAGCTCTATTTAGGTAAGGTTTGCGGTTTGGTTAACTGGACATAGGTTAAGATATCATTCGCGTTGTATGGATAACGAAAGAATCCCTGTACTTGCCGGTACGTCCAAAGTTGGGCTCAAGGGAATAATGATGGACATTCCTTGCAGTCCCTGTATTACGGTGGAATCCTTCCAGGAAGGAATGCAGCTGGTTATTTTCCTAGAGCATTGTTTTTGGAAGTAGCGATAAAATAATTAAAGGCAAGAAAAATTACGTCTCTGTCCAAGAGATGATGTAATTCGATTAAAGGGCTTGATGCCAAACTCTATCAAATGCCTTAGAAATATCAAGTGCAATAATCTGACTTTTACCAAAATGATGAAGAGATTGATTCCACTTTTCGGTGAGATATACCATCAAATCAAAAGTGGATCTTTTGCTGCGAAAGCCGTACTGCCGGTCATTAAGAAGCTTTTGATATTTTTAAGCTGAAAATGAATAAGCGTTTCCATAACCTTAATATGAAGGGACGAAAGTGCAATTAGTCCATTGTTTGAGGTAGAAGAAGATTCGCCTTCTTTGGGGATAGCCTGGACAAATGCTGTTTTCCATCCAATCGGAAAAAAACAGAGGAAAAGGGCAGATGGAAAATCTTACGCAATTAATTAAGCACCAAAATAACTGCCCTGGAGCAAAAGTATGTATGTTTGGAAAGTAGAATTGAATAAATGCAAAAAAAGGAACCCAGAATGCAACCTTGTGCTATGAGTTAAAAACCAACAAGGGGAAAGTTGACTCTTTAATAATTCAACCCCCATTAAGCACTGCCAATTTGCAAATTCATGAAATTAGAGTGAACAAACAAATGATCAGTATTTTAAAATTATCAAAAGGCCCGAAGAACACTGCGGTTAACATCTTCAAAGGCCTCCAATCGCAATACCTATGACAAAAAAGTAATAAGCTGCAAAAGATAACAAGATTTTTTATATAAATAATCTATTATATGTTTAATGTCAAAAAATCTGCACAAAAACATTGTTGGCAATTGCAATACAGAAACAGCTCCGTATTCCAGTTCCGTTCTTCCCTCTCGACGTCTTAGATAGATAGTAAGCACCTTATTCCCGTTTCAAATAGAAATTAAGCCAATTCGACCTTAATACCTTTGACTTTATTTCACGGCACCTCGTTCCAAGAAAAATCTGAAGTCTAATATAAAGTCTGAAAATTAAAAACAAATTCGACAATCGACATTGAACTTTTCCAACGTTCGATTTAACCACGTGATAATGGACTGTTCATTTAGATTTTTACGTAACAAATTCGACAATCGGCATTAAACTATTCCAACGTTCGATTTAACCACTTGAATATGGATTTTTTTTTATAATTAACGCGTGAACAAGGGACAATTTGTTTCCCTTTTAATGTAGAACACACTGCGCTGGCATTAGGTAGATAGGGATAGGAGAGATAGGAGGTGTCGATAAAATCTGAAAATTAAAAACAAATTCGACAATCGACCTTACACTATTCCACGTTCGATTTAACCACGTGCTAATGGACTGTTTATTTAGATTTTTACGTTCGACATTTTATTTGTTGTTATATTGTTAACTTAGCTATAATTAACACTTTGTACATAACGACAAAATAAAATTTACAAAAAATATTTTTTTTTTTTTTATTTAGAAGTAACATATTTTTCTTGGATATTATTCAATTTGGTTGTTTTTCTTCAATGCTTTTTCTCGCGGTAAACAGTTATTGTTCAGTGTTTGGATCAGTGTCACTTTCATCTAGTTCTGTCTTATTGCGCCTTTTCTCGTATATTAATATAATTGTAGAAAGTATCAAGACTTCAGAACAAATTCCAAGAAATGGCCAAAGAGCAGCAAGTTTCCCTGTAAAGATGATAAACAACTGAATTAGATCATTTAAAAAATATGACGGTGAAGTGGCTATAGATATAAAAAAATGTGAATAGTTGTGTGTTTTCCAAAAATTAAGAGGAAAACAATTTTTTTACCCTTTCCCTGAAAATAAATCAAACTTTGTTAAGGCAAGGAAATATTGCAATAATTCAAGAATGTCTTTATTTTTTAATGTTTTGTAATGTAAGGTACAAAGTGTTACTATTACTCTCGATGTTTTTGTAAATTTTTGTTGGTTTTCATCGGTAATCTACGATATAGAACATCAATTACGTTTCTTGTATCATCATTGCTTTCATTTATGTAGCTTTCGCTAATACTTTTAAATATTTAAAAGGAGAGAATTGGCGGCATCCTTGACATCAAAGACTAATAAGCCTAATCAACTGCATTTAAACATTATGCGCTAACAAAATACTAACCTTCAAACTAACAGATGTTCTGATTAATAGATTTGCAGATGTGATTTATTTTCTTCTTACAGACCTTGATCGGAAGTATTTGCTTTTATAAATAAAGGTTATAGAGTGTTTTCTTTAAAAAACAAAAACTAATAAGAGTGGGGATTAATTTCTCTTCTCTGCAAAATACTGTAGGAAATCCCCATACTTCGAAACCTAAAATCTTAACAACGAAAATAAATTAATATAAATTATTTTATTATTTTATTAACAAAACACAAGAAACAAATACGATTTTTTTATATTTAACTTTGTGTCTGTAAGGCAAATCGCTTTAAGAAACTGCACGACACTAGTTAGAAGGATAAGAAAGATAAACACTTTTTTTTTATGGTGCAGTAGATAGAGAATAAGGTGACTATTTTTTCATAGAACCTACGGGCGGCGCGGCATCTAACTTGGACTTGGCAGCACTCATATTTTTTTGGATAAATAAATGTCGTTCGTTTAGCTGCCGCTGTCATTTCAAACGAAAAGCAAAAACTTATAGCGAGATTCATTCAAGAAAAGATTTGCTCTTTCTGTCATAAGATTTGATCTTTTTCAGTTTCGAGAGTTTCATTGCAAGAAAAAGAGCAAATCTAGATCAAATCTCAACACGAAAGATTTGATCTCTGATGGGTTGGCAGATTTGATCTGAATGCACACATACATGTAAATAGTCTTTCGGTCAAACGTCAAATGGAAAATATTTTGTTATTTGTTGTTTGTTGTGAACTTGTGGCAGCCAAAAAATTAACAAATATCCAATAAATATACAAAATAACAAATAAAGGTGTTTTTTAAGTGAGAAAATACAAATATGGCATTTTGAATATATCAACTGTACATGCCTGGTATTTTTGTGTGTGATTTCAAATACTGTGCATGCTTGTCAGTAAATGACCAATACTAGGATTAATAATAAATGATAAAACAAGTTTCATTGAAAAGAGCAAATCTCGATTTCCAGACAAATCTTTAAAATTTTAATGAAACTCGCTATTATTATGTTGTTGCTTGTTAGTTTTACTTTGTGTTTTCGTCTGCGAATTGTTTATTGCAAAAAATATGAGTATATCTAAACAAGTTAAACTATTACTTCCCGTAAATATTACATATAATTAGTTTGTGATTATTTAGGTCTCATCCTACTAGAGATCAACTACAAAAAATGCCAATTTCTTGGAAACGTATACAAACTTAGCTTGGGTTTAAAATCGTTATAATTATTGCATATAAGCAAAGTACCACCAAGATGTACTCGGAGAGTGTAAAAACGATTAAAATATGTTTGCCTCATGACACATAACCAAGAATTTTATATTTTACACTTGAAAGCTTCCATTTTCAAGCACAAATTCTTTAAAACTCTAATATATTTTGAATTATTTAACATATTTGAAATAATAATTCACTAGTCAACGGCCTTGGCCCGATAAAGCATCGCTTCCCATGAGATCAACTAAATCAAGCATCGTTGCGCGTGGTTAGTAGAAAGATGGGGGACAGTTCGAAAACCAACTGCGTGCTGTTGACATGTGTTATGTGTTTTCTGTTTTCCGCTCTCCTTCTGTCTTTTCTTCTGCCCTGTATCAATGTCTTCTTTTGTGTTTGTCTTGTAATTGTCTGAGCCGATGGCCTCAGTAGCCGGTGCTCGTAAGTGTGTCTACTTCGTAGATTTATCTACGGATTAGATTAAAATGTAATGTGATGTAATAATTCACATAGTGTTCAAACATGCATTGGATTAGGAAGCTCAAAAATAATTTCACTATTCCGTAGCAAAATTCTTAGTTAAAAAAACGTTCTTATAACATTTTTCGTCACTCCCGCCTCAATTCGCATTTTGCACAATTGAAAAGTTCAAATGAAGTAAACAGTACCTTATGACCTTTACTAAATATCGTGAAAAAAGTTTCACTTGTCTATTTTGAGTTTTTCAAATTGTTGCTTCACTCCACGCCATTGACGTAGCAAGGAATTTTCCTAAGTTGGGCAAACAGTCAGTGTAAAAAAATCTCAAAAAAAATCACAAAAATGCGCATAGAGTAATCAAATTTTCTGTGCTAATGATTTTTTTTTTGGAATTGAGCATTTATTTGATTCCAAAGCGAACTAATGAATGAAACCTACAACAACGGTAACAATGAAGCAAAGCAACTTTCATTAGAAGAGTACCAAGTACCTAACTCAACTCTGCAACATCTTGTTTTTGTGTGATTATGTGTGCATTTTACAATGCATATACTTTCAACATATCGATGGGTATTACAACCTGAAAAGTTTTTAATGTCGATTTTCCAAGGGTGGACAATTCGTTTTCTAGGGTGGCAGTGCCCCCTGCGCTGCGTTTGCTTCATATTCATGTCGGTATTTGGGGCTTTATAATTTAGGGTTTTCGGAAATTTTGAGATTTTGGGTCTATAGGTATTCTGGATTTTCGATTTTGGGATTAAGGCAGCCTCTCACTCATAAATGAATTAAAGAAATGTCAGACACGAAAAATAGCCGAACGTACATGCTCTGTAAATTACTCTGTCATCTTAAAGTGAATGGCCATTTCCCTCTACTAATAATTATGCTGATTTTCCATATCACAAGAAATTCAAAAGAATGATATAAAGAAAATTAAGTATGGTTGTTTACGTTTGTGTAATTAGCGGAATTATAGTTAAGTGTGTATTTGTGTTGTCCCAAAATGCAAGAGAAGTTATTTATTGTCGATTTACAAGTACCTTGAAATAATCACATTGTGTCAGGTATATCTAATACATTTGATTTGTGTGGACAAATTCAAATTTAAACGGGTGTTTGATGTCCCTGGAAACCAAACCGGCTTTAGCAGCCTACTTTTAGGACAAGCCCAAGCTCTACTCAAAGCCAGCTCCATGAGAAAAGGAAACTGACTGTTTAGTCCTAAAACCTATTACCATCGATAAATATTTGGGGCGGATTCACTTCAACCGTTAATTTGAAAAATATTCCGGGGCACCTCCAAAGGCCCGATCAGGACAACTGGCCTTAAAACAACTTATAACTAAAATAAATCTTGTAGGCTCAACAACAGGGGCCCGACGTACTTTAGATGACTCTATACAATGCTATATTTTTACTTATATTTTGTTTGCATAGTCTATTAATTGAAATTCTTATTTAAAATTACTGTCTACTTTGGTTTTAAAAATGTTGTATCCGTTGCTGAATCTCTCGTAGAACGGGGCTCCGTCGTTGTTCATTATATCCTCGAATCGGTCGTCAGTGATGGCTCGAATGTTGAGGTAGCGATGGTTGGGCTCTAGTTATTGCTGGAGTAGTTGCTGGATTTATAAGTTGGAATGGTCCTCCAAGTTCCTTAAAATATTTTTGCAGATCTGTATCATGAACTGATTTATTGGGATCAGTTTGGTGTCTTCATATAGATTCTTGTTTGGGACATATTTCCTTGTAATGTGGTTTCGGTATACCCCTGTACAGATACGGAGGATCTTCCTTTCAAAAATTTCGATCTCCTTCATATATGTTGGTGATATGGTGAACCAAATAGGACAAGCGTACGTCAGAGCGGGACGGATCAGCTGTTTATAGATGAGGAGCTCAGTATTTGTACTTAGTCCGTTTCTTCCCCTAAGAAGCAGGTCGACCAGATGTAGGCAGAAGTTGGCTCTCTTAAGAATAAGTGAAGCGTGCTTGTTGAATTTGAAGCGGTTAGTGATATTCACTCCAAGGTATTTTGCTGTTGTCTTTGTCCTTATCACTGTGTTGTCGGGTAGCTGAATACTGATATTATCCCAGCGTGATGCGAAAACTCTTCGACTCTTTTTTGCTGTTGTTGGGGTTCTGAAGCAGATTAGCTCGCTCATATCGCTATTTATTTTTAGTCCCCATTTAAGGTAGTAGCCCCACAAGTTTCTTATATGATCTTCAACTCTCCTGGCTGCAATTTCCGGTGAAAGGGATGTTGATATATTAAGGAGTCATCGGCATATAGCTTCGTTTTCATCCCTGGGATGTTGGTAGGCTGGTCAGCTGTGTAAATATTGAAGTATGGGGCCCAACTTGAAACCTTGTGTAATTCCAGCGCTGATCGTCTTTCTTCGTGAATATTCTTCGTTTACCTGTACATAAAAGGATCTATGGGTTAGAAATTTTTTTTTTATCTTACCAAGTGTTCAGATAGTCCTAGACTTGACACTTTGAATATTAGTACTGTTATCCAAACTGTGTCGAAGGCCTTTGCGATGTCCAGTAAACAGGCGACTGTCGTCTCTTTCTTGTTGAGTCCGTTTGTTACGTCGGAGTGCAATCTAAGAAGCGTATGGATGGTGGAGTGTCGTGCTCGGAAACCATACTGACATTTAGGTATGATTTACCTTTTCTCAAGATAAGTCCCTCCAGTATTTTGTTGACACAGCATAGAAGCGAAATCGGTCGATATCCCTCGACGATAGTACTGTTTTTCTTCTTCAAAACGGGCGCCACTTTTGCCGTTTTCCATGTTTCGGGGAGATAGATGTTCTTCAGGCAGTTGTTGGAGATGATTGTCAGTAGAAGGAAAAGCAAAAAGTTAGAAATCCCATCATTTCCTGCTGACTTCTTAGAATTTCCTCCGTGGATTATGTCAGTTACTTCCTCGATGGAAGTAAAAGCATCTCCAGTTGGTCCGAGTGCAGGATTTTCTCTATTAAAGTTGGTGACTGAATTATTAGAGGCGGCAACTTCTTCAATCTTGTTTTCAACTTGTTCGCTGAATTCAGAAAGGTGATTTGGCGGGCGATCCTTGAAGGTTTGCTCAAAATGCATAGCGAGAGCTTCTGCTTTTTCGTTTGGTGTTGTTGCAGAATGTTGCCCGTGCATTAAAGGATCTGGCATCGAGCTCTTCTTCCCAACGAGCTGGTTAATTTTCTTTTAGGCTTCGGGTCCAAGTTGATGTTTCACTGCCTGGTTGAACATGGTGTTGGTGCATTGAAGTTCGGAGTATATGCGTCTATACTTGTCATTCTCTCTTTTGAACAACCTGTGGTATATCCGTTGAAGCTTTTTGCGGAGTCTCTGTCTGTGAGCATATATGGCCTGTATATGCTCCGGCATATTCGAATATCGGTACGGAATGTTCTCCAGTTCACCCTGTTATGGAGCTGTGGAGATGTGGAGCTCTTGTTCCGGTTGTTCGCAGAATATCCTTTGATTAGGTCTTACCCTCACTTCAACTATCAGATGGTCGGAATCACTATCGTGTGCAACGTAATTGTAGTTCCGTAGTTTTGGTTGAATGCTGATGAAGTTCGACGTAACCAGAAAGAAATCCAAATGAGATGGAGTTCTAGGGTGTTGGTTTTTGTTGAGACACGACAACCAAAAAATGATGCTCGGAATTTTCTTGTAGGAAGTCAACAATTGCTTTGCTTCGGTGAGATTCCGTGGTATCCATCTATAAAGGGTGCCGACCGTTGAAGTTTCCTCCAAAGATGTGTGTTGATTCGCAATGCTGTTGATGATGTGGAGATCGCGATGTATGTCGCTTCTTAATGAGTTGCACTTGATGTATACTCAGACTACCAGAAGCGTTTCAGACTCGGTTAGTTTAGTGACGACTGTCGTTGTTTCCATGCATCTTTTCCAGTTATACTTTTCTCTTTGCTCCTAAGGTCCGATTTGAGAAGAATTGCCGTTCCTCTGCCGCTCGCTCCTTTGCCCTCTCTGTAGGGTGTGTAATTGTCTGGTTTGAAGTTTTTTCTCGCTGTGATGTTGGTTTTCTGTAAGAAAATAATGTCTGGTTTTTTTGATTTAAAAACATAGATAGAGATATTCGTTTGGCTGTGGAATAAATAGAATTAACGTTATATGTTATAACTGAAAGTTAGGTTTTTATATACATAATTTGAATATAAGTTGACCCAACATATTTGTTTTATCTTTATCATCCAAAGGAATTATCTCATTTGCCTTCTGGAGAAGGGAAAAGAGATCTGTTCCAAACAGTCTTTCGATATTCTCGAAGATGTTGTATGACGTTGATCCTTTCGGCATCTGTTTGCTCATTGTTGTTGGTCCTTGATGATGATTTGCTTTTGATACCATTTTCCCTTGCTTTTGAGCTGATTTCGTAGGTATTCGTCCAACGGATTTGGGGGCTGGCCAACTCCTGCTGCGATTTTGGCGTACGAAAGACCCCTAACAATAGTTCTGGTTGCTGATTGGACTGCAAAAGCATGTTTCTCTTGTTTTTAGGCTGCCGAATTTATTTTTCGGCAAGTTTCATATTTCTCATGGGCAACCATTGTAGCTTGCTAGGTGTCCTATCTGCTGAAAGTTTACGCAGTAAACCGTTGCTGTCTCTTGTGCATTGGCCTGGCAAATGGTCATCTTTGCACTTGACGAACCTGTACTTCATTCCGCAGTTGCCAGCCACATGACAAAACTTTTGGCAATTCTTACACTGGGAGATGCTGGTACTTCTGAATTTCTCCCGGTGAACCTTTTGGTTCATAAGGAGAGTTTTTCCATATATGGAAGGGATATCCACTGTCTTTTCGACCTCAACCACGAAGCTCTTACATTTTTTTACTGACCTATACGGGCTTACTGCCAAAACAAGTATTCCTAGCTTCAATAGTTCTTCTTTGACTTCACTGGCATCGTGGGTATAGTGTATACCTTTAAGAACTAGGAGCTTCTTTTTGTCTGCTTTGGTCGTGTATGTTATTATATTATTATATTAATATATATTAAACTCCGTGTTTCCCTCTTTCAGAATTTTACGAATTTTTTTAATGGTCATCCTTTGACTTCGTTGTGATGACAGATTTGTTCATATTTATGTTATGAATCCTAAAAGCAACTCCTTGTTTCTTTAGGATTTTGTTAGTTTTGGCTACATTGAGTCCAAAACACACAATTGGCGGCATCAAGGTGGAGCGTGGTTCAACAGCGATTATATGTTCACTCTGTGATGAACAGATCAGCTGTATTGGCACTTAGTGAAACAGAAGTTGGGGAATTTTCCTTGCATGGGTATTCACTTGTGCCTTTATTCTTTGCCAAACATGGCCTCGCCATTTACATAAGGAATGATGTTGCATATTTACTTCAACCACAATTCGGTCTGTGCGTAAACACGGAATTCAATTTCATGTGGTTAAAATGAACGATTAATAAGCGCATCATTCATATATGCTTTCTTTATAGAAGCCCAAATTTAGACAGAGTTTCAACTTCTTACGAATTTGATGCTTTGCCTGACTCCATTCGTTATTACGGGCGATTTCAATGTACACAATTTCACTTGGCTTCGCTTTTTAGGCCAGACAACACCCGAAGGAAGGTATGTTGAGATTTTCACCGAGTTAAAGCATCTTACTAAGCTCGTTGATGAGCCAACCCGAATTGCTGACATTACAGGTCAAACCGCCAACACTCTAGACTTGTTACTTACCTCCGATCCTGATAAAAGCACAATTCGTGTATTATCGCCTCTAGGCACATCTGACCATTGTGTCATCTCTGCAAATTTCAACTCCAATGCCAACTCAATTCAGTTAAAGAAAAAACTCCAGGAGAACCGTTTGGAAATACGAGAAAGCCAACTGGGACGGTCTCAATAACTTTTTCAGGACCTTAAACTGGTCACTATGCTTCCTCGCTACTGAAATTGATTCCAGCGCAGACATGGTCTCAAATTTAATTCTCTTAGGAATGAGAAACTTCATTCCAAATAGGTCGAAGAGTATTAAACCTAGGGAAAACTCATGGTTTGATTCGAGCTGTAGAGAGGTTATCAGGTTAAGAAATGTAAGTTTCCGTTGTAACAAAGCCAACATCACAGAGGAAAACCGCAAAAAGTTTCAGCAAGCTAGAAAGGCCTGTAATGTTCATATTCGAAAAACCAAATTTTTACATGAGCAAAAAAACTCGGCAAAAAATACTGCAATGAATTGCAATTAATTCTTCGTCAATATCAGTTCCTACACTCGTCTTCAACGATATTCCTGCTGTCAGTTCTCAAGAAAAAGCAGATCTGCTTGCTGCCCAATTTGCGGCAAACTCAACACTGGCCGCAGGTGTCAGAAATCCTCCTGTACTCGAGAGCGTAAATGATTTTATGGGACCATTTTTATTTCGCACTCGTTCAGTCGCAAGATAATTAAAAAATCTCAACATAAATAAATCCGCTGGCCCGGATTGTATCCCCACTATTGTTCTGAAGAGGTGTTCTTCGACGCTGGCAAAACCTTTGCGTAACTTTTCCATCGGTCCTATTCCTCTGGACTTTTCCCGAGTGCATGGAAAACAGCATTTGTCCAGCCTATCCCTTAAAAAGGCAAATCTTCTGCAACCTCAAATTACCGACCAATTGCACTAGCGTCCTTTCTATCTTAGGTCATGGAAACGCTGATTAATTTTCAGCTAAAGAAATATCTCGAAGAACGAAAACTTCTTAATGACCGGCAGTATGACTTTCGTAGCAACAGGTCCACTGATGATTATTTGATGGTTTATCTCACCATGGAACCAATCTCTCCATCGTTTTGGTGAAAGCAAAATTATTGCACTTGATATTTCTAAAGCATTTGATAGAGTTTGGCATCAAGCCCTTTCATCGAAAATGCGTGCATTTGGACTCGATGAATCTCTTCTTCGCGACTTATTATCTGAAACAACAAATCCAATCAATTGTTTTGCTGATGACAGTACTCTTAGCTTTTCATATTCGTTTCCAGATTCACATCCATGCTCTTCGGATGTTGAACTGCAACGGCAGCGTATAATAAGTTCATTAAATTCTGATCTGGTTTAGGTTTCCTTCGAAGATGCAAGAAGTTCTTCACCCCGTCTGATCTGGCTACAGTATATAAAGCATATATATTCGACCGAAACTCGAGTATAATTCCCATATTTGAGCAGGTGCTCCTATAACCCACTTGAGTTTTCTAGAGAGAATTCAAAAACGAGCTTTGAAAAGGATAGGCGACCGAACAATAACAGAAACATTTACATCTCTTAAGCACCGCCGTAATGTTTCATGCCTTTCGTAATTTTATCGTTATTTTTACAAACAATGTTTTAGCGAAATAGCCAGCTGCATTACTCCCCTGAAACGATTCAACCGTAATACTCGAACTCCTAGGAATGCCCACCAGTTTACCCTTGAGCCTAACTTCGGACGTACTGTTAATTATAGAGATTCTTTCTTTAGACGCACCACAAGAATGTAGAATGCTTTGCCAGGCTGTTTTTCCATCCCATTTTGATATGCAGAGCTTTAGAACTAATGTCCATCGGTATCTTCTCTTTTATCCCTCCTCATTTCCCTAATGCTCATGCGGTGTTAAACATTTTAAGGGTACAAACAAACCCCTTTCGTGCGTGTAAATTATAAAAAAGGACGCTATTGCTGGCAGGTTCCTGGGTTTTATCTTGTTGTTTTTTTTTTATAATTAACGCGCGCACAAGGGATTATGTGTTTCCCTTTTAATGTAGAACACACTGCGCGAGCATAACGAAGATAGAGAGGGGAGAGATAGGAGGTGCCGATAAACATTGGTTTTGAATGTTAGCAGATCAAAATGGCAAGGGACAATCTCGCCGAGTAAACCATTCCAAATTCGTGTTGTTCTGCTAAAAAAAAAAATCCCTATATTTCACGGTACGTCCGAAATTGGGTTGAAGGGTGAACTGATGAGCATTCCTTGCGAGA
Organism: Platycheirus rosarum; assembly: GCA_963971375.1. Classification (NCBI taxonomy): domain Eukaryota; kingdom Metazoa; phylum Arthropoda; class Insecta; order Diptera; family Syrphidae; genus Platycheirus; species Platycheirus rosarum. The sequence continues at coordinate 104,866,125 of OZ020507.1, forward strand.
CGAGTATTACGGGAGAAACTTTTAAGGACAGGAATGCATCTGGCTACTTCGAGTGAACATTTTTTGCAAAAGAAACGATAAAATAAGGAAAGACATGAAACGGTGTTCGTGTGGGGCAATCGTTTCAGCGGCAGTTCTTTTTCCTATCAATCTTAAAGCTCGATTTTGTATTCTATCAAGCAGGTGAAGCGATGTTTGCGAAGCTACTGCCCAGAGGTGGGAGTTATACTCGAGGTTAGGGGTATAAACGCTTTATAAATTGTAGCCAGATCAGATGGGGAAAAATACTTCTTACACCGATACAGAAAACCTAAGCACTTAGCAGCATTCTAAGCGATCTCAAATATATGGTCGTTCCAACGGAGGTCGTCATTGACAAACATACCGAGTACTGAGAGCTTTGCGGTTTCTTCGATGTAAGTGCCATTCATGGACAATGGCATTGGGGGTATGTTTAGCTTTAACGACAGAAGACAGCATTGAGTTTTCGAAGCATTAAACTCCACACGATTCCTATTACCCCATTTGACAATGCTGTATAAATCGGAGTTTAATGAGCTTGACATACGGCACCGTTGCAATTGTACGTCCGAAGGCGAAGGACGTGAATTATCGAACGAATATGAAAAGCTGAGGGTAGAGTCGTCAGCAAAACAGTTAAGTGGATTAGAAGCTTTCGATGTTTAAGATATTCCTTAAGCTGACGGTTATTCAGTGTTTCCATGACCTTAGAAAGAAGGGATGTCAGTGCTATGGGTCGGTAGGAGGAGGGGGAGGATGAGTTACCTTTCTTAGGGACAGTCTGGACAAATGCTGTTTTCCATCTTCTAGGAAAGATTCCAGAAGAGTAGGAGAAATGGAAAAGCTTACGCAGTGGCTTTGCCAGTGTGGAAGAACACCTCTTCAGAAGAATCGGGGGTATACCATCCAGGCCAGCGGATTTGTGTATATCGAGATGCTTGAGAACTCTTGCTATTGTACGAGTGCGGAAAAAAATCTGTCCCATGAAAAAAATTAACATTCTCAAGTACAGGAGGGGCAACGTTGCTTTGAGGCAGCGAGGAGCTGGCAGCGAAATGGGCGGCGAGCAAGTTTGCCTTTACTGAAGAGTAAACAATTGGTTTGTTATTGTCGATGAGCGTTGGAACCGAAGATGTCGAGGAGTTTTTTATATTTTTTTACAAATGACCAAAAATTTGTACTGCCTTTGGGACACTGCAGAATTTGTTGCCGTAATTTTTGGTCATGCAAAAATTTGGTTCTTTCAATAACGGAGTTGCATGAGTTCCTTTCTTGTTTGTGCTTTTTTTCCGATTTTCCTCTGTAGGGTTGGCTTTGTAAGATCGGAAACTTACTTCTTTGAGCCTGATAGCTTCTTTACACTCAGAATTAAACCAAGACTTTTCTTTAGGTTTGATGATTTTTACTTTGTTAGGAATAAAAGCACGCATCCCTAGAAGAATCACATTTGTGATCATTTCAGCACTGGCATCAATGTCACTATCGAGGAAGCATAGTGACCAGTTAAAGTTTCGGAAAAAGATATTCAGCCCGTCCCAGTTGGCTTTCTCGTATTGCCAAACGGTCCTGGTGGGAAGTTTTTCTTTAATTGGATAGGTGGGGGATGAGAAATTAGCTGAAAACATACAATGGTCTGAAGTGCCAAATGGAGAAGTTAAACTAATGGTATATTTATCAGGGTGAGAAGTAAGAAACAAGTCAAGTGTATGGGCGGCTTGCCCAGCAACATCCGGGATACGCGTTGGCACATCGATCAGTTGGGTAAGATGATGTCACCCGGCAAAGAGCTCGACATACCTTCCTTCGGGTGTTTTCTGACCAGAATAGCGGAGCCAGTTGGAATTGTGTACATTGAAATCGCCCGAAATAACGATTTCAGTGCGAGGACAAAGGGAAACAATTTTCGAGATGGAATCAGACAGCGCATCAAACTCGTTACAAATCGAATTACTGTCAAGATTTGGAGTCCTGTAAATAAAACAATAATGAATGACATGCTTGCGGACAGTGAATTTGAGCCATAAGAAGTTAAAATCCGTGTTGGAACATTGCCCATATTGGCGAAGGCTCTGGCAAGCAATATAATTCCTAACATAGACCACGAGACCATGATGGGAAAAGAGTAATGGCACCAAGCTATACCCATGTAGAGCAAATTCTGATAAATCAGTATTTACTCCAACCTGAGTTTCACTTAATGCCAAAACAGCTGGCCTGTGTTGAACAGTGTTGACGTACACGTGAAAGAAATTCTTTCTTAAACCACGAACACTCTGATTAAGTCGAACTGCGCAGTGAAAATCCAAATTAACTTCTGTAATAATCAAACTGTCTTAGGTGTTATGCCCATAAGACAGCCTGTTTACAAAAAATCAATCTAAACATTCAGTACAATAGGACAAACTCAGATGCCCTTATCTATTTACCGCAAGCATTGTATGGTCATACGATGCCTACAGTAGATAAGAAAGAGGCAGTTAAGCACAAAGGTCTTGGGACAGATAAGAAAATAATTTGTTATGCGAATGCGTTTTATTTATATTTTTTTCTTCCTCAGCGCGAGTGGGCATCTTTATCATTCATCCTACGACGCGAGTGAATATTATTATATTTTTTTTTACAGCACACGCGAGGGTTTTTTTTTCCAATTTCTCTAACTTATGAAAATTCAAGCTCGACAAAACAAGTTTACGCCATTATGGGAAGGCCCGAAAATCATAACAAACATCATTTCTGAAGAAAATACCGAAATTAAAATACGCAACAAGACTTAAATAGTACACAATAACGACTTCATCCTTCACGGAATAACGTTGACAACACTTTTTAATTTGTTGTGCCCAAAGTCAACTAAATTTTTTTATCGCAGATGGAAATCAACTATTCATGGACTATATATGGACCCTGGCAAACGTGGTGTCGGGGAATATCATCAGGTTACCCGAAGGTCATTCCAGAATAGGCAACAAGGAAACATCTACAAAATATGTCAATATACCCGAGCCGTATGTATCAGAATTCCACGGTCTTCTGTATATCAAACCTAATACCTGGTTAATACAAATACAAGACCGGCCAAAAACAATAGGTGTATATCGAAACGGACAAAGGCTGGAAACAGGTGTTACACATGCGCTTCAATTTTCTGATAAAATTGGATTTGGCAGAAAGGAACCTGATTTCAACAGCGATAGCCCCACTTATGTTCTATACACCCTCTCTATCTATCGCCCTGTCCTCCTTGTTTTAGAAAAGACATTTTTTCCACGGAGCCTAATCCAATTATGGAATTTCATGAGGCCTTAATGGACGAGCACGCAAAAAAACATAAACCAAAACAAACGTATATCAGGCACCTACTTGGTATTAAATCCCGGAAGACTACGACATAAAATGGCATATGGTTCCAAATACAAACGCCACCTACGTTTGGATTCCAGATCGGTTTCAGATCAGGTATACTTAAACCGACAATTAGCCATACAAATAAATTTTTATGAGTGCAAATAAATAAATACATTTTTTTACAACTCACTTCTCTTCTGTCATCTCCTCCTCTTTTGAAAACGCTTTTACCTTAGGAACACTTTATTCTCTTCCCTATGCAGAAAATGAAACTTACGGCAATATTATTTTTCTCGTTCGCCGTCGCACTGGGGCACGTTACATTTACAAATAAAAAAAAATCCGGAATATATTTTGAGGAACTGGTGCAGAGGAACGCTAGCAGAACTAAACCACTTAATCGACGATATTATACAAAAGTGCAGCCTCCTAAACTTGGACTTGAATTTAAAACCAAGAACAAAAAGGGCATTGATAAACCCTGTAGGTATCGTAAGCAAAACACTTTTCGGCACCCTATCAGAGGAAAATGTCAAATACTATGACCAACAAATAGACAAACTAAATACAAACGAAAATCATCTACTAAATCTGATCAAAAATCAAACCTATATTATGGGGACTACCATCAACATTTTCAACCGAACGCAATAAGTCAGGGACGACCAAATTAGAACTTTAAACACAAAATTCACTTCAATAATTAAAATTCTAGACGACTGTACGAATAGCAATCAAAACGAACGGCTCATAACCGAAGTAGAATCACTAATTTATTTCTAACTCAACCTTAACTATTCTACATCAAAAAAGCTTAACGAAGTAATAGACTCAGTAACAGAGGTCCGACATGGGAAACCTCACCCAGCGATTATAACGCCAGAACAATTAGAAACAGTTCTAACAACTATGCTCAAAGAAATCCCTAGCAATACTAAACTTCCCATGTCTTGGACAAAGACAACAGCAAAATACCTTGGAGTGAATTTCACTAACCGCTTCCAATTCAATAAGCACGCTTCATTTATGCTTAAGAGAGCCAACTTCTCCCTACATCTGGTCCACCCGCTTCTTAGGAGAAGAAACGGACTAAGCACTTATACCAAGCTCCTCATCTATACGCAGCTGATCCGTCCAGTTCTGACGTACGCTTGTGCTATTTGGTTCACCATATCACCAACATATATAAAGAAGATCGAAGTTTTTGAAAGGAAGATACTCCGTAGCTGTGCAGGTTTACACCGAAACCCCATTACAAGGAAATATGTCCTAAACAAGAAGCTGTATGAAGACAGCAAAGTGATCCGAATAAATCAGTTCATGGCACAGCTCTCCAAAAATATTTTGAGGAACTTGGAGGACCACCCCAACTTGGAAATACAGCAACTACTCCAGCAACAACTAGAGCCCAGCCATCGCTACCTCAAAATTCGAGCCATCACAGACGATCGATTCGAGGATATAATGAACAATGACGGAGCCCCGTTCTACAAGAGAACTAGCAACGGACGCAACAGAGGATAAGCAACACCGCATCCTAACCCCAATTTTTCAAAACCAAAGACATTAAATTATTATTAAGAATTTCAATTAAAAGATTATGCAAACAAGAATATGATATAAGTAAAAATATAGCATTGCATAGAGTCAGCTTAAGTAAGTCGGGCCCCTGTTGTTGAGCCGACATGAGTTATTTTAGTTATAAGTTAGTTTTAGTATACTAAACTTCCCATTTCAATTAATCATAATGATATCCTACCCTTATACAAAATAAGCACAGTCACATCATCTATTCAATCCAAACGTATAATATACGAAATCAAATTACCCATACCATTTAAAGAAAACTACCAACTTTACAAAATTTTACCTTTTCCAACTAAAATCGAAGATGAATTTCTGTACATTCAACCTTAAATGAGCTATATTATAGTAGACTTTGACAAAAAACACTTTTACGATCTAACAATTGCCGAATTAGACAAATGCACTAGACAAACAGACTCTCTTTTATGTCCAATTACTCATCCACTTTATGACTTTAACTCAAATCAAGATCACTGTGAGATACAACTGTTACAAAGAGACACACAACCTTCGGCATGCCAAGTAAAACAATCACCTTTGTCCGTATTTTGGATACAACTTTCCCAACCTGCAAATGGTTGTTATCAGCTAAGGAGGAGTATGTCATGGACGAGATTTGCAACCGACAAATAACGACACACAAATTCCTAGGAGAAGGAATTGTAGAATTCACCGGCAAATGTTGTTTACGTAGCAAAGAATTGACCATATACGGCCAACATACAGACAATACTATATTAAAAAACTCTTATTCCAACGATTAAGTTAACCCTTTTACATTCTGAAAATAAACCTTCTATCATTCGTACAATTGCTATCAAGCTGCTTTAATACGATGAAGATAATAATCTTGCAGAACTATCTTAACAAGTCACAGCGCTAAAGAAAGAAGAAGAAAAAGGTCTGCACCATTTAGATAAGCATGACACTCACCACTACATTTTAATCTACTGCCTCGTCTTTGCCACTCTTATAACCATACTCTGTATCTATAAATACCAAATTACCCTGAAAACTTTTCTATTGAAAATGAGCCTCAGCACAGGTGAAACTTACGACAATACACAGACCAAAACAGAAACACTTGACAAAATGTCCATTATTAATGAAAACATGACAAAAAACAGAACCTGACACTAACGATGGCGCTAACGCTAACAATATCGTTCCGTTACCAGATCCTCTTCCAAGATTCGTTTTATCCTCAATGAACCACCAGCCGCCGGTAAAATAAACTAAAATAAATAAAATTATAAACATGTCAAATGTACACATAAAATTCAATACCTATATAGCATGTTAAAAAAAATAAAAAAAAATATTATATTCCTTTACTTACTTAGAAGGAATAATTGTACACTAAATCCTAAGAAAAAAAAATATATATTATTTTACTTGTAACCAATGTAAGTCATCGGCTGCAGCTTTGAAGAACTCAGCAGCTAGGCCATCGGTCAATTTGGTTGACAGTGGATTGATCAGGGGATCTCCAGTCCCTTTTTGAATGTGGAGGTGTGGAAACTTGGAACTAGCTATTACAATATTTACAAGCACCCTTCCTTTTCTCATATCGATTATCATTCTCATGCGATTGCATACAATTACTTGTCCAGTTTTCGTTTTCCTTGTACTCGTCAACCGATTCAGTTATCCAATCTACAAAATGTACAAATGCAGTGAGCCCAAAGCGAACCCATTTAAATGTAATATGACACAGGAACATTTAATTTGTTCTCCGCCTGGTATGTATCTGCTATATCTATATATAGGCAGATACACATACTCAATAGAGCCTGCGCATAATTAACGAATGTAGCTATGGACAGGCATAGCGGCCGGCATGACCCGAGTTGTTATCACTTACGTTGCAATATTATTTTTGTCGCTTGTTGAACATCTGGTATCGATATAGCTTTGACTATGGGCACCGATGCAATTCAACTTAGAGCCAATGTAAAGTGCATGATAACGAATGTCAAAGGTGCATGACCGCATGCATAAACTGTTGCACTTTATGTGGGGCAAATCATTGCAACATTGATTTTGGATATAGGTGTCGATTGACATGGAGCAAGATAATGATGAGGACGCATTTTTCACATGCATTATGAAAATTGTCGAATTGCTTGCGTGCATGGTGGGGATGATAATCGATAGTCAAAATTAGTATAAAAGGAGTGGGAAGATTAGGATAAAACTCAGAGTTTGATCAGTATACTTCTTGAACAGATCGCAGCCTATGCGACATTGCGACAGCGGGTCTTTCAAGAAACATTAACTTTTCGATAAATTGACTAGACACTGAGGTTGCAGCCTATGAATTGAGACAGCGGGCCTCTTTGTCTAAATAAAATATAATTTAAAATTCGAAAAACAAGTTTATCATTTCAACTCTCCCCAACACACTCTTCTCCTCAGTTAAAGAGGAAAGCACGGTGTGTAGCTAGTACACCTAATTTGGGTTATTACATGGTGGCAGCGGTGGGATTTATAAAGATTTCCTACCAGTAAGGAAGACAATTTTTTATTTTTTTGCCTACCAATAACAAGATCATTCTGACTCTTGATGCGTTTCTGGGGCCATACACCAAAAAAGTAAAGTGAAAAAAAAAACAAAGACCTGGCGAATTCCTTACACAGGATGCAGAGGCAGTGAAAAAAAATTAAATTCCAAAGGAAATCCAGTGTGGTCAACGAACACTACAACAGCAACAGCTAAAGCGGCAACAACAACAACTGTGACAGCAGCAACAAACAAAATTTAGGTAAGAAATATTTTTTTAACGGTTATTTTTTTTTCCCTCTCTCTCCTCCCCTCCCTCCCCTTCATATACAAAATTGTACGAACAAGACATAACGTCTCTCGACATAACCTTTTTCGAAATTTACCTTTCTTTCTGGAAACAGAAATAACCACACCTGCACCTGCGGCTCAATCGCTGATATTTCAAATGACTATCAGCGATATTTTCAATATAGTTCCAATATTCAATGAAAAGCCAACAGAACTTAACAAATTCATTGCATGTGGGAACATTCTGTTCTCATCTTGCAAAAACGAGGAACATAAAACGTTCCTCGAGATTGTAAAAACCCGCCTTCAGGGTCCAGCCTTCGAACTTATACAGTTCAATTCCTTTAAAACCTGGACGGACCTCGTTTCTAAACTTGAGGCTGAGTTCACCGAAACGAAAACGCGTTGCGCAGAATGAACTTCTGCGTACAAAACAATCGGCCAGAGAGACAGTAAAGGAGTTTGGCGATAAAATCTGCCAGCTCCTTACATCACTAAATACGGCCACTTTTTCAAGTACAAACGACTCCTCTGTGCAGGAATATCTGCTAAAAGAAAATGAACATCTAGCTGTCCAAACATTCGAGGATGGTCTAATCAACCACAACCTGAGGCTGATGGTTCAGGTCCATGGCGAGAGTGATATCAAAAGGGCGATCATTTTCGCTGAGAATCAGTCTGCCAGGATGGAAAGACTGTCGCCCCAGTTTAGGAGTAAACCTCCTAATTCGACCAACAACTCTCAAAGCAATTTTCGACCAACGTGTCAGATATGCGGAATACAGGGGCACACCGCTCAAACGCGTTACCGCAATAAAGCATTACCTGCCATAAAGCGAGGTTAAACATTGCACATATTGCAACAAAAATTACCACACTGAGGATGAGTGTCGATAAAAAAAAGTCGCACTTACAATCCAACACCTTTTCAAACCCGCATAATCCTTTCCGACGAAACCCTGATGGTGACAACCGACGGCAAGTCAACCTTCACCAATTCACGAATCAGGGAAACGAATAACGTCGGGAGGAAGAGAACGGCTATAACCCCCGGCACTCGATACAAGCCGATGTGAACCAAGAGACAGGTTAAACGTCTCATACTCTATAAATATACCCCTTATCCCCAATATTATTAACTATATTATATTATTAGCTATTAACCCTACCCTATTTACCCCTATTATACACTCGACAATGGCGAAGATCAAAATTTCCAAGGCATACTTGGAAACGACTTCTTAAAAAAATATGAGTGTCTGCTGGATTGTCAGAACAACAATCTTTAAATATACCCCTTTGCAAACTTCGAAAGCGGTAGTTGTTAGCTCTGGCGAAGTGTTTACTAAATTTTCACCCCCTTAAACTTTTTTATAATAAAATCGTCACCCTACCAGACATAAAGCTCAACGCGAAAAAAGGATCTAACCATGCTTTATCTAACCCTTCCGAGTGTCTACAAAACACTTATATCGGAAGTACGGAAAAGCCGTGGAAATCTATGAAGGATACCGCTTGCCTACGGGTCGGATCTGGAGATTCACGAAAAAAAGATACCGAAAAAATCCTGAGCAATGCTCTTGGTGGAAGAAAAACCGATTCAAAAAAGTCATAAGCCTATGGTAAACGAAACCGTAGCAGAAAACAGACAAGTTTCAAACGAGACACAAAAGTTCTCAAGAAATCACAACTTGATGGCAGCTAACTTAAAATCAAAAAACACATTTGTAACACTAGAGCAACGTAGTCAGAAAACGGTAGAAATCCCATTTAAAGACGAATATTACTACAAAGAGCCGCAAGACATAATTATAAAAATAAAGAAATTACACCCGGGGTATACCTAGACAAAACAATGGTTAGACCTAAAAATAAACAAATTAAAATCTTAATAATGAATACGTTGGAAAAACAACAAAAACTCAATTTCAATGATATAAAATTAGAATGGGAAACTCTCAAAAATTATAACATTATTTCCTCAGAAAGTCACCAAGATCGTTTGGAAAAAAGGCTTGAAGACCTCCAAACTATAATTAATTTGGATCACTGCAACCTAGAGGAACAAAAGTCTAAATTAAATATTTGCAGAGAATTTAACGACTTGCTCTTTCTTAAAGGTTTTCATTTCACATATACTGAAGCTATAGATCACAATATTTTCACTAACTCGAATAATCCTCCCTTGTTCTTAAAACCGTATAGGTTACCTGAAAGTCAGAAGCACGAAATTCACAATCAAGTGAATGAAATGCTTCAAGACAAAATTATTAAGCCCAGTTTTAGCCCTTGGACCTCACCCCTATTATTGGTTCCTAAAAAAATCAACTAATAATGAGAAAAAGAAATGGAGAGTTGTCGTTGATTTCAGGAAATTAAATGAGCGGACAATTGGTGACGCGTATCCGTTACCTAATATTACGGATATATTCGACCAGCTGGGACAAGCAAAATATTTTAGTACCCTTGATTTAGCCAAGGGATTTCATCAAATACTTGTCTGAAGAAGACAAGGAAAAAACAGCTTTCAGCACCGCTTTCGGTCATTATGAGTATAATCGCATGCCATTTGGGTTGAAAAATGCCCCCGCCACATTCCAACGACAAATGAATAATGTTCTCATGGGTCTTCAAGGTATAGAATGTTTTGTTTATGTAGATGACATAGTCATTTACGGATATGATCTTCTCGATCACAACACAAAATTTATACGAATTCTAAAACGTCTACAACAACATAATTTAAAACTTCAGCCCCAAAAATGTAACTTTCTCAAAAAAGAGTTCACTTACTTTGGGCATATTATTTTAGAAGAAGGAATAAACCCTGATCCCGAAAAAATAAAGGCAGTAAAAACTTTTCCAGTTCCTAAAAATCAAAAAAATGTTAAGTAATTTTTGGGATTGGTAGGGTATTACAGAAAATTCATTTCTTATTTTGCAAATTTAGCAAAACCAATGACCAAACTTTAAAGAAAAGATACACCATTCAAATGGGACGCATTTTGTGACGAGTCATTCAGGAATTTAAAAAAATTAATTATAGAACCTCCTATACTTTCCTACCCTGACTTAAATAAAGATTTTATTGTTACTACTGATGCTAGCAATTTAACTTTAGGAGCTGTTCTTTCCCAAGGTCCTTTAGGAGAAGTTAAACCAATCTCTTTCATAAGCCGAACCTTGAACGATCAAGAAACACGATATACAACTTCCGAAAAGGAACTGTTAGCGATTGTGTACGCCCTTAAGCAATTTCGACCGTATATTTTTGGACGAAAGTTCACCATCTACACCGACCATAATAATCTCCTATGGTTAATCGGAATTTTGATAGAAGGATATGACTTCAAAATCATCCACAAGCAAGGTAAATGTAATGTCATAGCTGATGCACTCAGTAGGGTAAAACCTGAGGATGAAAATAAAGTACTAGTTATATTTAGAAGTCAAAAAATAGCAATCGAAAACAATAATGAATCTATTGAAGTAATTGAAGAAGATCATGAACAAAATAATATAGAAACAGAGTCAATGAATAATTTTATCTTCAAAAAAGAGTCTATATTTCTTAACAATAAAGTACAATTTAAAGCATTTCTTCTACCCTTAGTACAAACCCCAGAGGAAAAAATCCTAAAAAAAAGAAATTATCGATTCAACAAGATTCCAATGAAACTAACCACTACCAGTAAAACACCTTTCGAGCGTATAGCTCTTGACATAGTAGGTCCATTACCTACAAGCTACGAAAACAACAAATACATTTTGACATTTCAAGATGACTTAACGAAATTCTCAGAAGCAATTCCTGTACCTAATGCAGAAGCAAAAACGATAGCCCGCATGCTAGTTGAACATTTGGTATGCCGATTCGGAATTCCAGAGTCAATCCTCACAGACCAAGGAACGAATTTCTTAAGTAACTTATTTAAAGAAAGTTGTAAAATTTTAAAAACAAAAAAGTTACAAACAACCCCATACCATCCGCAAACAAAAGGCGCGTTAGAAAGAAGCCATAGAACGCTAGCGGAATATCTAAGACATTATACTGACCGAGATGCATCGAATTGGGATACATGGTTGCCATACGCTATGTTCGTGTACAACACTACATTTCGAACCATTGTATGGTATCCCAGCGCGTATTCCAAATTCTGTAACTCAATCTCCACAAATACAGTATAACTACGACAATTAGGCTAACGAGTTAAAAATTCGCTTGCAGCACGGTTACAAATTTGTCGAGAAATGTTATATGAAAAGAAAAAACAAAATAAAACGTATTATGACAAAAAAGTTAAAATAAAAAATGTCAAAGTTGGTGACAAAGTACTTATGAAAATTCAAGCTCGACAAAACAAGCTTACGCCGTTTTTGGAAGGCCCGTACATCATAACAAACATCATTTCTGAAGACAATACCGAAATAAAAATACGCAACAAAATATGTCAATATACCCGAGCCGTATGTATCAGAATTCCACGATCTTCTGTATATCAAATACAAGACTGGCCAGGAACAATGGGGATATATCGCAACGGAGAAAATCTGGAAACAGGTTTTACACATGCGCTTCAATTTTCTGATGAAATTGGATTTGGCAGAAAAGAAGCTGATTTCAACATCGATAGCCTCACTTATGTTCTAAAACACCCTCTCCATCTATCGCCCTGTCCTCCTTGTTTTAGAAAGACATTTTTTTCACGGAGCCTAATCCTATTATGGAATTTCATGAGGCCTTAATGGACGGGCACCCAAAGAAGATCGTATATCAGGCACCTACTTGGTATAAAATCCCGGAAGCCTACGACATAAAATGGCATATGGTTCCAAATACAAACACCACCTACGTTAGGATTCCAGATCGGTTTCAGATCAGGTATACTTAAACCGACAATTAGCCATACAAATTAATTTTTATGAGTGCAAATAAATAAATACATTTTTTTTACAACTAACTGTTTCACTCACTTCTCTTCCATCATCTCCTCCTCTTTTGCAAACGCTTTTACCTAAGGAACACTTTATTCTCTTCCCTATGCAGAAAATGAAACTTGCGGCAATATTATTTTTCTCGTTCGCCGTCGCACTGGGGCACGTTACATTTACAAATATAAAAAATTCCGGAATATATTTTCCGGAACTGGATAAAATCAACTTATATTCAAATGAATGAAAGATTATTACGTACTATGACGTAGGGGGCCTACTGACCACAACTAAACTAATGAACGACTATATTTACGATATTTCTAAACTCTGCAACGGGCTTAAAATCGACATACAAGTAACATACTTGTGCAAAGGAACGCTAGCAGAACTAAACCACTTAATCGACGATATTATACAAAAGTGCAGCCTCCTAAACTTGGACTTGAATTTAAAACCAAGAACAAAAAGGCCATTGATAAACGCTTTAGGTATCGTAAGCAAAACACTTTTCGGCACCCTATCAGAGGAAGATGCCTAGAACCAACAAATAGACAAACTAAATACAAACGAAAATCATCTACTTAATCTGATCAATAATCAAACCTATATTATGGGGACTACCATCAACATTTTCAACCGAACGCAACAAGTCAGGGACGACCAAATTAGAACGTTAAACACAAAATTCACTTCAATAATTAAAATTCTAGACGACTGTACGAATAGCAATCAAAACGAACGGCTCATAACCGAAGTAGAATCACTAATTTCTTACAACTTAGCAGCAGCAGAGCCATCTGGTAGTCGAAGAATATCTAATCAAGATGGTTCATGTACCAACTATAATCATCATACAGTATAGGATAGGGTTGGCGTCTGCCAAAAAAATATATTTTTTAAAATTATCTGCTATAACATTACGGGGCTTAAAAACAAATTACTTACGCCAGATTTTTTTAAACTTATTCAAAAATACGATATAGTTATTTTATTAGAAACTTTTTTAGAAGAAGGAAAAGAATTGCATATTAATATTTTGAAAATTTTAACATTAAATGTATTCCGGCTATTCGAAATAACAGACTCGGGAGAGCTAGTGGTGGAATATTATGTGGCTACAAAAATAAACGCTCAGAAAATAGTATTAATAATTTGACTTTAAGGAACTATAGTAACACAATTTTATTCGATGTAGAATGTGATTCAAAACATTTTCATATTATTCCTGTAAATTTGAACTTTAATTCCTGGTCATCAGAATACGAAGAATTGCAGAGTATATTAATAAATTACAAGTACGGGAATCTTATGATCATTGGTGACTTTAACGGTCGTATAGGTAATTTCCAAAACTCTCCTGTTCTAAATAATGGTCAGTTTACTGATATAAGAAACTCACTGGATAATTGCTTGAACACAAACGGCAAATTACTGATATAGTTGTTTGAAGACTTTGTTTTTTTTTTATCTTAAATGGAGTATCAAATGGTGATTCCAGGGCGATTATACTTTTATATCTTCCCAAGGCTGTTCTGCAATTGATTTTTGTATTGTGAAGGGCAATTGGATTGATATGATTAAAAGTGGTATGACGAAGAGTGTAAAAAAAATAGGAAAAAATCCTTAACTTACTTAAAGCTTTTCAGACAGTCTTCAAATGAAGCTTTCAAAACACTCTACTTGCAACAAAATAAAATATATAAGGATTTCAAAAAGCAATTGTATTTAAAGAAAGCTGCTAGGAATCTTTTAAACTGTAGGGATTCCAAGTCTTTTTGGTGGAAAGTTTGGATCTTAGGTTGAAGGAGCAAGTCATCGTCTTTGAGCGTAAGTGTAGATCAACTAGAAACTATTTTGAAAACCTCTTGCTCTCAGACTCAAACCAAAACTCTTTAAGCTACGCCCTTCAATACATTTCTATACCTGAACTAGACTCGCCTCTTACAATGCTTGAATTATTATCATCACTTAATAAAATGAAAAATAATAAGGCTGCGGGATTAGATGGAATCCCGATCGAGTTCTACAAGTTTTCGACCCCTGAGTTTCTGGAACGCATTTTAGCATTGCTAAATTAAATGTTCATTAACGAGATGTTTCCAAGTAGCTTTCGCTTGGCGAAAATATGTGCTATATTTAAAAAAGGTAATCCAAATCTTCTTGAGAATTACAGAGGTATATCCGTTTTGTGTTCATTAAGAAAACTTTTTGCTCAGATCTTATACTGTAGACTTATAAGATGGGTTGACAGCAATAATATTATAAGCTGTTTCAAAGCTGGTTTTCGGGCTTATCTCTCAACAATGGATCAAATATTTGCTCTTAGAAGCATCGCAAGACGTTTTATCGATAAAAAGAATCCATTGTACACTTTTTTTTTGTAGATTTCAAAGCTGCTTTTGATACTTTCAATAGGTATTCACTATTAATATAAGCTTTCAGCTATTGGTGTATCAACAAAGTTCATTAAAGTCTATGAACAGCTTCTTTTAAACACGTCTGCGACTGTATGCAATGATGAACACCTGTTGTAACCTTTGGCGATTTGTCAATAAAGCTCTTGCTCTACGCGGATGACCTGGTGATCTTTTCAGACAATCCTATGACGCTTCAACTCCAAATTAATAAGCTGCAACTGTTTTGTGATACATGGGATCTTAAAATTAATATTAATAAATCTAAAATAATGATCTTCAGAACTCAAAACCGATCTGATAACCTTACAAGGAACTGGAATTTAGATGGTCAAAATATTGAGGTAGTTAGTGAGTTTAAGTATCTAGGCCTAATTATAACTCACAATCAAAGTATAAAAGCCTATATTAAAGAAAAACTTTCCGTAGCAAAATCAGCAATTAATACCTTGTGGTCAAATTATTTTACTAATAAATTTGTTGACTCTACGTCAAAGTTTAAAGTTTTTAATGCAACGGTTAATAGATGTCTTTGTTATGGAACTAAAGTTTATGGGTACCAATTTTTGAGGAAATTGAAAGCATTCAAAGATACTTTTTCAAACGAATTTTCCGGTTGCCTTTTAATACCCCCAATAACGCAATATATGTTGAATCTGGTCTACCACAAGTTTATGTGAGGAGTTTGAAAGCTGTGCTGCTTGTGGAGGCAGTGAACAAAATTTTAAGTAAGATAATTTTTTACCGGTTATTTTTTTTGTTTTCCTCTCTTTCCTCCCCTCCCTCTCCCCCACCTCATATACAAAATTGTACGAACACGACATAACGTCTCTCGACATGACCTTTTTCGAAATTTTCCTTTCTTTCTGGAAACAGAAATGACCACACCTGCACCTGCGGCTCAATCGCTGATATTCCAATATTCAATGGAAACCCAACAGAACTTAACAAATTCATTGCATGTGGGAACATTCTGTCCTCATCTTGCAAAAACGAGGAACATAAAACGTTCCTCGAGATTGTAAAAACCCGGCTTCAGGGTCCAGCCTTCGAACTTATACAGTTCAATTCCTTTTAAACCTGGACCGACCTCGTTTCCAAACTTGAGGCCGAGTTCACCGAAACGAAAACGCGTTGCGCAGAATGAACTTCTGCGTACAAAACAATCGGCCAGAGAGACAGTAAAGGAGTTTGGCGATAAAATCTGCCAGCTCCTTACATCACTAAATACGGCCACTTTTTCAAGTACAAACGACTCCTCTGTGCGGGAATACCTGCTAAAAGAAAATGAACATCTAGCTGTCCAAACATTCGAGGATGGTCTAATCAACCACAATCTGAGGCTGATGGCTCAGGTCCATGGCGAGAGTGATATCAAAAGGGCGAACATTTTCGCTGAGAATCAGTCTGCCAGGATGGAAAGACTGTCGCCCCAGTTTAGGAGTAAACCTCCTAATTCGACCAACAACTCTCAAAGCAATTTTCAACTAACGTGTCAGATATGCGGAATACAGAGGCACACCGCTCAAACGCGTTACCGCAATAAGGCATTACCTGCCATAAAGCAAGGTTAAACATTGCACATATTGCAACAAAAATTACCACACTGAGGATGAGTGTCGATAAAAAAAGTCGCACTTACAATCCAACACCTTTTCAAACCCGTATAATCCTTTCCGACGAAACCCTGATGGTGACAACCGACGGCAAGTCAACCTTCACCAATTCACGAATCAGGGAAACGAATAACGTCGGGAGGAAGAGAACGGCTATAACCCCCGGCACTCGATACAAGCCGATGTGAACCAAGAGACATGTTAAACGTCTCATACTCTATAAATGTACCCCTTATCCCCAATAACGAGCTATTAACCCTACCCTATTTACCCCTATTACACACTCGACAATGGCGAAGATCAAAATTTCCAAGGCATACTTGGAAACGACTTCTTAAAAAAATATGAGTGTCTGCCTGATTGTCAGAACAACAATCTTAAAATAAAATAAAAAGGATCTAACCATGCTTTATCTAACTCTTCCGAGTGCCTACAAAACACTTATATCGGAAGTACGGAAAAGCCGTGGGAATCTATGAAGAATACCGCTTGCCTACGGGTCGGATCTGGAGATTCACGAAAAAATCGTGAGCAATGCTCTTGGTGGAAGAAAAACCGATTCAAAAAAGTCATAAGCCTATGGTAAACGAAACCGTAGCAGAAAACAGACAAGTTTCAAACGAGACACAAAAGTTCTCAAGAAATCACAACTTGATGGCAGCTAACTTAAAATCAAAAAACACATTTGTAACACTAGAGCAACGTAGTCAGAAAACGGTAGAAATCCCATTTAAAGACGAATATTACTACAAAGAGCCGCAAGACATAATTATAAAAATAAAGAAATTACACCCGGGGTATACCTAGACAAAACAATGGTTAGACCTAAAAATAAACAAATTAAAATCTTAATAATGAATACGTTGGAAAAACAACAAAAACTCAATTTCAATGATATAAAATTAGAATGGGAAACTCTCAAAAATTATAACATTATTTCCTCAGAAAGTCACCAAGATCGTTTGGAAAAAAGGCTTGAAGACCTCCAAACTATAATTAATTTGGATCACTGCAACCTAGAGGAACAAAAGTCTATATTAAATATTTGCAGAGAATTTAACGACTTGCTCTTTCTTAAAGGTTATCATCTCACATATACTGAAGCTATAGATCACAATATTTTCACTAACTCGAATAATCCTCCCTTGTTCTTAAAACCGTAAAGGTTACCTGAAAGTCAGAAGCAGGAAATTCACAATCAAGTGAAGGAAATGCTTCAAGACAAAATTATTAAGCCCAGTTTTAGCCCTTGGACCTCACCCCTATTATTGGTTCCTAAAAAAATCAACTAATAATGAGAAAAAGAAATGGAGAGTTGTCGTTGATTTCAGAAAATTAAATGAGCGGACAATTGGTGACGCGTATCCGTTACCTAATATTACGGATATATTCGACCAGCTGGGACAAGCAAAATATTTTAGTACCCTTGATTTAGCCAAGGGATTTCATCAAATACTTGTCTGAAGAAAACAAGGAAAAAACAGCTTTCAGCACCGCTTTCGGTCATTATGAGTATAATCGCATGCCATTTGGGTTGAAAAATGCCCCCGCCACATTCCAACGACTAATGAATAATGTTCTCATGGGTCTTCAAGGTATAGAATGTTTTGTTTATGTAGATGACATAGTCATTTACGGATATGATCTTCTCGATCACAACACAAAATTTATACGAATTCTAAAACGTCTACGACAACATAATTTAAAACTTCAGCCCCAAAAATGTAACTTTCTCAAAAAAGAGTTCACTTTCTTTGGGCATATTATTTTAGAAGAAGGAATAAACCCTGATCCCGAAAAAATAAAGGCAGTAAAAACTTTTCCAGTTCCTAAAAATCAAAAAAATGTTAAGTAATTTTTGGGATTAGTAGGGTATTACAGAAAATTCATTTCTTATTTTGCAAATTTAGCAAAACCAATGACCAAACTTTAAAGAAAAGATACACCATTCAAATGGGACGCATTTTGTGACGAGTCATTCAGGAATTTAAAAAAATTAATTATAGAACCTCCTATACTTTCCTACCCTGACTTAAATAAAGATTTTATTGTTACTACTGATGCTAGCAATTTAACTTTAGGAGCTGTTCTTTCCCAAGGTCCTTTAGGAGAAGTTAAACCAATCTCTTTCATAAGCCGAACCTTGAACGATCAAGAAACACGATATACAACTTCCGAAAAGGAACTGTTAGCGATTGTGTACGCCCTTAAGCAATTTCGACCGTATATTTTTGGACGAAAGTTCACCATCTACACCGACCATAATAATCTCCTATGGTTAATCGGAATTTTGATAGAAGGATATGACTTCAAAATCATCCACAAGCAAGGTAAATGTAATGTCATTGCTGATGCACTCAGTAGGGTAAAACCTGAGGATGAAAATAAAGTACTAGTTACAATTAGAAGTCAAAAAATAGCAATCGAAAACAATAATGAATCTATTGAAGTAATTGAAGAAGATCATGAACAAAATAATATAGAAACAGAGTCAATGAATAATTTTATCTTCAAAAAAGAGTCTATATTTCTTAACAATAAAGTACAATTTAAAGCATTTCTTCTACCCTTAGTACAAACCCCAGAGGAAAAAATCCTAAAAAAAAGAAATTATCTCGATTCAACAAGATTCCAATGAAACTAACCACTACCAATAAAACACCTTTCGAGCGTATAGCTCTTGACATAGTAGGTCCATTACCTACAAGCTACGAAAACAACAAATACATTTTGACATTTCAAGATGACTTAACGAAATTCTCAGAAGCAATTCCTGTACCTAATGCAGAAGCAAAAACGATAGCCCGCATGCTGGTTGAACATTTGGTATGCCGATTCGGAATTCCAGAGTCAATCCTCGCAGACCAAGGAACGAATTTCTTAAGTAACTTATTTAAGTAAATACATTTATGTTTTAACAGGAACACTTTAGAACTTTTTATATAACAACAATATTAACGGTATTCTGCAAATATAGCATCGGGGCTATAATACCCTTTTTTCTTTGTTAAAGCAACACACAAATTCCTTTTCCGCGCGCATGTTATAAAAAAAAAAAGGTTTTAAAAATTAATTCTCACGATTTTTTTTTAAACATAAGATAATTCTACCTTTTAAGTCCAGCTCCGAGTTTAATTACGAGAACTCGAGTCTCACGTTTTTTCTGGAATCTTGATCACGAGGTACAGTTTCTTGATTTAACTTGGATGGTAGGAATTTAATTCTAAGATCTCGTGTCACTCTTCTTACATATATTGATTGTTGATGTGGTGCAACAAAAACTCTTGGCGGTCACGACTTCTTTTAACAGCCTATGACCGCCATGATCTCACTCAGATTCAGTATACTACTCTTGAATCAAAAAGAAAACTGCAAGTTTGTATCTATGGAGTTCCTTCCTGTGGAGGGCGGTTCACGCTTTATTGCACAACTAATCACTTCTAAATTATTTTAATTTATTTCAATTTAACTGCCACTAACTTTTATTTTTATGTTACGAAGTTATGAATTACGTATGCAATGCATTCGCAGCGAGCTGCACGTTTTGAAATGCAGTGACGAACTTTCCTGATGCAAGCTGCACTATTAGCATTCCAATTTTACGTTTTTCGAATTTGTCCTGCCACTCTATCCCGAACACCCGATTGTACCACTTCCTCACGCCATTCAACAGGATTTTTCCGCAAATGGTCGCTCATCCAGCTTTATGAATGTTTTGACAGGTGTGCCGTAAGGGCCTATACTTGGACCAATTCTTTTCTCACTATACGTTAATGAACTTCCACTTGTAGTAAAGAACTTCCAAATATACTTACATGCTGATGATGTGCAAGTTCTGATCAGTAGAACTCTAACGGCAAAAACTGAGGAAGTTGCTCTATTAAACGAGGATTTGCTACTCATCTCACGTTGGTCCAAGAAAAATTACCTGTGAAGTCAAAAGCCTTACCTATCTACCGCAAACCGTTTGATACATCAGCCCTTAGTCCATTAATGCTAGAGTATAAGACCATCGAATATGTCAGCTCCGCCAGAAATCTGGGAAAGTTTTTCAATCGTTCCTTAACTTGGAACGACCACCTCAATAGTGCACTAGTAAAAGTTTATGGAAGCCTCCGTGTACTTCGGGTCAATCAAAATTTCATTCCTTCAAAAACTAAAGTCCTACTAGCTACAACTCTTTTACTGCCAGTTCTGCTGTGTGGATGTGAGATCTTCTGTTGCTTGGACTTCGCGACTAGCCGCAAACTAAATGTTGTCTATAACAATATTGCTCGCCAGAAATATAATCTTCGCCCATGGGTCTCTACATGTCTCTACATTTTCGAAACAAATTTGTGGTTACAGTTTAAATATTTTTTTTTTAATTTCGTTCCATTAGTTACCTGCATCAAATTTTTCAAACTCAGCAACCGAATTATTTACACAGTAGGCTAAATTTCCCCATTCAACAAAGTCTTTCTCTCTTATCCAACCACGGTTTAGATATCTCAATAGCGTTGAAAGGAATAAGAAGCACCCAAAGATTTAAGGGTTCACTTTTCACTTATTTGGCAAATCATCAATAAATGTAAATTTAGTGAGAAAATATTTTATATTATTAGAAATGCATTGATTTTTATAATTTTTGTTTTTTTAATTTTTGTCTTGAATTTTGAAATTAATATTAAGGCTTGCAATAATTTAAAACACGTATGTACGATCTACTTTGTAAGCGGTTTTAAAATAATAAAATACAAAATACAATACTGCAAAGAACACTTGAAATATGTATGCATAATGAAATTCTATTAAAAATCAGAGCACTAAATAGTTTCACAGAAGTGTTGAGAAATGATATGCCTCGGTAGTTTTCGAGATTCTCATGACTTCCTTACTTGAGTAGCATGAATATAATTGATCAAAAATTCTATTGTACTCAGCTGTTAATGCGGAAGAGAATTCATTTGTACATTTTTTTAAAAAACTCACCTGGAGCTTTTCCGGATTTAGATCTTTCAATTACCTCTTGCTCCTCCTCGGCTGTGAATGGAACATCTTTAAATTCGTGTATAAAAAATGAGACTGCGTAATGCAACAAAGGTGAAAATTGCGAAGTGAGGAGCACTTTTTTAAAATGACTTCGAAGTTTCGGATTTTGTAAGGATGTTGAAATTTGATTTAGTCTTCCATTATAAATTTTATAATTATATATATATATAATTTTTTTATAAATTCCATATTTAAAATGGCCACAGTTTGTTGCTCATTTTTTTTCTATTATCCTTACATAGCTGCTCTATTGGCTGCTGCGTACATAGTTTTGAAAAACGAAGAGTTATGGTCTCTCAGGAGTCTTAGAAATGAAAAGGCTTTTTTCTTACATTAACGCACTCTGCATCGAATCAGCTTTGTTTAAAAGTATCTTTGCTACTTCTTTTCTTACTTACATAGACTTAAATGCGTAGAGGAGCCCGATTACCCTGGCATGTGGTTTGAAAAAGTTTGCACAGCAATTTTAAAATTACTTAGAATCGAATTCCATCTACCAGACATAAAGTAATAATAAATGACAGATTTTTTACGAGTACTTTACTGTCGTCCTCGAGACTTTTTGTTTTCGCGGAGTCCTATTTTGCATCTGCTGGCGGCTCCAGAGGATTCTTCTTACCGGAATTTTTCGATCTGGATTGTGGGGATCTTTCTTACCTTGAGCTTTTATAATCGGGGTTTCTTAAATGCAATAAATGGCTCTCCCCAAAATCCATAGAGCCAACCTTCGAAGAGGGTGGATTTTCCAGTGAATGCCACTTGGGGTTGTATATCTGTTTGTTTTGCTCATTGCAAGTTTTTATACATTTGTTGTTTTTTGGTCCACAAGTAGTATTTTATTTCCCACTTACCCTGTATTAATGGAGACCATTAATGTCGAGCAATCTTCTATCCGCCACCTGAGGACGCGCTCTTTTGGGGAAACAACAAACCCCCAACAGATGTCAATCCTTAATCTAAACAATATAATAATGTTAATCATTATGTGCTATTGTAAACATTTAAATTTTCATATTTAATTCTGCAATAAGATGCACAATAATCGAATCCACTTCCGTTTTTTTTAACTCACAAATTCAATCATATCAAAATTATTAGTCGGTTAACAATGATGTGCTTTTCTAAAATTCTTACTTACTACTTTCGGATGCAACTTCCACTTATTGAAATTTAAATCTTCGAGTTTTTCTATATAATTCATGCATGCTGCTTTTTTGCCTATATTTTATATTCTTCATAAAAAGAATTCCCAGCTGTTGATACCACTTTGTTTAATGGATTGTGGAACACCTGTTTCTCGGTTTTTCCTCTATTTTGCTGGAGCGGATGGCTTTCCTTACTTCCTGCAGATGGCAAGTTGCTGCAAGAACTGCCGCTTGACGTCGCTGCATTGGCCCGGTATGTTTAGAAATCTATGCAGCTCAACTATGTGCCTATTGAGCTGCACTCTATTTCCTCCTCGGGCCACAACCAACTTCGTACAGTCAGACCGCACACACCACGAGCGGAAGATAACGGGTCCGTACATGTATACCTGCGGGCTACCTGAAGTAAATAGTAATTAACCTTTTAATCCGGATTAATGTGCGCGAGTAGTTTTTTTTTTAGATAAGTCGTGTAATTAAATTTGGGTGTGAGTGTAATAAAAAAAAAACAATATACAGTGAAAAACTAATTAATTATTTCCTGGAAATCCCATTATGGGTAAATCCGAGAAAAAGAAGTCTGACGTAAGAAAGGCCTATGAATTCGTGAAGAGCCAAATGAAGGCAGGCATGAAAATTCAAGGGAAGGAATTCCTGGTATCTATGCAAACTAAGCTAAACGACATGGACTAGCTATACCAAGAAAAAGAAGAGTACATGGACATCTAC
Source organism: Platycheirus rosarum (assembly GCA_963971375.1). Lineage (NCBI taxonomy): Eukaryota > Metazoa > Arthropoda > Insecta > Diptera > Syrphidae > Platycheirus > Platycheirus rosarum. The sequence continues at coordinate 104,889,742 of OZ020507.1, forward strand.
GAGGTTCTTCTTCGTTGTCAGTACGATCCTTTTCCTCATCTCTAATAACTCTAAAAGGAGTCAACGACGAAGAAAATGTCGAAAACATGGCAGATCTTAACTCCAATTAAAATTTTGAGGTAGTTCAACGTAAAAAGAGGAAACCCCCACCACCAACCTCACCAAAAAAGGAACCTTCATCGAAGAAGATAGCCATAAAGGACGAAAATAATCCCCCGTAGGAAAAGGACAATGCCACCTCTACGATCTTAAGCTGGCAAGTTGTTAAAAATCGTATTAATAATCTAGTCCGTAAACACTCACGTACTACTCCTAAACTTGAAAATAATGTGCAACAGGAAAGTTACTGTTTTGAAGATGAAGCGATACTACGTATTGATGTTGAACAAATTATTTCAAAATTACTGGCAAGAGTCGCTACGGTAGCGATGTTGAAGATGATCATGAAGTAGAAATAAGCAACTGAATAACGAATAATAATGTTCAATTACTAAAAGCGATCAAAAATGGAAATAACAGGAAATTAAGAAAATATCTAAAAGATTGTACGGATATTAGCAGCATAAAAGATGAAAAAGGAAATAATATTTTACACCTTATTGCATCGCTCGAAAAGAAACAGAAATGCAAGTTTCTGGGTATCCTAATAAAAACGGTCACCAAGGAAGATTTAGCACAACTCATTAATAGTGAAAATCAGGACGCTCTTCAGGTGGCACTAATTAACAAGATAACAAAAGAAAAACATGAGTCTCATACAATCCAAGATAACGATAACACACTTAAGTTTCTTACAAAATTGTTAGAGCTTGGAGCCAGCCGAGAGGCCGGACGTCGAAAAAGTAAAAAAAAAAAAATTATTGCGCGTTGTTATAGCGAGTGTTTAAATAATAATAATAATAATAATAATAAAATAATAATACACACTCGTTAGAGAAATTGGAAAAAAACCCCCTCGCGTATGCTGGAAATAAAATAATAATTTTCACTCGCGTCGTAGGATGAATGATAAAGATGCCCACTCGCGCTGAGGAAGAAAAAAAAATAAAACGCATTCGCATAGCAAATTTTCCTCTTATCTGTCCCAAGACCTTTGTGCTTAACATCCTCTTTCTTATCTACTGTAGGCATCGTATGACCATACAATGCTTGCGGTAAATAGATAAATGAATTTGTCCTATTGTGCTGAATGTTTAAATTGATTTTTGTAAACAAGCTGTCTTATGGGAATAACACCTAAGACAGTTTGACTATTATAGTAGTTAATTTGGATTTTCACTGCTCAATTTAGACTTAGTCAGAGTTGTGTTTTTGTATGTAAGTATTTTTAAATGGTAAGTGATTTTTGTGTCATGTACTCTAATGTTCGTGGTTTAAGAAAGAATTTCTTTCACGTGTACGTCTACACTGTTCAATACAGGCCAGCTGTTTTGGCATTAAGTGAAACTCAGGTTGGAGTACTTACTTACTTACGTGGCGCTACAGCCAACTCGGTCTTTGGCTAGCTGCCTCCAGTTTTGCACTCCAAGTTGGTTGAGGTCGTCCTCCACTTGAGCGCGCCACCTAAGGCGAGGTCTTCCTTGACTGCGTCTACCCTCTGGGATGGAATCGAAGATCCTGCGAGCCGGAGCATTGTTGTCCATTCGCTCTACATGACCTAGCCATCTTAAACGTGATATGCGTATTTTTTTGATCAGGTCAATGTCGCTGTACAGCTCGTATAGTTCTTGGTTGAACCTTCTCCTCCAAAGCCCGTTAACGCAGATAGGGCCAAAAATCTTCCGAAGAATCTTACGCTCGAAACGACTAAGGATATCTTCATCTGCTTTAGATAGAGTCCATGCCTCGGCGCCATAGAGCAGGACTGGGATGATTAGGGTCTTATACAGAGTCTCCTTTGTCTTTCGAGAGAGGGCTTTGCTACTCAATTGCCTTCCTAGCCCATAGAAACAGCGATTGGCAAGAGTAATTCTTCGCTTTATTTCTGACGAGATGTTGTTGTCAGATGTTATAGCGGATCCGAGGTACACAAAGTCCCAAACTAGCTCAAAGTTGTACCTGTCTATTGTGATGTTTTGTCCAATCCGCCGGTGTTGTGTGTCCCTTTTTGTGGACAGCAGGTACTTCGTTTTGGCCTCATTGACTGTTAGTCCCATCTTAGCCGCTTCAGCTTCAATGCTAGCAAACGTTCCACTGACAGCTCGCCGAGTTCTGCCAATGATGTCTATGTCGTCAGCGTATGCTAGCAATTGCACAGACTTGAAAAAAATTGTCCCACTACAATTGACTTGCGAGTTTCTTATAATTTTTTCAAGTATTAAGTTGAAGAAATCGCACGATAGCGCATCACCTTGTCGGAATCCTTTTTTGACGTCAAAAGCTTCTGTGAGGTCAGAACCAACCTTGACGGAGCAGCGAGAGTTCTCCATCGTCATCCTGCACAGTCGGACGAGTTTTGTGGGAATGCCAAAACCTGACATGGCTCTGTATAGCTCGTCTCTATAAATGCTATCGTACGCGGCCTTAAAATCGATAAAGAGGTGGTGGGTATCGATTTGGAATTCTTGGGTGGTTTCCAGGATCTGCCGTAGCGTGAACATTTGATCGATTGTGGACTTTCCTGGTCTGAAACCACACTGATAGGGGCCAATCAGGTTGCTGACGAAAGGTTTCAGGCATTCACATAGTACGGCAGAGAGGATCTTGTAGGCGATATTCAGGAGACTTATTCCTCTATAGTTGGCGCAGTTTAGAGGGTCTCCTTTCTTGTGAATCGGGCAAACGATGCTGAGGTTCCATTCATCAGGCATACTTTCTTCTGACCAAACTTTAGAGATGAGTTGGTGTATGCACTCCACCAGGTCATCTCCGGCCGCTTTAAAAAGTTCGGCGGGTAATCCGTCAGGTCCAGCAGCTTTGTTGTTTTTGAGTTTAGATATTGCTATCCTTACTTCATTTTGGTCAGGTGGACGGAAGTTTTGTCTGTCATCATCCATGTTGAATGGTTCATTCTGCCTGACAGCGGAATTTTGGCCTTCATCGCCGTTTAACAGAGTCTGCAGAAATGGTCCTTCCATGTACTCAGCACCGACTGTGACTCTACTACGAGGTTTCCATTTCTATCTCTACAGGCTTCTGTGCGGGATTTTTTTCCTTGGCATGTTCTTTTTACCTGTTGGTAAAACTTCCGCACGTTGTTCCTGGAGTAGCATCTCTCAATATCTTCGATCGCGCGCTTCTCATGCTCTCTTTTTTTCTTTTGGAGAAGCCGGTGTTTTTCCCGTCTTTTCTGCTCGTAAAGCTCGCGAGCAGCTCTCGTCTTTCTTTGCAGCTTTCCGACGTCATACTTCCTCACAGTATTACTCCGTTGTTGTGGAGTTCGGGTTATTCGCATTCTTACCTTTGCTGCAACAAGGTAGTGATCCGAGTCGATGTTAGCTGCTCGGAAGGTACGAACATCCAAGATACTGGAGACGTGTCTTGCATCGATCGCAACGTGATCAATCTGATTGACGGTTCTTTGATCTGGGTGTCGCCAAGTCCCTTTGTGTATATCGAGATGAGGAAACCGTGTGCTTGCAATGGTGACGTTATGTGCCGCTGCGAAGTCAATTAGCCTAAGTCCGTTTTCAGACGTTGTGTCGTGTAGGCTATGTTTTCCGACAGTCCTACCAAAGATTTCCTCTTTACCTATTTTGGCATTAAAATCGCCTAGTACGATCTTAACGTCGTATTTAGGGCATTGCTCATAGGTTTTGTCGAGGAGCTCATAGAAGTCATCCTTGGTGGCGTCATCTTTGTCCTCTGTGGGGGCATGAGCGCATATTAGGCTAATGTTGGCGAATTTAGCCTTGATACGGATTGTCACAAGTCGCTCACTTACGTGTCGAAAGCCCAAGACTTCTTGTCTAAGTCTACCGCTTATGACGAATCCGCACCCAAATAAACGCTGTGGTCTTCTTGCGCAATCACCGTAGTACACGTCACAGTTTTTCATCCTCCTTTTGCCCGGCCCATTCCATCGCACTTCCTGGATGGCAGTAATTCCTGCTCTGTAGCAGTCTGGGGCCTCCGCTAGTTGGTTGGATGCACGTGGTCTGTTAAGAGTTCTAACATTCCACGTGCAGATCCGAAGGTCGTTGTCCTTGATTCGTTTTTCCGGGTCGTCAACAGTAAATCCGTCCTTTTCCGAGGCTATTGGTCGCTTCGCAACTTTTTCTTTTTTCCGTGGCAGGGTTGTTAACCCCACGCACAACCCCCAACCTGGAGGGCCAGGTCCTTTGTTGGATTCCTTGGACAAAAGGAACCGGAGAATCCGGAGTCAGTAACCCACTTCGGGGATATGAGCGCTGCCGTTGGCCCATTAAGGGTTCATCCGCCACCATCTCTATTTCAATGCCCTGACTTGCATTGAATTGTCCTAATGACCTTATCTCCAAATACGTCGAAGTAGCTCATTAGGGCGTCTGCTTCGTTGACTGTTGACGCCACCGTTGGTCCAATTGGTTGGGCTCATCCGCCGTACGTCCTCTTTCTGAGGGGCTCGTGCAAGACTTCTGCGAATCGATCAGAACAGTCATTAAAGCAGAGCATTATAGTGTTGCTATTTTTTCTGTGTTCAACACTCGCGCTTATAAGTTTAGCAGGAATGTCCGGATGGACATTCCAGTACCCGGTGGTTACCGCGGGGAGGTAAAATAAGCATAATTGATGTGTACGATATAGTTGCAGCGACTGTGCATCACCAGTTTGATGCCTTTCAGTGCCTACCCTATTCATACAGCACCCAACCACCAACTCAGGTTGGAGTAAATACTGATTTATCAGAATTTGCTCTACATGGGTATAGCTTGGTGCCATTACTCTTTTCCTATCATGGTCTCGTAGTCTATGTAAGGAATGATATTGCTTGCCAGAGCCTTCGCTAATATGGGCAATGTTCCAACACGGACTTTTACTTCTTGTGGCTCAAATTCACTGCCCGCAAGCATGTCATTCATTATTGTTTTATTTACAGGAGTCCAAATCTCGACAGTAATTCGACTTGTAACGAGTTTGATGGGCTGTCTGATTCCATCTCGAAAATTGTTTTCCTTTGTCCTCGCACTGAAGTCGTTATTGCGGGCGATTTTAATGTACACAATTCCAATTGGCTCCGCTATTCTGGTCAGACAACACCCGAAGGAAGGTATGTCGCGCTCATTGCCGGGTTACATCACCTTACCCAACTGATCGATGTGCCAACGCGTATGCCGGATGTTGCTGGGCAAGCCGCCCATACTCTTGACTTGTTTCTTATATCTCACCCTGATAAATATACCATTAGTTTAACTTCTCCATTTGGCACTTCAGACCATTGTATCATTTCAGCTAATTTCTCATCCCCCACCTATCCAGTTAAAAAAAAACTTCCCACCAGGACCGTTTGGCAATACGAGAAAGCCAACTGGGACGGCCTGAATATTTTTTTCCGAAACTTTAACTGGTCACTATGATTCTTCGATAGTGACATTGATGCCAGTGCTGAAATGATCAAAAATGTGATTCTTCTAGGGATGCGTGCTTTTATTCCTAACAGAGTAAAAAGCATCAAATCTAAAGAAAAGTCTTGCTTTAATTCTGAGTGTAAAGAAGCTATCAGGCTCAAAGAAGTAAGTTTCCGTTCTTACAAAGCCAACCCTACAGAGGCAAATCGAAAAAAGCACAAACAAGCATGACCAAAAATTACGGCAAAAAATTCTGCAGTGTCCCAAAGGCAGTACAAAATTTTGGTCATTTGTAAAAAATATAAAAAACTCCTCGACTTCTTCGGTTCCAACGCCCATCGACAATAACAAACCAATTGTTTACTCTTCAGAAAAGGCAAACTTGCTCGCCGCCCATTTCGCTGCCAGCTCCTCGCTGCCTCAAAGCAACGTTGCCCCTCCTGTACTTGAGAATGTTAATTTTTTTCATGGGACAGATTTTTTTCCGCACTCTTACAATAGCAAGAGTTCTCAAGCATCTCGATATACACAAATCCGCTGGCCTGGATGGTATACCCCCGATTCTTCTGAAGAGGTGTTCTTCCACACTGGCAAAGCCACTGCGTAAGCTTTTCCATTTCTCCTACTCTTCTGGAATCTTTCCTAGAAGATGGAAAACAGCATTTGTCCAGACTGTCCCTAAGAAAGGTAACTCATCCTCCCCCTCCTCCTACCGACCCATAGCACTGACATCCCTTCTTTCTAAGGTCATGGAAACACTGAATAACCGTCAGCTTAAGGAATATCTTAAACATCGAAAGCTCGATTTTGTATTCTATCAAGCAGGTGAAGCGATGTTTGCGAAGCTACTGCCCAGAGGTGGGAGTTATACTCGAGGTTAGGGGTATAAACGCTTTATAAATTGTAGCCAGATCAGATGGGGAAAAATACTTCTTACACCGATACAGAAAACCTAAGCACTTAGCAGCATTCTAAGCGATCTCAAATATATGGTCGTTCCAACGGAGGTCGTCATTGACAAACGTACCGAGTACTGAGAGCTTTGCGGTTTCTTCGATGTAAGTGCCATTCATGGACAATGGCATTGGGGGTATGTTTAGCTTTAACGACAGAAGACAACATTGAGTTTTCGAAGCATTAAACTCCACACGATTCCTATTACCCCATTTGACAATGCTGTATAAATCGGAGTTTAATGAGCTTGACATACGGCACCGTTGCAATTGTACGTCCGAAGGCGAAGGACGTGAATTATCGAACGAATATGAAAAGCTAAGAGTACTGTCATCAGCAAAACAATTGATTGGATTTGTTGTTTCAGATAATAAGTCACGAAGAAGAGATTCATCGAGTCCAAATGCCTGCATTTTCGATGAAAGGGCTTGATGCCAAACTCTATCAAATGCTTTAGAAATATCAAGTGCAATAATTTTGCTTTCACCAAAACGATGGAGAGATTGGTTCCACTTTTTGGTGAGATAAACCATCAAATAATCATCAGTGGACCTGTTGCTACGAAAGTCATACTGCCGGTCATTAAGAAGTTTTCGTTCTTCGAGATATTTCTTTAGCTGAAAATTAATCAGCGTTTCCATGACCTTAGATAGAAAGGACGCTAGTGCAATTGGTCGGTAATTTGAGGGTGCAGAAGATTTGCCTTTTTAAGGGATAGGCTGTACAAATGCTGTTTTCCATGCACTCGGGAAAAGTCCAGAGGAATAGGACCGATGTAAAAGTTACGCAAAGGTTTTGCCAGCGTTGAAGAACACCTCTTCAGAACAATAGCGGGGACACAATCCGGGCTAGCGGATTTATTTATGTTGAGATTTGTCAATTATCTTGCGAGTGCGAAATAAAAATGGTCCCATAAAATCATTCACGCTCTCGAGTACAGGAGGATTTCTGACACCTGCGGCCAGTGTTGAGTTTGCCGCAAATTGGGCAGCAAGCAGATCTGCTTTTTCTTGAGAACTGACAGCAGGAATATCGTTGAAGACGAGTGTAGGAACTGATATTGACGAAGAATTCTTTACTTTTTTACAGATGACCAAATAATTTTACTGCCTTTGGGACATTGCAGTATTTTTTGCCGAGTTTTTTTGCTCATGTAAAAATTTGTTTTTTCGAATATGAACATTACAGGCCTTTCTAGCTTGCTGAAACTTTTTGCGGTTTTCCTCTGTGATGTTGGCTTTGTTACAACGAAAACTTAAATTTCTTAACCTGATAACCTCTCTACAGCTCGAATCAAACCATGAGTTTTCCCTAGGTTTAATACTCTTCGACCTATTTGGAATAAAGTTTCTCATTCCTAAGAGAATTAAATTTGAGACCATGTCTGCGCTGGAATCAATTTCAGTAGCAAGGAAGCATAGTGACCAGTTTAAGGTCCTGAAAAAGTTATTGAGACCGTCCCAGTTGGCTTTCTCGTATTTCCAAACGGTTCTCCTGGAGTTTTTTCTTTAACTGAATTGAGTTGGCATTGGAGTTGAAATTTGCAGAGATGACACAATGGTCAGATGTGCCTAGAGGCGATAATACACGAATTGTGCTTTTATCAGGATCGGAGGTAAGAAACAAGTCTAGAGTGTTGGCGGCTTGCCCAGCAACATCAAGCTTACGCGTTGGCACATCGATCAGTTGGGTAAGGTGATGTTACCCGGCAATGAGCGCGATATACCTTACCATCTTACCATTCACTTGTGCCTTTATTCTTTGCCAAACATGGCCTCGCCGTTTACATAAGGAATGATGTTGCATATTTACTTCAACCACAATTCGGTCTGTGCGTAAACACGGAATTCAATTTCATGTGGTTAAAATGAACGATTAATAAGCGCATCATTCATATATGCTTTCTTTATAGAAGCCCAAATTTAGACAGAGTTTCAACTTCTTACGAATTTGATGCTTTGTCTGACTCCATTCGTTATTACGGGCGATTTCAATGTACACAATTTCACTTGGCTTCGCTTTTTAGGCCAGACAACACCCGAAGGAAGGTATGTTGAGATTTTCACCGAGTTAAAGCATCTTACTAAGCTCGTTGTTGAGCCAACCCGAATTCCTGACATTGCAGGTCAAACCGCCAACACTCTAGACTTGTTTCTTACCTCCGATCCTGATAAATGCACAATTCGTGTATTATCGCCTCTAGGCACATCTGACCATTGTGTCATCTCTGCAAATTTCAACTCCAATGCCAACTCAATTCAGTTAAAGAAAAAAACCCCAGGAGAACCGTTTGGCAATACGAGAAAGCCAACTGGGACGGTCTCAATAACTTTTTCAGGACCTTTAACTGATCACTATGCTTCCTCGATAGTGAAATTGATTCCAGCGCAGACATGGTCTCAAATTTAATTCTTTTAGAAATGAGAAACTTTATTCCAAATAGGTCGAAGAGTATTAAACTTAGGGAAAACTCTTGGTTTGATTCGAGCTGTAGAGAGGTTATCAGGTTAAGAAATGTAAGTTTCCGTTGTAACAAAGCCAACATCACAGAGGAAAACCGCAAAAAGTTTCAGCAAGCTAGAAAGGCCTGTAATGTTCATATTCGAAAAACCAAATTTTTACATGAGCAAAAAAACTCGGCAAAAAATACTGCAATGTCCCAAAAGCAGTAAAATTATTTGGTCATCTGTAAAAAGTAAAGAATTCTTCGTCAACATCAGTTCCTACACTCGTCTTCAACGATATTCCTGCTGTCAGTTCTCAAGAAAAAGCAGATCTGCTTGCTGCCCAATTTGCGGCAAACTCAACACTGGCCGCAGGTGTCAGAAATCCTCCTGTACTCGAGAGCGTAAATGATTTTATGGGACCAATTTTATTTCGCACTTCATTTGGACTCGATGAATCTCTTCTTCGCGACTTATTATCTGAAACAACAAATCCAATCAATTGTTTTGCTGATGACAGTACTCTTAGCTTTTCATATTCGTTTCCAGATTCACATCCAAGCTTTTCGGATTTTGAACTGCAACGGCAGCGTATAATAAGTTCATTAAATTCTGATCTGGTTTAGGTTTCCTTCGAAGATGCAAGAAGTTCTTCACCCCGTCTGATCTGGCTACAGTATATAAAGCATATATATTCGACCGAAACTCGAGTATATTTCCCATATTTGGGCAGGTGCTCCTATAACCCACTTGAGTTTTATAGATAGGATTCAAAAAAGAGCTTTGAAAAGGATAGGCGACCGAACAATAACAGAAACATTTACATCTCTTAAGCACCGCCGTAATGTTTCATGTCTTTCGTTATTTTATCGTTATTTTTACAAACAATGTTTTAGTGAAATAGCCAGCTGCATTACTCCCCTGAAACGATTCAACCGTAATACTCGAACTCCTAGGAATGCCCACCAGTTTACCCTTGAGCCTAACTTCGGACGTACTGTTAATTATAGAGATTATTTCTTTAGTCGCACCACACGAATGTGGAATGCTTTGCCAGGCTGTTTTTCCCTCCCATTTTGATATGCAGAGCTTTAGAACTAATGTCCATCGGTATCTTCTCTTTTATCCCTCCTCATTTCCCTAATGCTCATGCGGTGTTAAACATTTTAAGGGTACAAACAAACCCCTTTCGTGCGTGTAAATTATAAAAAAGGACGCTATTGCTGGCAGGTTCCTGGGTTTTATCTTGTTGTTTTTTTTTTATAATTAACGCGCGCACAAGGGATTATGTGTTTCCCTTTTAATGTAGAACACACTGCGCGAGCATAACGAAGATAGAGAGGGGAGAGATAGGAGGTGCCGATAAACATTGGTTTTGAATGTTAGCAGATCAAAATGGCAAGGGACAATCTCGCCGAGTAAACCATTCCAAATTCGTGTTGTTCTGCTAAAAAAAAAATCCCTATATTTCACGGTACGTCCGAAATTGGGTTGAAGGGTGAACTGATGAGCATTCCTTGCGAGACGAGTATTACGGGAGAAACTTTTAGGGACAGGAATGCATCTGGCTACTTCGAGTGAACATTTTTTGCAAAAGAAACGATAAAATAAGGAAAGACATGAAACGGTGTTCGTGTGGGGCAATCGTTTCAGCGGCAGTTCTTTTTCCTATCAATCTTAAAGCTCGATTTTGTATTCTATCAAGCAGGTGAAGCGATGTTTGCGAAGCTACTGCCCAGAGGTGGGAGTTATACTCGAGGTTAGGGGTATAAACGCTTTATAAATTGTAGCCAGATCAGATGGGGAAAAATACTTCTTACACCGATACAGAAAACCTAAGCACTTAGCAGCATTCTAAGCGATCTCAAATATATGGTCGTTCCAACAGAGGTCGTCATTGACAAACATACCGAGTACTGAGAGCTTTGCGGTTTCTTCGATGTAAGTGCCATTGATGGACAATGGCATTGGGGGTATGTTTAGCTTTAACGACAGAAGACAGCATTGAGTTTTCGAAGCATTAAACTCCACACGATTCCTATTACCCCATTTGACAATGCTGTATAAATCGGAGTTTAATGAGCTTGACATACGGCACCGTTGCAATTGTACGTCCGAAGGCGAAGGACGTGAATTATCGAACGAATATGAAAAGCTGAGGGTAGAGTCGTCAGCAAAACAGTTAAGTGGATTAGAAGCTTTCGATGTTTAAGATATTCCTTAAGCTGACGGTTATTCAGTGTTTCCATGACCTTAGAAAGAAGGGATGTCAGTGCTATGGGTCGGTAGGAGGAGGGGGAGGATGAGTTACCTTTCTTAGGGACAGTCTGGACAAATGCTGTTTTCCATCTTCTAGGAAAGATTCCAGAAGAGTAGGAGAAATGGAAAAGCTTACGCAGTGGCTTTGCCAGTGTGGAAGAACACCTCTTCAGAAGAATCGGGGGTATACCATCCAGGCCAGCGGATTTGTGTATATCGAGATGCTTGAGAACTCTTGCTATTGTAAGAGTGCGGAAAAAAATCTGTCCCATGAAAAAAATTAACATTCTCAAGTACAGGAGGGGCAACGTTGCTTTGAGGCAGCGAGGAGCTGGCAGCGAAATGGGCGGCGAGCAAGTTTGCCTTTTCTGAAGAGTAAACAATTGGTTTGTTATTGACGATGGGCGTTGGAACCGAAGAAGTCGAGGAGTTTTTTATATTTTTTACAAATGACCAAAATTTTGTACTGCCTTTGGGACACTGCAGAATTTTTTGCCGTAATTTTTGGTCATGCTTGTTTGTGCTTTTTTCGATTTGCCTCTGTAGGGTTGGCTTTGTAAGAACGGAAACTTACTTCTTTGAGCCTGATAGCTTCTTTACACTCAGAATTAAAGCAAGACTTTTCTTTAGATTTGATGCTTTTTACTCTGTTAGGAATAAAAGCACGCATCCCTAGAAGAATCACATTTTTGATCATTTCAGCACTGGCATCAATGTCACTATCGAAGAATCATAGTGACCAGTTAAAGTTTCGGAAAAAAATATTCAGGCCGTCCCAGTTGGCTTTCTCGTATTGCCAAACGGTCCTGGTGGGAAGTTTTTCTTTAACTGGATAGGTGGGGGATGAGAAATTAGCTGAAATGATACAATGGTCTGAGGTGCCAAATGGAGAAGTTAAACTAATGGTATATTTATCAGGGTGAGAGGTAAGAAACAAGTCAAGAGTATGGGCGGCTTGCCCAGCAACATCCGGCATACGCGTTGGCACATCGATCAGTTGGGTAAGGTGATGTAACCCGGCAATGAGCGCGACATACCTTCCTTCGGGTGTTGTCTGACCAGAATAGCGGAGCCAATTGGAATTGTGTACATTAAAATCGCCCGCAATAACGATTTCAGTGCGAGGACAAAGGAAAACAATTTTCGAGATGGAATCAGACAGCCCATCAAACTCGTTACAAGTCGAATTACTGTCGAGATTTGGACTCCTGTAAATAAAACAATAATGAATGACATGCTTGCGGGCAGTGAATTTGAGCCACAAGAAGTAAAAGTCCGTGTTGGAACATTGCCCATATTAGCAAAGGCTCTGGCAAGCAATATCATTCCTTACATAGACTACGAAACCATGATAGGAAAAGAGTAATGGCACCAAGCTATACCCATGTAGAGCAAATTCTGATAAATCAGTATTTACTCCAACCTGAGTTGGTGGTTGGGTGCTGTATGAATAGGGTAGGCACTGAAAGGCATCAAACTGGTGATGCACAGTCGCTGCAACTATATCGTACACATCAATTATGCTTATTTTACCTCCCCGCGGTAACCACCGGGTACTGGTCTGTCCATCCGGACATTCCTGCTAAACTTATAAGCGCGAGTGTTGAACACAGAAAAAATAGCAACACTATAATGCTCTGCTTTAATGACTGTTCTGATCGATTCGCAGAAGTCTTGCACGAGCCCCTCAGAAAGAGGATCAGAATTCTTTGGTAGGACTGTCGGAAAACATAGCCTACACGACACAACGTCTGAAAACGGACTTAGGCTAATTGACTTCGCAGCGGCACATAACGTCACCATTGCAAGCACACGGTTTCCTCATCTCGATATACACAAAGGGACTTGGCGACACCCAGATCAAAGAACCGTCAATCAGATTGATCACGTTGCGATCGATGCAAGACACGCCTCCAGTATCTTGGATGTTCGCACCTTCCGAGCAGCTAACATCGACTCGGATCACTACCTTGTTGCAGCAAAGGTAAGAATGCGAATAACCCGAACTCCACAACAACGGAGTAATACTGTGAGGAAGTATGACGTCGGAAAGCTGCAAAGAAAGACGAGAGCTGCTCGCGAGCTTTACGAGCAGAAAAGACGGGAAGAACACCGGCTTCTCCAAAAGAAAAAAAGAGAGCATGAGAAGCGCGCGATCGAAGATATTGAGAGATGCTACTCCAGGAACAACGTGCGGAAGTTTTACCAACAGGTAAAAAGAACATGCCAAGGAAAAAAATCCCGCACAGAAGCCTGTAGAGATAGAAATGGAAACCTCGTAGTAGAGTCACAGTCGGTGCTGAGTACATGGAAGGACCATTTCTGCAGACTCTGTTAAACGGCGATGAAGGCCAAAATTCCGCTGTCAGGCAGAATGAACCATTCAACATGGATGATGACAGACAAAACTTCCGTCCACCTGACCAAAATGAAGTAAGGATAGCAATATCTAAACTCAAAAACAACAAAGCTGCTGGACCCGACGGATTACCCGCCGAACTTTTTAAAGCGGCCGGAGATGACCTGGTGGAGTGCATACACCAACTCATCTCTAAAGTTTGGTCAGAAGAAAGTATGCCTGATGAATGGAACCTCAGCATCGTTTGCCCGATTCACAAGAAAGGAGACCCTCTAAACTGCGCCAACTATAGAGGAATAAGTCTCCTGAATATCGCCTACAAGATCCTCTCTGCCGTACTATGTGAACGCCTGAAACCTTTCGTCAGCAACCTGATTGGCCCCTATCAGTGTGGTTTCAGACCAGGAAAGTCCACAATCGATCAAATGTTCACGCTACGGCAGATCCTGAAAACCACCCAAGAATTCCAAATCGATACCCACCACCTCTTTATCGATTTTAAGGCCGCGTACGATAGCATTTATAGAGACGAGCTATACAGAGCCATGTCAGGTTTTGGCATTCCCACAAAACTCGTCCGACTGTGCAGGATGACGATGGAGAACTCTCGCTGCTCCGTCAAGGTTGGTTCTGACCTCACAGAAGCTTTTGACGTCAAAAAAGGATTCCGACAAGGTGATGCGCTATCGTGCGATTTCTTCAACTTAATACTTGAAAAAATTATAAGAAACTCGCAAGTCAATTGTAGTGGGACAATTTTTTTCAAGTCTGTGCAATTGCTAGCATACGCTGACGACATAGACATCATTGGCAGAACTCGGCGAGCTGTCAGTGGAACGTTTGCTAGCATTGAAGCTGAAGCAGCTAAGATGGGACTAACAGTCAATAAGGCCAAAACGAAGTACCTGCTGTCCACAAAAAGGGACACACAACACCGGCGGATTGGACAAAACATCACAATAGACAGGTACAACTTTGAGGTAGTTAGGGACTTTGTGTACCTCGGATCCGTTATAACATCTGACAACAACATCTCGTCAGAAATAAAGCGAAGAATTACTCTTGCCAATCGCTGTTTCTATGGGCTAGGAAGGCAATTGAGTAGCAAAGCCCTCTCTCGAAAGACAAAGGAAACGCTGTATAAGACCCTAATCATCCCAGTCCTGCTCTATGACGCCGAGGCATGGACTCTATCTAAAGCGGATGAAGATATCCTTAGTCGTTTCGAGCGTAAGATTCTTCGGAAGATTTTTGGCCCTATCTGCGTTAACGGGCTTTGGAGGAGAAGGTTCAACCAAGAACTATACGAGCTGTACAGCGACATTGACCTGATCAAAAAAATACGCATATCACGTTTAAGATGGCTAGGTCATGTAGAGCGAATGGACAACAATGCTCCGGCTCGCAGGATCTTCGATTCCATCCCAGAGGGTAGACGCAGTCAAGGAAGACCTCGCCTTAGGTGGCGCGCTCAAGTGGAGGACGACCTCAACCAACTTGGAGTGCAAAACTGGAGGCAGCTAGCCAAAGACCGAGTTGGCTGGAGAGGCATGTTGGTTGAGGCCCAGGTTCGTCCCGAACTGTAGCGCCACCTAAGTAAGTAAGTACTCCAACCTGAGTTTCACTTAATGCCAAAACAGCTGGCCTGTATTGAACAGTGTAGACGTACACGTGAAAGAAATTCTTTCTTAAACCACGAACATTAGAATACATGACACAAAAATCACTTACCATTTAAAAATACTTACATACAAAAACACAACTCTGACTAAGTCTAAATTGAGCAGTGAAAATCCAAATTAACTTCTGTAATAGTCAAACTGTCTTAGGTGTTATTCCCATAAGACAGCTTGTTTACAAAAATCAATTTAAACATTCAGCACAATAGGACAAATTCATTTATCTATTTACCGCAAGCATTGTATGGTCATACGATGCCTACAGTAGATAAGAAAGAGGATGTTAAGCACAAAGGTCTTGGGACAGATAAGAGGAAAATTTGCTATGCGAATGCGTTTTATTTTTTTTTCTTCCTCAGCGCGAGTGGGCATCTTTATCATTCATCCTACGACGCGAGTGAAAATTATTATTTTATTTCCAGCATACGCGAGGGGGTTTTTTTCCAATTTCTCTAAAGAGTGTGTATTATTATTTTATTATTATTATTATTATTATTATTATTATTATTTAAACACTCGCTATAACAACGCGCTGGCTCCAAGCTCTAACAATTTTGTAAGAAACTTAAGTGTGTTATCGTTATCTTGGATTGTATGAGACTCATGTTTTTCTTTTGTTATCTTGTTAATTAGTGCCACCTGAAGAGCGTCCTGATTTTCACTATTAATGAGTTGTGCTAAATCTTCCTTGGTGACCGTTTTTATTAGGATACCCAGAAACTTGCATTTCTGTTTCTTTTCGAGCGATGCAATAAGGTGTAAAATATTATTTCCTTTTTCATCTTTTATGCTGCTAATATCCGTACAATCTTTTAGATATTTTCTTAATTTCCTGTTATTTCCATTTTTGATCGCTTTAAGTAATTGAACATTATTATTCGTTATTCAGTTGCTTATTTCTACTTCATGATCATCTTCAACATCGCTACCGTAGCGACTCTTGCCAGTAATTTTGAAATAATTTGCTCAACATCAATACGTAGTATCGCTTCATCTTCAAAACAGTAACTTTCCTGTTGCACATTATTTTCAAGTTTAGGAGTAGTACGTGAGTGTTTACGGACTAGATTATTAATACGATTTTTAACAACTTGCCAGCTTAAGATCGTAGAGGTGGCATTGTCCTTTTCCTACGGGGGATTATTTTCGTCCTTTATGGCTATCTTCTTCGATGAAGGTTCCTTTTTTGGTGAGGTTGGTGGTGAGGGTTTCCTCTTTTTACGTTGAACTACCTCAAAATTTTAATTGGAGTTAAGATCTGCCATGTTTTCGACATTTTCTTCGTCGTTGACTCCTTTTAGAGTTATTAGAGATGAGGAAAAGGATCGTACTGACAACGAAGAAGAACCTCGTAGATGTCCATGTACTCTTCTTTTTCTTGGTATAGCTAGTCCATGTCGTTTAGCTTAGTTTACATAGATACCAGGAATTCCTTCCCATGAATTTTCATGCCTGCCTTCATTTGGCTCTTCACGAATTCATAGGCCTTTCTTACGTCAGACTTCTTTTTCTCGGATTTACCCATAATGGGATTTCCAGGAAATAATTAATTAGTTTTTCACTGTATATTGTTTTTTTTTTTATTACACTCACACCCAAATTTAATTACACGACTTATCCAAAAAAAAAACTACTCGCGCACATTAATCCGGAAACCAAAAGGTTAATTACTATTTACTTCAGGTAGCCCGCAGGTATACATGTATGGGCCCGTTATCTTCCGCTCGTGGTGTGTGCGGTCTGACTGTACGAAGTTGGCTGTGGCCCGAGGAGGAAATAGAGTGCAGCTCAATAGGCACATAGTTGAGCTGCATAGATTTCAAAACATACCGGGCCAATGCAGCGACGTCAAGCGGCAGTTCTTGCAGCAACTTGCCAACTGCAGGAAGTAAGGAAAGCCATCCGCTCCAGCAAAATAGAGGAAAAACCGAGGAACAGGTGTTCCACAATCCATTAAACAAAGTGGTATCAACAGCTGGGAATTCTTTTTATGAAGAATATAAAATATAGGCAAAAAAGCAGCATGCATGAATTATATAGAAAAACTCGAAGATTTAAATTTCAATAAGTGGAAGTTGCATCCGAAAGTAGAAAGTAAGAATTTAAGAAAAGCACATCATTGTTAACCGACTAAAAATTTTGATATGATTGAATTTGTGAGTTAAAAAAAACGGAAGTGGATTCGATTATTGTGCATCCTATTGCAGAATTAAATATGAAAATTTAAATGTTTACAAAAGCACATAATGATTAACATTATTATATTGTTTAGATTAAGGATTGACATCTGTTGGGGGTTTGTTGTTTCCCCAAAAGAGCGCGTCCTCAGGTGGCGGATAGAAGATTGCTCGACATTATTGGTCTCCATTATAACAAGGTAAGTGGGAAATAAAATACTACCTGTGGACCAAAAAAACAACAAATGCTTAAAAACTTGCAATGAGCAAAACAAACAGATATACAACCCCAAGTGGCATTCACTGGAAAATCCACCCTCTTCGAAGGTTGGCTCTATGGATTTTGGGGAGAGCCATTTATTGCTTTAAGAAACCCCGATTATAAAAGCTCAAGGTAAGAAAGATCCCCACAATCCAGATCGAAAAATTCCGGTAAGAAGAATCCTCTGGAGCCGCCAGCAGATGCAAAATAGGACTCCGCGAAAACAAAAAGTCTCGAGGACGACAGTAAAGTACTCGTAAAAAATCTGTCATTTATTATTACTTTATGTCTTGTAGGTGGAATTCCATTCTAAGTAATTTTAAAATTGCTGTGCAAACTTTTTCAAACCACATGCCAGGGTAATCGGGCTCCTCTACGCATTTAAGTCTAAGTAAGTAAGAAAAGAAGTAGCAAAGATACTTTTAAACAAAGCTGATTCGATGCAGAGTTCATTTCTAAGACTCCTGAGAGACCATAACTCTTCGTTTTTCAAAACTATGTACGCAGCAGCCAATAGAGCAGCTATGTAAGGATAATAGAAAAAAATTGAGCAACAAACTGTGGCCATTTTAAATACGACTAGATCATCAGCTGAATTTTGGAAAGCCGCGGAAATAATTAATGGAAGACTAAATCAAATTTCAACATCCTTACAAGATCCGAAACTTCGAAGTCATTTTAAAAAAGTGCTCCTCACTTCGCAATTTTTACCTTTGTTGCATTACGCAGTCTTTTTTTTTATACACGAATTTATAGATGTTCCATTCACAGCCGAGGAGGAGCAAGAGGTAATTGAAAGATCTAAATCCGGAAAAGCTCCAGGTGAGCTTTTTAAAAAAATGTACAAATGAATTCTCTTCCGCATTAACAGCTGAGTACAATAGAATTTTTGGTCAATTATATTCATGCTACTCAAGAAAGTAAGTCATGAGAATCTCGAAAACTACCGAGGCATATCATTTCTCAACACTTCTGTGAAACTATTTAGTGCTCTGATTTTTAATAGAATTACATTATGCATACATATTTCAAGTGTTCTTTGCAGTATTGTATTTTGTATTTTATTATTTTAAAACCGCTTACAAAGTAGATCGTACATACGTGTTTTAAATTATTGCAAGCCTTAATATTAATTTCAAAATTCAAGACAAAAATTAAAAAACAAAAATTATAATAATCAATGCATTTCTTATAATATAAAATATTTTCTCACTAAATTTACATTTATTGATGATTTGCCAAATAAGTGAAAAGTGAACCCTTAAATCTTTGTGTGATTCTTATTCCTTTCAACGCTATTGAGATATCTAAACCGTGGTTGGATAAGAGAGAAAGACTTTGTTGAATGGGGAAATTAAGCCTACTGTGTAAATAATCCGGTTGCTGAGTTTGAAAAATTAGATGCAGGTAACTAATGGAACGAAATTTAAAAAAAAAATATTTAGGCTGTAACCACAAATTTGTTTCGAAAATGTAGAGACATGTAGGGACCCATGAGCGAAGATTATATTTATAGCGAGCAATATTGTTATAGACAACATTTAGTTTGCGGCTAGTCGCGAAGTCCAAGCAACAGAAGATCTCACATCCACACAGCAGAACTGCCAGTAAAAGAGTTATAGCTAGTAGGACTTTAGTTTTTGAAGGAATGAAATTTTGATTGACCCGAAGTACACGGAGGCTTCCATAAACTTTTACTAGTGCACTATTGAGGTGGTCGTTCCAAGTTAAGGAACGATTGAAAAACTTTCCCAGATTTCTGGCGGAGCTGACATATTCGATGGTCTTATACTCTAGCATTAATGGACTAAGGGCTGATGTATCAAACGGTTTGCGGTAGATAGGTAAGGCTTTTGACTTCACAGGTAATTTTTCTTGGACCAACGTGAGATGAGTAGCAAATCCTCGTTTAATAGAGCAACTTCCTCAGTTTTTGCCGTTAGAGTTCTACTGATCAGAACTTGCACATCATCAGCATATAAGTATATTTGGAAGTTCTTTACTACAAGTGGAAGTTCATTAACGTATAGTGAGAAAAGAATTGGTCCAAGTATAGGCCCTTACGGCACACCTGTCAAAACATTCATAAAGCTGGATGAGCGACCATTTGCGGAAAAATCCTGTTGAATGGCGTGAGGAAGTGGTACAATCGGGTGTTCGGGATAGAGTGGCAAGACAAATTCGAAAAACGTAAAATTGGAATGCTAATAGTGCAGCTTGCATCAGGAAAGTTCGTCACTGCATTTCAAAACGTGCAGCTCGCTGCGAATGCATTGCATACGTAATTCATAACTTCGTAACATAAAAATAAAAGTTAGTGGCAGTTAAATTGAAATAAATTAAAATAATTTAGAAGTGATTAGTTGTGCAATAAAGCGTGAACCGCCCTCCACAGGAAGGAACTCCATAGATACAAACTTGCAGTTTTCTTTTTGATTCAAGAGTAGTATACTGAATCTGAGTGAGATCATGGCGGTCATAGGCTGTTAAAAGAAGTCGTGACCGCCAAGAGTTTTTGTTGCACCACATCAACAATCAATATATGTAAGAAGAGTGACACGAGATCTTAGAATTAAATTCCTACCATCCAAGTTAAATCAAGAAACTGTACCTCGTGATCAAGATTCCAGAAAAAACGTGAGACTCGAGTTCTCGTAATTAAACTCGGAGCTGGACTTAAAAGGTAGAATTATCTTATGTTTAAAAAAAAATCGTGAGAATTAATTTTTAAAACCTTTTTTTTTTTATAACATGCGCGCGGAAAAGGAATTTGTGTGTTGCTTTAACAAAGAAAAAAGGGTATTATAGCCCCGATGCTATATTTGCAGAATACCGTTAATATTGTTGTTATATAAAAAGTTCTAAAGTGTTCCTGTTAAAACATAAATGTATTTACTTAAATAAGTTACTTAAGAAATTCGTTCCTTGGTCTGCGAGGATTGACTCTGGAATTCCGAATCGGCATACCAAATGTTCAACCAGCATGCGGGCTATCGTTTTTGCTTCTGCATTAGGTACAGGAATTGCTTCTGAGAATTTCGTTAAGTCATCTTGAAATGTCAAAATGTATTTGTTGTTTTCGTAGCTTGTAGGTAATGGACCTACTATGTCAAGAGCTATACGCTCGAAAGGTGTTTTATTGGTAGTGGTTAGTTTCATTGGAATCTTGTTGAATCGAGATAATTTCTTTTTTTTAGGATTTTTTCCTCTGGGGTTTGTACTAAGGGTAGAAGAAATGCTTTAAATTGTACTTTATTGTTAAGAAATATAGACTCTTTTTTGAAGATAAAATTATTCATTGACTCTGTTTCTATATTATTTTGTTCATGATCTTCTTCAATTACTTCAATAGATTCATTATTGTTTTCGATTGCTATTTTTTGACTTCTAATTGTAACTAGTACTTTATTTTCATCCTCAGGTTTTACCCTACTGAGTGCATCAGCAATGACATTACATTTACCTTGCTTGTGGATGATTTTGAAGTCATATCCTTCTATCAAAATTCCGATTAACCATAGGAGATTATTATGGTCGGTGTAGATGGTGAACTTTCGTCCAAAAATATACGGTCGAAATTGCTTAAGGGCGTACACAATCGCTAACAGTTCCTTTTCGGAAGTTGTATATCGTGTTTCTTGATCGTTCAAGGTTCGGCTTATGAAAGAGATTGGTTTAACTTCTCCTAAAGGACCTTGGGAAAGAACAGCTCCTAAAGTTAAATCGCTAGCATCAGTAGTAACAATAAAATCTTTATTAAAGTCAGGGTAGGAAAGTATAGGAAGTTCTATAATTAATTTTTTTAAATTCCTGAATGACTCGTCACAAAATGCGTCCCATTTGAATGGTGTATCTTTTCTTTAAAGTTTGGTCATTGGTTTTGCTAAATTTGTAAAATAAGAAATGAATTTTCTGTAATACCCTACTAATCCCAAAAATTACTTAACATTTTTTTTTGATTTTTAGGAACTGGAAAAGTTTTTACTGCCTTAATTTTTTCGGGATCAGGCTTTATTCCTTCTTCTAAAACAATATGCCCAAAGTAAGTGAACTCTTTTTTGAGAAAGTTACATTTTTCGGGCTGAAGTTTTAAATTATGTTTCATTTCGGTGAACTCGGCCTCAAGTTTGGAAACGAGGTCCGTCCAGGTTTTAAAGGAATTGAACTGTATAAGTTCGAAGGCTGGACCCTGAAGGCGGGTTTTTACAATCTCGAGGAACGTTTTATGTTCCTCGTTTTTGCAAGATGAGAACAGAATGTTCCCACATGCAATGAATTTGTTAAGTTCTGTTGGGTTTTCATTGAATATTGGAAAATTTGACTATCGATTATCATCCCCACCATGCACGCAAGCAATTCGACAATTTTCATAATGCATGTGAAAAATGCGTCCTCATCATTATCTTGCTCCATGTCAATCGACACCTATATCCAAAATCAATGTTGCAATGATTTGCCCCACATAAAGTGCAACAGTTTATGCATGCGGTCATGCACCTTTGACATTCGTTATCATGCACTTTACATTGGCTCTAAGTTGAATTGCATCGGTGCCCATAGTCAAAGCTATATCGATACCAGATGTTCAACAAGCGACAATAATAATATTGCAACGTAAGTGATAACAACTCGGGTCATGCCGGCCGCTATGCCTGTCCATAGCTACATTCGTTAATTATGCGCAGGCTCTATTGAGTATGTGTATCTGCCTATATATAGATATAGCAGATACATACCAGGCGGAGAACAAATAAAATGTTCCTATGTCATATTACATTTAAATGGGTTCGCTTTGGGCTCACTGCATTTGTACATTTTGTAGATTGGATAACTGAATCGGTTGACGAGTATAAGGAAAACGAAAACTGGACAATTGTATGCAATCGCATGAGAATGATAATCTATATGAGAAAAGGAAGGGTGCTTGTAAATATTGTAATAGCTAGTTCCAAGTTTCCACACCTCAACATTCAAAAAGGGACTGGAGATCCCCTGATCAATCCACTGTCAACCAAATTGACCGATTGCCTACCTGCCGAATTCTTCAAAGCTGCAGGCGATGACTTACATTGGTTACAAGTAATAAAAAAAAATAATATATATTTTTTTTCTTAGGATTTAGTGTACAATTATTCCTTCTAAGTAAGTAAAGGAATATAATATTTTTTTTAATTTTTTTTTAACATGCTATATGGGTATTGAATTTTATGTGTACATTTGACATGTTTATAATTTTATTTATTGAAGTTTATTTTACCGGCGGCTGGTGGTTAATTGAGGATAAAACGAATCTTGGAAGAGGATCTGGTAACGGAACGATATTGTTAGCGTTAGCGCCATCGTTAGTGTCAGGTTCTGTTTTTTGTCATGTTTTCATTAATAATGGACATTTTGTCAAGTGTTTCTGTTTTGGTCTGTGTATTGTCGTAAGTTTCACCTGTGCTGAGGCTCATTTTCAATAGAAAAGTTTTCAGGGTAATTTGGTATTTATAGATACAGAGTATGGTTATAAGAGTGGCAAAGACGAGGCAGTAGATTAAAATGTAGTGGTGAGTGTCATGCTTATCTAAATGGTGCAGACCTTTTTCTTCTTCTTTCTTTAGCGCTGTGACTTGTTAAGATAGTTCTGTAAGATTATTATCTTCATCGTATTTAAGCAGCTTGATAGCATTTGTACGAATGATAGAAGGTTTACTTTCAGAATGTAAAAGGGTTAACTTAATCGTTGGAATAAGAGTTTTTTAATATAGTATTGTCTGTATGTTGGCCGTATATGGTCAATTCTTTGCTACGTAAACAACATTTGCCTGTGAATTCTACAATTCCTTCTCCTAGGAATTTGTGTGTCGTTATTTGTCGGTTGCAAATCTCGTCCATGACATACTCGTCCTTAGCTGATTACAACCATTTGCAGGTTGGGAAAAGTGTATCAAAAATACGGACAAAGGTGATTGTTTTACTTGGCATGCCGAAGGTTGTGTGTCTCTTTGTAACAGTTGTATCTCACAGTGATCTTGATTTGAGTTAAAGTCATAAAGTGGATGAGTAATTGGAAATAAAAGAGAGTCTGTTTGTCTAGTGCATTTGTCTAATTCGGCAATTGTTAGATCGTAAAAGTGTTTTTTGTCAAAGTCTACTATAATATAGCTCATTTAAGGTTGAATATACAGAAATTCATCTTCGATTTTAGTTGGAAAAGGTAAAATTTTGTAAAGTTGGTAGTTTTCTTTAAATGGTATGGGTAATTTGATTTCGTATATTATACGTTTGGATTGAATAGATGATGTGACTGTGCTTATTTTGTATAAGGGTAGGATATCATTATGATTAATTGAAATGGGAAGTTTAGTATACTAAAACTAACTTATAACTAAAATAAATCATGTCGGCTCAACAACAGGGGCCCGACTTACTTAAGCTGACTCTATGCAATGCTATATTTTTACTTATATCATATTGTTGTTTGCATAATCTTTTAATTGAAATTCTTAATAATAATTTAATGTCTTTGGTTTTAAAAAATTGGGGTTAGGATGCGGTGTTGCTTATCCTCTGTTGCGTCCGTTGCTAGTTCTCTTGTAGAACGGGGCTCCGTCATTGTTCATTATATCCTCGAATCGATCGTCTGTGATGGCTCGAATGTTGAGGTAGCGATGGCTGGGCTCTAGTTGCTCTAGCACAGCTACAGAGTATCTTCCTTTACAAAAAATTCGATCTTCTTTATATATGTTGGTGATATGGTGAACCAAATAGCACAAGCGTACGTCAGAACTGGACGGATCAGCTGCGTATAGATGAGGAGCTTGGTATTAGTGCTTAGTCCGTTTCTTCGCCTAAGAAGAGGGTGGACCAGATGTAGGGAGAAGTTGGCTCTCTTAAGCATAAATGAAGCGTGCTTATTGAACTGGAAGCGGTTAGTGAAATTCACTCCAAGGTATTTTGCTGTTGTCTTTGTCCAAGACATGGGAAGTTTAGTATTGCTAGGGATTTTTTTGAGCATAGTTGTTAAAACTGTTTCTAATTGTTCTGGCGTTATAATCGCTGGGTGAGGTTTCCCATGTCGGACCTCTATTACTGAGTATATTACTTCGTTAAGCTTTTTTGATGTAGAATAGCTAAGGTTGAGTAAGAAATAAATTAGTGATTCTACTTCGGTTATGAGCCGTTCGTTTTGATTGCTATTCGTACAGTCGTCTAGAATTTTAATTATTGAAGTGAATTTTGTGTTTAAACTTTTAATTTGATCGTCCCTGACTTATTGCGTTCGGTTGAAAATGTTGATGGTAGTCCCCATAATATAGGTTTGATTTTTGATCAGATTTAGTAGATGATTTTCGTTTGTATTTAGTTTGTCTATTTGTTAGTCATAGTATTTGACATTTTCCTCTGATAGGGTGCCGAAAAGTGTTTTTCTTATGATACCTACAGGGTTTATCAATGCCCTTTTTGTTCTTGGTTTTAAATTCAAGTCCAAGTTTAGGAGGCTGCACTTTTGTATAATATCGTCGATTAAGTGGTTTAGTTCTGCTAGCGTTCCTCTGCACAAGTATGTTACTTGTGTGTCGATTTTAAGCCCGTTGCAGAGTGTAGAAATATCACAAATATAGTACCTAATAATCTCCCATTCATTTGAATAAAAGTTGATTTTATCCAGTTCCTCAAAATATATTCCGGATTTTTTTATATTTGTAAATGTAACGTGCCCCAGGGCGACGGCGAACGAGAAAAATAATATTGCTGTAAGTTTCATTTTCTGCATAGGGAAGAGAATAAAGTGTTCCTAAGGTAAAAGCGTTTTCAAAAGAGAAGGAGATGACAGAAGAGAAGTGAGTTGTAAAAAAATTTATTTATTTATTTGCACTCATAAAAATTTATTTGTATGGCTAATTGTCGGTTTAAGTATACCTGATCTGAAACCGATCTGGAATCCTAACGTAGGTGGTGTTTGTATTTGGAACCATATGCCATTTTATGTCGTAGTCTTCCGGGATTTTATACCAAGTAGGTTTTGTTTTGGTTTTTGTTTGTTTGGGTGCTCGTCCATTAAGGGCTTATGAAATTCCATAATTGGATTAGGCTCCGTGGAAAAAATGTCTTTTCTAAAACAAGGAGGACAAGGCGATAGATAGAGAGGGTGTATAGAACATAAGTGGGGCTATCGCTGTTGAAATCAGGTTCCTTTCTGCCAAATCCAATTTCATCAGAAAATTGAAGCGCATGTGTAACACCTGTTTCCAGCCTTTGTCCGTTTCGATATATACCTATTGTTTTTGGTCTGTCTTGTATTTGTATTAACCAGGTATTAGGTTTGATATACAGAAGACCGTGGAATTCTGTTACATACGGCTCGGGTATATTGACATATTTTGTAGATGTTTCCTTGTTGCCTATTCTGGAATGACCTTCGGGTAACCTGATGATATCCCCCGACACCACGTTTGCCAGGGTCCATTGCGAATAGTTGATTTCCATCTGCGATAAAAAAATTTAGTTGACTTTGGGCACAACAAATTAAAAAGTGTTGTCAACGTTATTCCGTAAGGTATTTTAAGTCGTTATTGTGTACTATTTTAGTCTTGTTGCGTATTTTTGTTTCGGTATTTTCTTCAGAAATGATGTTTGTTATGATGTACGGGCCTTCCCATAACGGCGTTAACTTGTTTTGTCGAGCTTGAATGTTCCTAAGTTAGAGAAATTGAAAAAAAAACCCTCGCGTGTGCTGGGAAAAAAAATATAATAATATTCACTCGCGTCGTAGGATGAATGATAAAGATGCCCACTCGCGCTGAGGAAGAAAAAAAAATAAATAAAACGCATTCGCATAACAAATTATTTTCTTATCTGTCCCAAGACCTTTGTGCTTAACTGCCTCTTTCTTATCTACTGTAGGCATCGTATGACCATACAATGCTTGCGGTAAATAGATAAGGGCATCTGAATGTGTCTTATTGTGCTGAATGTTTAGATTGATTTTTTGTAAACAGGCTGTCTTATGGGCATAACACCTAAGACAGTTTGATTATTACAGAAGTTAATTTGGATTTTCACTGCGCAGTTCGACTTAATCAGAGTTGTATTTTGTATGTAAGTTTTTTTAAATGGTAAGTGATTTTTGTGTCGTGTATTCAAATGTTCGTGGTTTAAGAAAGAATTTCTTTCACGTGTACGTCTACACTGTTCAACACAGGCCAGCTGTTTTGGCATTAAGTGAAACTCAGGTTGGAGTAAATACTGATTTATCAGAATTTGCTCTATATGGGTATAGCTTGGTGCCATTACTCTTTTCCCATCATGGTCTCGTGGTCTATGTTAGGAATGATATTGCTTGCCAGAGTCTTCCCCAATATGGGCAATTTTCCAACACGGACTTTAACTTCTTATGGGTCAAATTCACTGTCCGCAAACATGTCATTCATTATTGTTTTATTTACAGGAGTCCAAATCTTGACAGTAATACGACTTGTAACGAGTTTGATGCACTGTCTGATTCCATCTCGAAAATTGTTTCCCTTTGTCCTCGCACTGAAATCGTTATTGCGGGCGATTTCAATGTACACAATTCCAACTGGCTCCGCTATTCTGGTCAGAAAACACCCGAAGGAAGGTATGTCGAGCTCTTTGCCGGGTTACATCACCTTACCCAACTGATCGATGTGCCAACGCGTATACCGGATGTTGCTGGGCAAGCCGCCCATACTCTTGACTTCTTTTTTACTTCTCACCCTGATAAATATACCATTAGTTTAACTTCTCTATTTGGCACTTCAGACCATTGTATCATTTCAGCTAATTTCTCATCCCCCACCTATCCAGTTAAAGAAAAACTTCCCACCAGGACCGTTTGGCAATACAAGAAAGCCAACTGGGACGGCCTGAATATCTTTTTCCGAAACTTTAACTGGTCACTATGCTTCCTCAATAGTGACATTGATGCCAGTGCTGAAATGATCACAAATGTGATTCTTCTAGGGATGCGTGCTTTTATTCCTAACAGAGTAAAAAGCATCAAACCTAAAGAAAAGTCTTGGTTTAATTCTGAGTGTAAAGAAGCTATCAGGCTAAAAGAAGTAAGTTTCCGATCTTACAAAGCCAACCCTACAGAGGAAAATCGGAAAAAAAGCACAAACAAGAAAGGAACTCATGCAACTCCGTTATTGAAAGAACCAAATTTTTGCATGACCAAAAATTACGGCAACAAATTCTGCAGTGTCCCAAAGGCAGTAAAAATTTTTGGTCATTTGTAAAAAATATAAAAAACTCCTCGACATCTTCGGTTCCAACGCTCATCGACAATAACAAACCAATTGTTTACTCTTCAGAGAAGGCAAACTTGCTCGCCGCTCATTTCGCTGCCATCTCCACGCTGCCTCAAAGCAACGTTGCCCCTCCTGTACTTAAGAATGTAAATTTTTCCATGGGACAGATTTTTTTCCGCACTCGTACAGTAGCAAGAGTTCTCAAAGATCTCGATATACATCCGCTGGGCCGGATGGTATACCCCCGATTTTTCTGAAGAGGTGTTCTTCCACACTGGCAAAGCCACTGTGTAAGCTTTTCCATCGCTCCTACTCTTCTGGAATCTTTCCTAGAAGATGGAAAACAGCATTTGTCCAGACTGTCCCTAAGAAAGGTGACCCATCCTCCTCCTCCTCCTACCGACGCATAGCACTGACATCCCTTCTTTCTAAGGTCATGGAAACACTGAATAACCGTCAGCTTAAGGAATATCTCGAAGATCGAAAGCTTCTCCATGACCGTCAGTATAGCTTCCGCAGCAACCGTTCCACTGGTGATCTGATGGCATATCTCACCGAACAGTGGAGCAAATCTTTACATCGCTTTGGTGAAAGTAAGATTATTGCTCTTGATATCTCCAAGGCATTTGACAGAGTTTGGCATCAAGCTCTTTTATCGAAAATGCGTGCTTTTGGGATCGATGATACACTTGTTCGTTGGATTAGAAGCTATCTTCTGGACCGTTCAATACAAGTTGTATTGGACGGATACAAGTCTGATTCGCACAAAATAAATGCTGGTGCGCCCCAGGGCTCTGTTCTCTCTCCGACTCTTTTCTTAATTTTTATAAACGATCTTCTGTCTGTTACTTCTAATCCACTTAACTGTTTTGCTGACGACTCTTCCCTCAGCTTTTCATATTCGTTCGATAATTCACGTCCTTCGCCTTCGGACGTACAATTGCAACGGTACCATATGTCAAGCTCATTAAACTCCGATTTATACAGCATTGTCAAATGGGGTAATAGAAATCGTGTCGAGTTTAATGCTTAGAAAACTCAATGCTGTCTTCTGTCGTTAAAGCTAAACATTCCCCCAATGCCATTGTCCATGAATGGCACTTACATCGAAGAAACCGAAAAGCTCTCAGTACTCGGTATGTGTGTCAACGACGACCTCCGTTGGAACGACCATATATTTGAGATTGCTAAGAATGCTGCAAAGTGCTTAAGTTTTCTGTATCGGTGTAAGAAGTATTTTTCCCCATCTGATCTGGCTACAATTTATAAAGCGTTTATACGCCCTAAACTCGAGTATAATTCCCACCTCTGGGCAGGTGCTTCGCAAACATCGCTTCACCTGCTTGATAGAATACAAAATCGAGCGTTAAGATTGATAGGAAATAGAACTGCCGCTGAAACAATTGCCCCACTCGAACACCGACGAAAGGTTTCATGTCTTTCCTTATTTTATCGTTTCTTTTACAAAAAATGTTCACTCGAAGTAGCCAGTTGCATTCCTCCCCTTAAAAGTGTCTCCCGTAATACTCGTCTCGCAAGGAATGCTCATCAGTTCACTAATTTCGGACGTACCGTGAAATATAGGGATTCTTTTTTTAGCCGAACGACACGAATTTGGAATTTTGATCTACAAACATTCAAAACCAATGTTAATCGGCACTTCCTATCTTTCCCCTCCGTATCTTCGTAATGCCCAAGCAGTGTGTTCTACATTAAAAGGAAACACATAATCCCTTGCGCGCGTTAATTATAAAAAAAAAAGAAAAAAAAGTACTTTGTCACCAACTTTGAAATTTTGTATTTTAATGTTTTTGTCATAATACGTATTATTTTGTTTCTTCTTTTCATATAACATTTCTCGAGCAATTTTGTAGCCGTGCTGCAAGCGACTTTTTAACTCGTTAGCGTAATTGTCGTAGTTATACTGTATTTGTGGAGATTGAGTTACAGAATTTGCAATACGCGCTGGGTAACCATACAATAGTTCGAACGGAGTATACGTTGTACCCTT
Source organism: Platycheirus rosarum (assembly GCA_963971375.1). Taxonomy (NCBI): domain Eukaryota; kingdom Metazoa; phylum Arthropoda; class Insecta; order Diptera; family Syrphidae; genus Platycheirus; species Platycheirus rosarum. The sequence continues at coordinate 104,919,629 of OZ020507.1, forward strand.
ATGGGGTGTAGTGTTGTACACGAACATAGCGTATGGCAACCATGTATCCCAATTCGATGCATCTCGGTCAGTATAATGTCTTAGATATTCCGCTAGCGTTCTATGGCTTCTTTCTAACGCGCCATTTGTTTGCGGATGGTATGGGGTTGTTTGTAACTTTTTTGTTTTTAAAATTTTACAACTTTCTTTAAATAAGTTACTTAAGAAATTCGTTCCTTGGTCTGTGAGGATTGACTCTGGAATTCCGAATCGGCAAACCAAACGTTCAACTAGCATGCGGGCTATCGTTTTTGCTTCTGCATTAGGTACAGGAATTGCTTCTGAGAATTTCGTTAAGTCATCTTGAAATGTCAAAATGTACTTGTTGTTTTCGTAGCTTGTAGGTAATGGACCTACTATGTCAAGAGCTATACGCTCGAAAGGTGTTTTACTGGTAGTGGTTACTTTCATTGGAATCTTGTTGAATCGAGATAATTTCTTTTTTTTAGGATTTTTTCCTCTGGGGTTTCTACTAAGGGTAGAAGAAATGCTTTAAATTTTACTTTATTGTTAAGAAATATAGACTCTTTTTTGAAGATAAAATTATTCATTGACTCTGTTTCTATATTATTTTGTTCATGATCTTCTTCAATTACTTCAATAGATTCCTTATTGTTTTCGATTGCTATTTTTTGACTTCTAATTGTAACTAGTACTTTATTTTCATCCTCAGGTTTTACCCTACTGAGTGCATCAGCAATTACATTACATTTACCTTGCTTGTGGATGATTTTGAAGTCATATTCTTCTATCAAAATTCGCCATATTAGTAGACTAGATGACGGATTCTTTTGTCCGATTAACCATAGGAGATTATTATGGTCGGTGTAGATGGTGAACTTTCGTCCAAAAACATACGGTCGAAATTGCTTAAGGGCGTACACAATCGCTAACAGTTCCTTTTCGGAAGTTGTATATCGTGTTTCTTGATCGTTCAAGGTTTGGCTTATGAAAGAGATTGGTTTATCTTCTCCTAAAGGACCTTGGGAAAGAACAGCTCCTAAAGTTAAATCGCTAGCATCAGTAGTTACAATAAAATCTTTATTAAAGTCAGGGTAGGAAAGTAAGGGAGGTTCTATAATTAATTTTTTTAAATTCCTGAATGACTCGTCACAAAATGCGTGCCATTAGAATGGTGTATCTTTTCTTAAAAGTTTGGTCATTGGTTTTGCTAAAATTGCAAAATTAGAAATGAATTTTCTGTAATACCCTACTAATCCCAAAAATGACTTAAAATTTTTTTATTTTTTCGGGATCAGGCTTTATTCCTTCTTCTTAAATAATATACCCAAAGAAAGTCAACTCTTTTTCGAGAAAGTTACATTTTTCGTTGTGATCGAGAAGATCATGTCCGTAAATGACTATGTCATCTACATAAACAAAACATTCTTTACCTTGAAGACCCATGAGACCATTATTCATTTGTCGTTGGAATGTGGCGGGGGCATTTTTCAACCCAAATGGCATGCGATTATACTCATAATGACCGAAAGCGATGCTGAAAGCTGTTTTTTCCTTGTCTTCTTCAGACACAAGTATTTGATGAATTCCCTTGCCTAAATCAAGGGTACTAAAATATTTTGCTTGTCCCAGCTGGTCGAATATATCCGTAATATTAGGTAACGGATACGCGTCACCAATTGTCCGCTCATTTAATTTCCTGAAATCAACGAAAACTCTCCTGTTGTGTATATACATACATTATGCACTTAACGTGGATACACTGACCTACATTTCAACAAACTTGTGAATGGTCAGTTATCACACATTGTAAATCGTTGTGCACAAAATGATTCATAAATAGAACAATTAATGACTGCACCTGAATGTGTCGCGGTGGCTAAAGGCATCGAATTGCATTTGGGTGGATTGAACGTTCATTCTGTTCAAATGGAATTCACAGATTCACAACAAATGGATAGACAGTAATACTATCGTGCATTTTGATGCTCGGATTGAAGCGGCCGAAGAGCTCAGTATAACACTAAACAATAGGGCAACGATAAACATTTCATGGTGATCCTGCGGACTTCGCACAAAAATATTTATGACTTCACTCGAAGAGATTAATAAAATATTTGAAAAATGGGAGAAGTTCTTGGAATATGTACCAGAACCGATAGGAAATGAGACAGCAAACCAAACGCCAACATACACTCCAACGCCGATGTCAGCTGGCCCAAAACCATTGTCACTGGAGGAATACAGGAGAAGACAGGAAAAACAAAAAGATAACATCCGGCAAATAAGAACAACAGCGGCTACTCTAACCACAAAAAAGAAGAGAGGAGGAAGAAAAAGAGCATTACAGGGAAGGTGTGCGGAACTACAAAAAATAATCAACATAACCTCTGGAGCACAAAAAAGGAGACTCGTCAAGGAGATAAAAAACCTAAAAAAAGATGGGTGGCAAGGAATCAAAAGAGGAAATAATAAAAAACAATGCAGCAGCATCAACAACAACATTTAACGACTTAGATAGCAAAATAGTTTATTTAAATTGTATATTATTAATAATATTAACATTAGCATAGGGAAGTAATAGTAAAACTAAATGATCAGATTGGAATGACAGCTTTTAAGAATGGTTTATCAGAACCATACAAATCACTACTGACAGCTGCAAGACCAAAAAAGCTTGCAGATGCTGTACAAGTAGCCTTAGAAACAGAACCCGACCAACCAAACAAAATAATGCATTTTAATAGGGTACAGAGAAGCAGAAGCAACCCTTTTTATAAAACTTAAAATAAGCGGTAGAAATCTACCAATAAGTATGCTAATAGACACGGGAGCAGATATTTCTATAATACAAAATAATGCATTAGGTACTAATAGAATAGATTATGGTAGTAATTGTAAAATAAATGGTATATCTGAAGAGATTTTTTATTAAAATACAATTGCAAAATTGATTATGAGACATGTGTTCTGGTAATCTCATTAAATGGAGAATAAATAATACTGCCAAAGAATATGGATACAAGGGAAATTTATAGTTATATCACTATACCACCTAGAACAGAAATAATTCAAAAAATTAATTTAGATTTAGATGAAGATAGTTTAATTTATTGAAAAGAAATTAAGAAGAGAACATTTGGTGCAAATTCATTAATACCAGCTACAGGAGTAAAACTAGATCATATTTCTTTAGGAATAGAACCAGTTTCCAACTACGCAGTATTACAGTTTAAAAATAATTTAGTAGATGAAGACCGATTTAATAACGTCCAAAATGAAATAAAGGTAGACAGTTTAGATAGTGACGCAGAAACAGAATATATTTCACTTAGAGGGAGAAACACTAACTAAAAATAATTTTTATGAACAAAAGATAACAACTATAGATAAAACACGTAAAAAATTACAGACTGCCTCATGCGAATTTGAAAGAGATAAAAGATCAAGTTGAAAAGTTAATAGATGAAGATATAGTTGAGCCATCTATAACTATAACTCACCGTTGTTAATAATACTAAAGAAAAGCGCAAATGGAAATAAAAAATGGAGATTAGTAGTAGATTTAAGGTCTTTGAACAAAAAAGTGGTTGAAGATAAATTTCCACTAACTCGTTTAGAAGATGTACTAGACAAGCTAGGAAAAGCAAAATATTTTTCAACATTGGATATGACAAGTTCATTTCACCAAATTCCATTGCATCCGAAATCCAGACCTCTTACAGCTTTTTCAACAGATAATGGACATTTTCAAAAGATTCCTTTTTGGATTGAAGATTTCAACAAATAGTTTTCAGAGAATGTTAACAATTGCACTTAGTGGGTTACAAGCATCTGCATTTTTATATGTTGATGATATAATTGTGTTTGGCTCAAATCTCAAGGAACACAATAATAACCTAATAGAAGTTTTTAAAAGATTGCGTAAATATAATTAAAAACTAAACCCAAGTAAATGTAATTTTCTCCGTCCGGAAGTAGTATATCTTGGACATTTAATAACTGCAGAAGGGGTCACCATAGACCCAAGTAAATACAAAGTTATAAATGAATACCCAAAACCGGGTAATGTAGATGAGGTTCGAAGATTCGTAGCTTTCTGTAACTATTATAGACGTTTTATACAAAATTTTGCCGACACAGCAAAACCATCAAATGACAGAACGTTGTCAAATTGCTTTTGAAAGCCTAAAAAAGAAATTAATGTCCCACCAATCCTGCGTTACCCAAACTTTGTAAAACCATTTATATTGACATCAGATGCTTCAAATTATGCACTAGGAGCTATTCTTTCACAAGGGTATGTAGGAAATGATAAACCCATTGCATATGCAAGTAAAGCGTTAAACAAACACGAGCTAAATAAATCAGTTAAAGAGAAAGAGTTACTTGGTATTCATTGGGGAATTAATCATTTTAGGCCATATCTGTACGGAAGAAGATTTATAGTATATACCGATCACAGACCTTTAGTTAGTTTATTTACACATAAGAACCCTTCATCTAGATTAACTAGAGATAGAGTAGATTTAATGGATTATGATTTTGATATAGTTTTTAAACAAGGAAAAATGAATACAAAGGCTGATGCATTGTGTAGAATGAAGTTGAATTCAGAAGAGTTAATAGAAATGATACCACAACAAAGAGTTAATGTTCTAACTAGAGCAATGGAGTTGAGAAAGAAAAAAGTAAACACTAGTGAGAAAAAAAAATATCCGGAAATTATGCCCCCAGAGGAGACTGTACACCTCCACATATGGGAATACATATCTATATCAGACACTAGAAATATTAAGAAGTTGCAACTTGAAAATATAAAGAATTTAATGGGGACCCATAAAGAAATAATGTATGCAGTTAAAGATAGAATACATGTTGGATACAATGATAATTCTCTATCAGAGTTAAAATTGATTTTGAAGAAATTGTTATCATATACAAAGCATGAAAAGATAGAAAAGCTAGCGCTAGCAAATAATAATAATATTTTTAAAACAATATCAGTGCATAAATTTAAAGAAGTATTTAACAAACTGCAAAAGAATAACTAAGAAAATTGTTAAGACATAATATTATACGATCCACCAAAAAGAATAGAGCATGCAGAAGAAATGAAGAATTTAATACATAAGTATCATGATGATAAATTAGGGCACAATGGAATACGAAGATGTATAGCAAAGCTTAAACAAAAATATGTATGGGAAACATATGAAGAGGATGGTTAGAAACTATATAAACAATTGTTAAATCTGTAATGAAGTCAAAATCACTAAATATACTAAAGAACGATTCACGATGACAGAAACACCAAATACATCATTTGAAGTAATAACAGTAGATACAGTAGGCCCACTTAGACCATCAAATGGATAGGTATATTCTCACCATCCAATGTGAACTAACAAAATTCATAGAAGCATTTCCATTAGTCACAAAAGATGCGATTTCAGTAGCAAAAACTATTGTAGAAAAAATTATTTTGAAATATGGTTGTTTTAGAAAATTAAAATCAGACAAGGGCACAGAGTTCACTAACGAACTATTAGTATATATCTGTAAATTAATAAAAATAGAAAAAACCACGTCTACTCCTTTTCACCATGAAACTTTAGGCTCAGTAGAAAGAAATCGTAGAATTCTAAATGATTATTTAATGACTACAGGCGGAAAAGATAACTGGGAAGAACTACTACCTTACTACACATACACATACAATACGACACCATACAGTACTACAAATTATTCACCATTTGAATTAGTATATGGAAAACTATGTGCTCTACCTTGTGAAATCATTAAAAACAAAGAAAGTATTTATAACATTGATAATTATGTGAATGAATTCAAAATGAAATTGCAATATGCATATAATAGAGCTAAAGAAAGTTTAGAACAAAATAAGTATAAAATACACAGAAACCAATCTAATGTAAATACATCAAATTTTAAAATAGGAGATTATGTATATTTGAAAGTAGGAAATAAAAAAAAATTAGATAAACCTTTTAAAGGGCCATACAAGATTATTGCTCAAAATGGTCCAAATAGTGTAATAAGTATTGAAAATGTAAATAAAGAAGTGCACAATAACAATTTAATTAGAGCAAGAAATATGTAAAATATAGTATCAAAAATAATTTTCTCATTCTTAAAGAAAAAAGAAAATTATTTGTTTTTAAAAGGGTGAGGGTGTTGTGTGTATACATACATTATGCACTTAACGTGGATACACTGACCTACATTTGAACAAACTTGTGAATGGACAGTTATCACACATTGTAAATCGTTGTGCACAAAATGATTCATAAATAGAACAATTAGTGACTGCACCTGAATGTGTCGCGGTGGCTAAGGGCATCGAATTGCATTTCGGTGGATTGAACTGAACGTTCATTCTGTTCAAATGGAATTCGAATCTTTGTCGTCATTCGGACCATCATTTGGGGGTTAATAATGAAATAGCATATTGAGAACTAAAATCAAAATTGTAATAGGTATAAGAGTGGGGATGAACCCAACTTTTTATATAAGTAAGTAAGTATAAAATACACAGAAACCAATCTAATGTAAGTACATCAAATTTTAAAATAGGAGATTATGTATATTTGAAAGTAGAAAATAAAAAAAAGTTAGATAAACCTTTTAAAAGGCCATACAAGATTATTGCTCAAAATGGTCCAAATAGTGTAATAAGTATTGAAAATGTAAATAAAGAAGTGCACAATAACAATTTAATAAGAGCAAGAAATATGTAAAATATAGTATCAAAAATAATTTTCTCATTCTTAAAGAAAAAAGAAAATAATATGTTTTTAAAAGGGTGAGGGTGTTGTGTGTATACATACATTATGCACTTAACGTGGATACACTGACCTACATTTGAACAAACTTGTGAATGGTCGCTTATCACGCATTGTAAGTCGTTGTGCACAAAATGATTCATAAATAGAACAATTAATGACTGCACCTGAATGTGTCGCGGTGGCTAAGGGCATCGAATTGCATTTGGGTGGATTGAACTGAACGTTCATTCTGTTCAAATGGAATTCGAATCTTTGTCGTCATTCGGGCCATCATTTGGGGGTTAATAATGAAATAGCATATTGAGAACTAAAATCAAAATTGTAATAAGTATAAGAGTGGGGATGAACCCAACGTATAAATAGCCTAGTCATTTGTAAATAAAGTCAGTCTTAAACCAATAATTTTTTGACTCGCTATTTACGGGTGAAGACTTCAGTAATACTATCGTGCATTTTGATGCTCGGATTGAAGCGGCCGAAGAGCTCAGTATAACTTTAAAAAATAGCGCAACGATAAATATTACACTCCATTTCTTTTCCTCATTATTAGTTGATTTTTTAGGAACCAATAATAGGGTTCAGTTCCAAGGGCTAAAACTGGGCTTAGTTATTTTGTCTTGAAGCATTTCATTCACTTGATTGTGAATTTCGTGCTTCTGACTTTCAGGTAACCTATACGGTTTTAAGAACAAGGGAGGATTATTCGATTTAGCTTCAGTATATGTGAGATGATCACCTTTTAGAAAGAACAAGACGTTAAATTCTCTGCAAATATTTAATATAGACTTTTGTTTCTCTAGGTTGCAGTGATCCAAATTAATTATAGTTTGGAGGTCTTCAAGCCTTTTTTCCAAACGATCTTGGTGACTTTCTGAGGAAATAATGTTATAATTTTTGAGAGTTTCCCATTCTAATTTTATATCATTGAAATTGAGTTTTTTGTTGCTTTTCCAACGTATTCATTACTAAGATTTTAATTTTTTTATTTTTAGGTCTGACCATTGTTTCGCCTAAGTATACCCCGGGTGTAATTTCTTTTTTTTTATAGTTATGTCTTGCGGCTCTTTGTAGTAATATTCGTCTTCAAATAGGATTTCTACCATTTGCTGACTACGTTGCTCTAGTGTTACGAATGTGTTTTTTGATTTTAAGTTAGCTGCCATCAAGTTGTGATTTCTTGAAAACTTTTGTGTCTCGTTTGAAACTTGTGGGTTTTCTGCTACGGTTTCGTTTACCATAGGCTTATGATTTTTTTGAATCGGTTTTTCTCCCACCAAGAGCATTGCTCACGATTTTTTCGGTATCTTTTTTTCGTGAATCTCCAGATCCATAGGCAAGCCTATATAAGTGTTTTGTAGACACTCTAAAGAGTTAGATAAAGCATGGTTAGATCCTTTTTTCGCGTTGAGCTTTATGTCTGGTAGGGTGACGATTTTATTATAAAAAAGGTTTAGGGGGTGGAAATTTAGTAAAAACTTCGCCAGAGCTAACAACTACCGCTTTCGAAGTTTGCAAAGGGATATATTTAAAGATTGTTGTTCTGACAATCCAGCAGACACTCATATTTTTTTAAGAAGTCGTTACCAAGTATGCCTTGGAAATTTTGATCTTCGCCATTGTCGAGTGTATAATAGGGGTAAATAGGGTAGGGTTAATAGCTCGTTATTGGGTATAAGGGGTATATTTATAGAGTATGAGACGTTTAACCTGTCTCTTGGTTCACATCGGCTTGTATCGAGTGCCGGGGGTTATAGCCGTTCTCTTCCTCCCGACGTTATTCGTTTCCCTGATTCGTGAATTGGTGAAGGTTGACTTGCCGTCGGTTGTCACCATCAGGGTTTCGTCGGAAAGGATTATGCGGGTTTGAAAAGGTGTTGGATTGTAAGTGCGACTTTTTTTTATCGACACTCATCCTCAGTGTGGTAATTTTTGTTGCAATATGTGCAATGTTTAACCTTGCTTAATGGCAGGTAATGCCTTATTGCGGTAACACGTTTGAGCGGTGTGCCCCTGTATTCCGCATATCTGACACGTTGGTCGAAAATTGCTTTGAGAGTTGTTGGTCGAATTAGGAGGTTTACTCGTAAACTGGGGCGACAGTCTTTCCATCCTGGCAGACTGATTCTCAGCGAAAATGATCGCCCTTTTGATATCACTCTCGCTATGGACCTGAACCATCAGCCTCAGGTTGTAGTTGATTAGACCATCCTCGAATGTTTGGACAGCTAGATGTTCATTTTCTTTTAGCAGGTATACCCGCACAGAGGAGTCGTTTGTACTTGAAAAAGTGGCCGTATTTAGTGATGTAAGGAGCTGGCAGATTTTATCGCCAAACTCCTTTACTGTCTCTCTGGCCGATTGTTTTGTACGCAGAAGTTCATTCTGCGCAACGCATTTTCGTTTCGGTGAACTCGGCCTCAAGTTTGGAAACGATGTTGGTCCAGGTTTTAAAGGAATTGAACTGTATAAGTTCGAAGGCTGGACCCTGAAGCCGGGTTTTTACAATCTCGAGGAACGTTTTATGTTCCTCGTTTTTGCAAGATGAGGACAGAATGTTCCCACATGCAATGAATTTGTTAAGTTCTGTTGGGTTTCCATTGAATATTGGAACTATATTGAAAATATCGCTGATATTCATTTGGAATATCAGCGATTGAGCCGCAGTGCATGTGTGGTCATTTCTTTTTCCAGAAAGAAAGGAAAATTTCGAAAAAGGTTATGTCGAGAGACGTTATGTCGTGTTCGTACAATTTAGTATATTAGGGGGGTGGGGGGGGGGAGATGAGAGAGGAAAAAAAAAATAACTGGATAAAACATATGAGCAATGCCCTAGCTATGACAATAAACTTGTCCTAGGCGACTTGAACGCCAAGCTAGGGAGAGAGGATGTTTTTGGTGGTACAATCGGAAAACACAGCTTGACGACACCACCTCCGATAACGGATTCAGGCTAATTGACTTTGCTGCGGGGCGAAATATTGTAATAGCTAGGTCCAAGTTCCCACACCTCAACATTCAAAAAGGGACATGGAGATCCCCTGCTCAATCCACTGTCAACCAAATTGACCACATTGCGATCGATGCAAGGCACTACTCCAGTATGATGGATGTCCGAACTTTCCGAGGGGCAAACTCGGACATTGACTCGGACCACTACCTCATTGTAGCCAAGGTACGACTTAGGATATCACGTCCCACGCCAAGACGAAGTAATAATGTGAGGAAGTTTAACGTCGGCTGCAATCGCAAGAAATCTCCAGATCCTTTACCGACGAGTCTCAAATAACCTCCAAAGGAGTCCTTTACCGCCAGCATCAAGTATTGAGAACAAGTGGCAACATTGCCAAAATTCCATCAGGGAAGCCGCGACTGATGTGCTGGGTTTTACACGGCCACCACAACGAAACCCCTGGTTTGATGATGAGTATCGGCAAGCACACAGAGCTAAACAAGAATCATACAAGGCGGCGCTGCTAAGAAGGACCAGAACTACCCGTGCACTCTACGAGCAGAAGAAGAAAGAGGAACACCGCCTTCTCAGAAAGAAAAAAACCTAACATGAGAAGCGCGCGATCGAGAAAATGGGGAGCTGTTATTGCAGGAATGAAGTTCGAAAGTTTTACCAAAAGGTACAAAGAAACTATCAAAAGTACAGAGCTCAAACTGAAACTTGCAAAGTCGATGCTGAGAATATGGAAAAACCATTTCTGCAGACTGTATAACGGCGATGACGAAACGAATTCCGCTGTCAGGCAGACTGGTCCACTTTATCTGGGCGAAGTAGACCAACAATTCCGACCACCACATCTGGATGAAATAAAGCTAGCTATTTCTAAACTTAAGAGCAACAAAGCCGCCGGAGCCGATGGCCTAGCTGCCGAGCTCTTCAAAGCTGCAGGCGATGACTTACCTTGGGTACATGTAAAATAATATATATATTTTTTTTCTTAGGATTTAGTGTACAATAATATTTTTGAGTATTAGTACTTATATATATTTTTGTTTAGATAAAGATATAGTACTTTTTTATTTATATAAAGCAAATTGTTTCTCGAATTATTTAAATAAGTTAAGTTTTTTTTTGTAAAAATCTTTGATATTATTTTCGGATTTACCTTTTTATATGAATTATATAAAGAAATTTATATAATTCATATAAAAAGATTTTTAGATTTATTTAAATAAGTTAAGTTTTTTTTTTGTAAAAATCTTTGATATTATTTTCGGATTTACCTTTTTATATGAATTATATAAAGAAAAATATTTTTGTCTTAGGTATGCATAAGATACCTATTTAAAATGTTATTGTGTTAATTCATAATTTACAATTTATACGAATGTACATATTTATATTAGTTATGAGAAAGTAAAATATATATATATTTTTTTTTAATTATTTGAACTTGTTATCATGAGTTCTAAGTAGGTAAAGGAATATAATATTTTTTTTTTAATTTTTTTTTTAACATGCTATATGGGTATTAAATTTTATGTGTACATTTGACATGTTTATAATTTTATTTATTTTAGTTTATTTTACCGGCGACTGGTGGTTAATTGAGGATAAAACGAATCTTGGAAGAGGATCTTGGTAACGGAACGTATTGTTAGCGTTAGCGCCATCGTTAGTGTCAGGTTCTGTTTTTTGTTATGTTTTCATTAATAATGGACATTTTGTCAAGTGTTTCTGTTTTGGTATGTGTATTGTCGTAAGTTTCACCTGTGCTGAGGCTCATTTTCAATAGAAAAGTTTTCAGGGTAATTTGGTATTTATAGATACAGAGTATGGTTATAAGAGTGGCAAAGACGAGGCAGTAGATTAAAATGTAGTGGTGAGTGTCATGCTTATCTAAACGATGCAGACCTTTTTCTTCTTCTTTTTTTAGCGCTGTGACTTGGTAAGATAGTTCTGCCAGATTATTATCTTCATCGTATTTAAGCAGCTTGATAGCATTTGTACGAATGATAGAAGGTTTATTTTCAGAATGTAAAAGGGTTAACTTAATCGTTGGAATAAGAGTTTTTTAATATAGTATTGTCTGTATGTTGGCCGTATATGGTCAATTCTTTGCTACGTAAACAACATTTGCCGGTGAATTCTACAATTCCTGCTCCTAGGAATTTGTGTGTCTTTATTTGTCGGTCGCAAATCTCGTCCATGACATACTCGTCTTAAGCTGATAACCACCATTTGCCAGGCTGGGAAAGTTGTATCCAAAATACGGACAAAGGTGATTGTTTTACTTGGCATGCAAGGTTGTGTGTCTCTTCGTAACAGTTGTATATCACAGTGATCTTGATTTGATTTAAAGTCATAAAGTGGATGAGTAATAAGACATAAAAGAGAGTCTGTTGATCTAGTGCATTTGTCTAATTCGGCAATTGTTAAATCGTAAAAGTGTTTTTTGTCAAGGTCTACTATAATATAGCTCATTTTAGGTTGAATGTACAGAAAGTCATCTTCGATTTTAGTTGGAAAAGGTAAAATTTTGTAAAGTTGGTAGTTTTCTTTAAATGGTATGGGTAATTTGATTTCGTATATTAAACGTTTGGATTGAATAGATGATGTGACTGTGCTTATTTTGTATAAGGGTAGGATATCATTATGATTAATTGAAATGGGAAGTTTAGTATACTAAAACTAACTTATAACTAAAATAAATCATGTCGGCTCAACAACAGGGGCCCGACTTACTTAAGCTGACTCTATACAATGCTATATTTTTACTTATATTATATTATTGTTTGCATAATCTTTTAGTCGAAATTCTTAATTATAATTTAATGTCTTTGGTTTTAAAAAATTGGGGTTAGGATGCGGTGTTGCTTATCCTCTGTTGCGTCCGTTGCTGGTTCTCTTGTAGAACGGAGCTCCGTCATTGTTCATTATATCCTCGAATCGATCGTCTGTGATGGCTCGAATGTTGAGTTGCGATGGCTATGCTCTAGTTGTTGCTGGAGTAGTTGCTGGATTTCCAAGTTGGGGTGGTCCATATATGTTGGTGATATGGTGAACCAAATAGCACAAGCGTACGTCAGAACTGGACGGATCAGCTGCGTATAGATGAGGAGCTTGGTATTAGTGCTTAGTCCGTTTCTTCTCCTAAGAAGCGGGTGGACCAGATGTAGGGAGAAGTTGGCTCTCTTAAGCATAAATGAAGCGTGCTTATTGAATTGGAAGCGGTTAGTGAAATTCACTCCAAGGTATTTTGCTGTTTTCTCTGTCCAAGACATGGGAAGTTTAGTATTGCTAGGGATTTCTTTGAGCATAGTTGTTAAAACTGTTTCTAATTGTTCTGGCGTTATAATTGCTGGGTGAGGTTTCCCATGTCGGACCTCTGTTACTGAGTCTATTACTTTGTTAAGCAGACTTTTTTGATGTAGAATAGCTAAGGTTGAGTAAGAAATAAATTAGTGATTCTACTTCGGTTATGAGCCGTTCGTTTTGATTGCTATTCGTACAGTCGTCTAGAATTTTAACAATTGAAGTGAATTTTGTGTTTAAAGTTCTAATTTGGTCGTCTTTGACTTATTGCGTTCGGTTGAAAATGTTGATGGTAGTCCCCATAATGATGATTTTCGTTTGTATTTAGTTTGCCTATTTGTTGGTCATAGTATTTGACATGTTCTTCTGATAGGGTGCCGAAAAGTGTTTTGCTTACGATACCTACAGCGTTTATCAATGCTCTTTTTGTTCTTGGTTTTAAATTCAAGTCCAAGTTTAAGAGGCTGCACTTTTGTATAATATCGTCGATTAAGTGGTTTAATTCTGCTAGCGTTCCTCTGCACAAGTATGTTACTTGTGTGTCGATTTTAAGCCCGTTGCAGAGTTTAGAAATATCGTAAATATAGTCGTTCATTAGTTTAGTTGTAGTCAGTAGGCCCCCTAGGTCATAGTACGTAATAATCTTCCATTCATTTGAATATAAGTTGATTTTATCCAGTTCCTCAAAATATATTCCGGAATTTTATATATTTGTAAATGTAACGTGCCCCAGTGCGACGGCAAACGAGAAAAATAATATTGCCGCTAATTTCATTTTCTGCATAGGGAAGAGAATAAAGTGTTCCTAAGGTAAAAGCGTTTTCAAAAGAGGAGGAGATGACAGAAGAGAAGTGAGTGAAACAGTTAGTTGTAAAAAAAATGTATTTATTTATTTGCACTCATAAAAAGTAATTTGTATGGCTAATTGTCGGTTTAAGTATACCTGATCTGAAACCGATCTGGAATCCTAACGTAGGTGGTGTTTGTATTTGGAACCATATGCCATTTTATGTCGTAGGCTTCCGGGATTTTATACCAAGTAGGTGCCTGATATACGATGTTGTTTGGGTGCCCGTCCATTAAGGCCTCATGAAATTCCATAATAGGATTAGGCTCCGTGGAAAAAATGTCTTTTTTAAAACAAGGAGGACAGAGCGATAGAAAGAGAAGGTGTTTTAGAACATAAGTGGGGCTATCGCTGTTGAAATCAGGTTCCTTTCTGTTAAATCCAATTTCATCAGAGAATCGACGGGCATGTGCAAAATCTGTTTCCAACCTTTCTCCGTTTCGATATATACCCATTGTTCCTGGCCAGGTATTAGGTTTGATATACAGGTTTGATATACAGAAGACCGTGGAATTCTGATACATACGGCTCGGGTATATTGACATATTTTGTAGATGTTTCCTTGTCGCCTATTCTGGACTGACCTTCGGGTAACCTGATGATATCCCCCGACACCACGTTTGTCAGGGTCCATTGCGAATAGTTGATTTCCATCTGCGATAAAAAAATTTCGTTGACTTTGGGCACAACAAATTAAAAAGTGTTGTCAACGTTATTCCGTGAAGGATTTTAAGTCGTTATTGTGTACTATTTTAGTCTTGTTGCGTATTTTTATTTCGGTATTTTCTTCAGAAATTATGTTTGTTATGATGTCCGGGCCTTCCCATAACGGCATAAGCTTATTTTATCGAGCTTGAATTTTCATAAGTACTTTGTCACCAACTTTTAATTTTTTTATTTCAACGTTTTTGTCATAATACGTTTTATTTTGTTTCTTCTTTTCATATAACATTTTTCGAGCAATTTTGTAGCCGTGCTGCAAGCGACTTTTTAACTCGTTAGCGTAATTGTCGTGTTATACTGTATTTGTGGAGATTGAGTTACAGAATTTGGAATACGCGAATACCATAGTTCGAACGGAGTATACGTTGTACCACTATGAGGTGTAGTGTTGTACACGAACATAGCGTATGGCAACCATGTATCCCAATTCGATGTATCTCGGTCAGTATAATGTCTTAGATATTCCGCTAGCGTTCTATGGCTTCTTTCTAACGCACCATTTGTTTGCGGATGGTATGGGGTTGTTTGTAACTTTTTTGTTTTTAAAATTTTACAACTTTCTTTAAATAAGTTACTTAAGAAATTCGTTCCTTGGTCTGTGAGGATTGACTCTGGAATTCCGAATCGGCAAACCAAACGTTCAACTAGCATGCGGGCTATCGTTTTTGCTTCTGCATTAGGTACAGGAATTGCTTCTGAGAATTTCGTTAAGTCATCTTGAAATGTCAAAATGTATTTGTTGTTTTCGTAGCTTGTAGGTAATGGACCTACTATGTCAAGAGCTATACGCTCGAAAGGTGTTTTACTGGTAGTGGTTACTTTCATTGGAATCTTGTTGAATCGAGATAATTTCTTTTTTTTTAGGATTTTTTCCTCTGGGGTTTCTACTAGGGGTAGAAGAAATGCTTAAAATTTAACTTTATTGTTAAGAAATATAGACTCTTTTTTGAAGATAAAATTATTCACTGACTCTGTTTTTATATTATTTTGTTCACGATCTTCTTCAATTACTTCAATAGAGTCATTATTGTTTTCGATTGCTATTTTTTGACTTCTAATTGTAACTAGTACTTTATTTTCATCCTCAGGTTTTACCCTACTGAGTGCATAAGCAATGACATTACATTTACCTTGCTTGTGGATGATTTTGAAGTCATATTCTTCCATCAAAATTCGCCATCTTAGTAGTCTAGATGACGGATTCTTTTGTCCGATTAACCATAGGAGATTATTATGGTCGGTGTAGATGGTGAACTTTCGTCCAAAAACATACGGTCGAAATTGCTTAAGGGCGTACACAATCGCTAACAGTTTCTTTTCGGAAAATGTATATCGTGTTTCTTGATCGTTCAAGGTTCGGGAAAGAACAGTTCCTAAAGTTAAATCGCTAGCATCAGTAGTAACAATAAAATCTTTATTAAAGTCAGGGTAGGACTATCCTATCTATAATTTAATTTTTTAAATTCCTGAATGACTTGTCACAAAATGCGTGCCATTAGAATGGTGTATCTTTTCTTAAAAGTTTGGTCATTGGTTTGGCTAAATTTGCAAAATTAGAAATGAATTTTCCGTAATACCCTACTAATCCCAAAAATTACTTAACATTTTTTTGATTTTAGGAACTGGAAAAGTTTTTACTGCCATTATTTTTTCGGGATCAGGCTTTATTCCTTCTTCTGAAATAATATGCCCAAAGTAAGTCAACTCTTTTTTGAGAAAGTTACATTTTTCGGGCTGAAGTTTTAAATTATATTTTCGTAGACGTTTTAGAATTCGTATAAATTTTGTGTTGTGATCTAGAAGATCATTTTTTCTCATTATTAGTTGATTTTTTTAGGAACCAATAATAGGGGTGAGGTCCAAGGGCTAAAACTGGGCTTAATAATTTTGTCTTGAAGCACTTCATTCACTTGATTGTGAATTTCGTGCTTCTGACTTTCAGGTAACCTATACGGTTTTAAGAACAAGGGAGGATTATTCGAGTTAGTGACAATTTTGTGATCTATAGCTTCAGTATATGTGAGATGATAACCTTTAAGAAAGAGCAAGTCGTTAAATTCTCTGCAAACATTTAATATAAACTTTTGTTCCTCTAGGTTGCAGTGATCCAAATTAATTATAGTTTGGAGGTCTTCAAGCCTTTTTTCCAAACGATCTTGGTGACTTTCTGAGGAAATAATGTTATAATTTTTGAGAGTTTCCCATTCTAATTTTATATCATTGAAATTGAGTTTTTGTTGTTTTTCCAAAATCTTAATAATGATTTTGATTTGTTTATTTTTAAGTCTAACCATTGTTTTGTCTAGGTATACCCCGGGTGTAATTTCTTTATTTTTATAATTATGTCTTTCGGCTCTTTGTAGTAATATTCGTCTTTAAATGGGATTTCTACCGTTTTCTGACTACGTTGCTCTAGTGTTACAAATGTGTTTTTTGATTTTAAGTTAGCTGCCATCAAGTTGTGGTTTCTTGAGAACTTTTGTGTCTCGTTTGAAACTTGTGGGTTTCCTGCTACGGTTTCGTTTATCATAGGCTTATGATTTTTTTTTTAATCAGTTTTTCTTCCACCAAGAGCATTGATCACGATTTTTCCGTACTTCTGATAGTGTTTTGTAGACACTCGGAAGAGTTAGATAAAGCACGATCCTTTTTTGCGTTGAGCTTTATGTCTGGTAGGGTGACGATTTTATTATAAAAAGTTTTAGGAGGTGGAAATTCAGTAAACACTTCGCCAGAGCTAACAACTACTGCTTTCGAATTTTTTTCAAAGGGGTTTATATTAAGATTGTTGTTCTGACAATCCAGCAGACACTCATATTTTTTTAAGAAGTCGTTTCCAAGTATGCCTTGGGTAAATAGCTCGTTATTGGGGATAAGGGGTATATTTATAGAGTATGCGACGTTTAACCTGTCTCTTGGTTCACATCGGCTTGTATCGAGTGCCGGGGGTTATAGCCGTTCTCTTCCTCCCGACGTTATTCGTTTCCCTGATTCGTGAATTGGTGAAGGTTGACTTGCCGTCGGTTGTCACCATCAGGGTTTCGTCGGAAAGGATTATGCGGGTTTGAAAAGGTGTTGGATTGTAAGTGCGACTTTTTTTATCGACACTCATCCTCAGTGTGGTTATTTTTGTTGCAATATGTGCAATGTTTAACCTTTCGCTTTATGGCAGGTTATGCCTTATTGCAGTACACGTTTTAGCGGTGTGCCCCTGTATTCCGCATATCTGACACGTTGGTCAAAAATTGCTTTGAGAGTTGTTGGTCGAATTAGGAGGTTTACTCGTAAACTGGGGCGACAGTCTTTCCATCCTGGCAGACTGATTCTCAGCGAAAATGATCGCCCTTTTGATATCAATCTCGCTATGGACCTGAACCATCAGCCTCAGGTTGTAGTTGATTAGACCATCATCGAATGTTTGGACAGCTAGATGTTCATTTTCTTTTAGCAGGTATTCCCGCGCAGAGGAATCGTTTGTACTTGAAAAAGTGGCCGTATTTAGTGATGTAAGGAGCTGGCAGATTTTATCGGCAAACTCCTTTACTGTCTCTCTGGCCGATTGTTTTGTACGCAGAAGTTCATTCTGCGCAACGCGTTTTCGTTTCGGTGAACTCGGCCTCAAGTTTGGAAATGAGGTCGGTCCATGTTTTAAAGGAATTGAACTGTATAAGTTCGAAGGCTGGACCCTGAAGTCGGGTTTTTACAATCTCGAGGAACGTTTTATGTTCCTCTTTTTTGCAAGATGAGAACAGAATGTTCCCACATGCAATGAATTTGTTAAGTTCTGTTGCGTTTCCATTGAATATTGGAACTTTATTGAAAATATCGCTGATATTAATTTGGAATAT
The DNA here is from genome assembly GCA_963971375.1 of Platycheirus rosarum. NCBI lineage: Eukaryota > Metazoa > Arthropoda > Insecta > Diptera > Syrphidae > Platycheirus > Platycheirus rosarum. Next base: position 104,938,121 of record OZ020507.1, read on the forward strand.
CAGCGATTGAGCCGCAGGTGCAGGTGTGGTTATTTCTGTTTCCAGAATGAAAGGTAAATTTCGAGAAAGGTTATGTCGAGAGGAGTTATGTCGTGTTCGTACAATTTTGTTTATGAGGGGAGGGGGGGGGGGGTGAAGAAGAGAGAGGAAAACAAAAAAAATTACCGATAAAAAAATATTTCTTACTTAAATTTTTTTTGCCGCTTTAGCTGTTGCTGTTGTAGTTGTCGTTGGCCACACTGGATTTCCTTTGGAATTGAATTTTTTTTCACTGCCTCCGCATCCTGTGTAAGGAATTCGCCAGGTCTTTGTTTTTTTTTTCACTTTACTTTTCTGGTGTATAGCCGCAGAAACGCATCAGGAGTCAGAATGCTCTTGTTATTGGTAGGCAAAAAAATTAAAAATTGTCTTCCTTACTGGTAGGAAATCTTTATAAATCCCACTGCTGCCACCATGTAATAAACCAAATTAGGTGTACTAGCTACACACCGTGCTTTCCTCTTTAACTGAGGAGAAGAGTGTGTTGGGGAGAGTTGAAATGATAAACTTGTTTTTCGAATTTTAAATTATATTTTATTTAGACAAAGAGGCCCGCTGTCCCAATGCATAGGCTGCAACCTCAGTGTCTAGTCAATTTATCGAAAAGATAAAGTTTCTTGAAAGACCTGCTGTCGCAATGCATAGGCTCCGATCTGTGCAAGAAGTATACTAATCAAACTCTGAATTTTATCCTTATCATCCTACTCCTTTTATATTAGTTTTGACTATCGATTATCATCCCCACCATGCACGCAAGCAATTCGGCAATTTTCATAATGCATGTGAAAAATGCGTCCTCATAATTATCTTGCTCCATGTCAATCGACACCTATATCTAAAATCAATGTTGCAATGATTTGCCTCACATAAAGTGCAACAGTTTATGCATGCGGTCATGCACCCCTGACATTCGTTATCATGCACTTTACATTGGCTCTAAGTTGAATTGCATCGGTGCCCATAGTCAAAGCTATATCGATACCAGATGTTCAACAAGCGACAATAATAATATTGCAACGTAAGTGATAACAACTAATGCCGGCCGCTATGCCTTTCCATAGCTACATTCGTTAATTATGCGCAGGATCTATTGAGTATGTGTATCTGCTTTTATATAGATATAGCAGATACATACCAGGCGGAGAACAAATTAAATGTTTCTGTGTCATATTACATTTAAATGGGTTCGCTTTGGGCTCACTGCATTTGTACATTTTGTAGATTGGATAAGTGGATCGGTTGACGAGTACAAGGAAAACGAATACTGGACAAGTAATTGTATGCAATCGCATGAGAATGATAATCGATATGAGAAAAGGAAGGATGATTGTTTAGGTCGCATGTAGTGGCACACTACACACCAAATAAGCTTTTAAGATTTTAAGCTTATTTTCCAGTTGTTGTATGCTGTTTGACCCACGTATTTGAGTTGGGAGTGAATTCCAAGAACGTACAGAAGTGAAAAAAACCTGTCTCTCTGATGTGAGGCAAGAGAACTTAGGAAGTATCATCGTTTTTGTACTGTTTGATGCTGCAAATTGAAGAATTTCGTACAGATACTGCGTTTGTTTTGTTTGCATAATGGTGAACAGTGTTTTTAGCGAACGAAACTTTATAAAATTATCAAGGGACATGTGTAGAAAGTTTTCAGCTAAATGCGATACATGGTCATATTTTCTCAGTCCATATATATAACGGAGAGTGTTGTTGAAAGCTACTTTTAACTTTATTTTGCTCGCAGAGTCACAATTGTTGTAAATTTCACAGCCGTAAGTAAGGTTCGGGATGACAAGGGTTTTGGCAAGGACCATTCTAGTTTTAGGTGGTGTAAGACCCTGGATTGCCCATAAAGATCTTAATGATGCGTAAGTTTTCCCTACTACTGAATTAATGTGATCGTTCCAAGTTAATGTCCGGTCAAAGATTATGCCCAAGTTTTTTGATTAATTTGTGTACTCCAAGGGAGTTCCATTGATGACTTCAGATGGGAAGTAGGATATATCAAGGATTTTTTTAGATAAAACTAAACATTTGCATTTTGATGGGTTTAGCATCAAAGCGTTACTTTTCGTCCAGGTAAAGATTTTGTCGAGTTCTTCGTTTACAGTACAGACACAATCTTCAATAAGTCCTATGGGACAACTTTTGTATATTTGTATGTCATCTGCATAAAAATGTTTAAAAAAATTCGTCAAAATGGATGCTATTTCGTTTATGTAGAGGGAGAATAATAAGGGTGAAAGAATTGATCCTTGAGGGACACCGTTCATAATTGAAAGGAACTTAGAGTATTTGTTATTTACATACACCGATTGTTTTCTACCTTGAAGAAACGACGAAATAAGTTTAAGGGCTTCTGGGGAGACGTTATATTTACTCCTTAGTTTGTACAAAAGTTGCGAATGATTAACCATGTCGAAGGGTTTTTAGAAATCTAGAAGGACAAGGAAGGTAACCCTGTTGTTATCAAGTTGTCCCCTTAAGTCTTCGATGACCTTAATAAGGGCTGTGGTGCAGCTATGCCTAGGACGAAAACCAGATTGAATGCATGCTAAAAGGTTGTGGCGTGCAATAAAGTCGTAGAGTTGTTTTTGCATGATTTTTCAAAACTTTTGGATAAAAAAGGCAAAACTGATATTGGACAAAACTCGGTACCTAAAGAATTTTTTGGAACTGGTATAATTTTTGCAATTTTCCACTGATGCGGAAAAATTCCAGTTGTAATAATTGTATTAAAAATATGCGTTAAAAATGGAAACACTATAGGTATGATACATTTGAGAAACATGGGGTTTATATCATCAACACCAGTTGCGTTTGATTTGATCGACAAGATACTTTCAAGTACATCAACGCTATTTATGCCCGCAAAACTAAACGGTAAAAAAAGAAAATCAGCTAGCTATTTCTAAACTTAAGAGCAACAAAGCCGCCTGAGCCGATGGCTTAGCTGCCAAGCTCTTCAAAGCTGCAGGCGATGACTTACATTGGTTACATGTAAAATAATATATATATTTTTTTTTCGTAGGATTTAGTGTACAATTATTATTTTGAGTATTAGTACCTATATATGTTTTTGTTTAGATAAAGATATTGTACTTTTTTATTTATATAAAGCAAATTGTTTCTCGATTTATTTAAATAAGTGAAGTTTTTTTTTGTAAAAATCTTTGATATTATTTGTAGGATTTACTTTTTTATAAGAATTATATAAAGAAAAATATTTTTGTCTTAGGTATGCATAAGATACCTATTTATAATGTTATTGTGTTAATTCATAATTTACAATTTATACAAATGCACATATTTATATTAGTTATGAGAAAATAAAATATATATATATTTTTTTTTAATTATTTGAACTTGTTATAATTTTGTCATTTTGTCAAGTGTTTCTGTTTTGGTCTGTGTATTGTCGTAAGTTTCACCTATGCTGAGGCTCATTTTCAATAGAAAAGTTTTCAGGGTAATTTGGTATTTATAGATATAGAGTATGGTTATAAGAGTGGCAAAGACGAGGCAGTAGATTAAAATGTAGTGCTGAGTGTCATACTTATCTAAATGGTGCAGACCTTTTTCTTCTTCTTTCTTTAGCGCTGTGACTTGTTAAGATAGTTCTGCAAGATTATTATCTTCATCGTATTTAAGCAGCTTAATAGCATTTGTACGAATGATAGAAGGTTTATTTTCAGAATGTAAAAGGGTTAACTTAATCGTTGGAATAAGAGTTTTTTAATATAGTATTGTCTGTATGTTGGCCGTATATGGTCAATTCTTTGCTACGTAAACAACATTTGCCTGTGAATTCTACAATTCCTTCTGCTAGGAATTTGTGTGTCGTTATTTGTCGGTTGCAAATCTCGTCCATGACATACTCGTCCTTAGCTGATTACAACCATTTGCAGGTTGGGAAAAGTGTATCAAAAATACGGACAAAGGTGATTGTTTTACTTGGCATGCCGAAGGTTGTGTGTCTCTTTGTAACAGTTGTATCTCACAGTGATCTTGATTTGAGTTAAAGTCATAAAGTGGATGAGTAATTGGAAATAAAAGAGAGTCTGTTTGTCTAGTGCATTTGTTTAATTCGGCAATTGTTACATCGTAAAAGTGTTTTTTGTCAAAGTCTACTATAATATAGCTCATTTTAGGTTGAATGTACAGAAAGTCATCTTCGATTTTAGTTGGAAAAGGTAAAATTTTGTAAAGTCGGTAGTTTGCAACAGCATTAATCAAAGAATTGCATACAGTGACAATCCGTATTAAGGCTAAATTCGCCAACATTAGCCTAATATGCGCTCATGCCCCCACAGAGGACAAAGATGACGCCACCAAGGATGACTTCTATGAGCTCCTCGACAAAACCTATGAGCAATTTTTTTTATAATTAACGCGCGAGTTACACAAATGAAAGTCAGCAAACTTGACGATGGCACATTTGTGTTTCTTCGCAACCCATAAATTGTCGATGTATCAGTTTCCTATGTGAATCTCACAATATCCGAAAGCCATAGGAAACTGAATGTAAACCATAAATTGTCAATGCATCAATTTCCTATGGGAACTTCTCAACTACCGAAGGCCATAGGAAACTGAATGCATTGACCTTTAATTTAAAGTATGTAGGTTGTAGGTATCTACTGAAAATTAATAGAATTAAAAGACAATAAAAACTTATCCGTCAAACGAGACACACCGAAGTGCTCTGTTGTTTTTATTCAATAAACATATACCTAGAATATATGTAACAGGCGCAGTCGTTGTGAAGTGAACCGCGAATACATTTTTTTTTAATTTTAAAGTAAAAGACTAAAAATCAGTAGCGATTTAAAAAAAAAGAAGTGTTTTTCGTCGCCGTCCATGTTCAAAGTGTAGTGTTTGTTGTTTGCCATCCACTAACCCCGCTTTCGCCCTGATAAAAAGAAAAGAAAAGAAAAGTTAAGTAGTGATTGCTGCGGACTATAAATCAGTCCTCACAAAAAAAAAATCCACTCTCATAATAGGTAAATCAGAAAGAAATAGACAATTCGACACCAATCGTAGCTTGAAGATGGAGTCTTACTAGAAAGTGTTGTTAACACCTTAAACGCTCTGACAACTGTTCAAAAGTAACAGCAGGAGCTTCAACAGCTTCATATGGCGCAACCATCAGTAACGTTCAATAAGCGAGTCGCTTATATCAATGAGTTTGGAGGTGAAAAAGGAGAGCTAACACAGTTCTTGACCTGCGTTGATGCTCATCTGACGGCCACCCCGGAGTCCCAAAGCACGGAAATGTATAAAGCGATATACAATATAAAAATTGTAGGAGCAGCAACAGTAAGTTTGATAAACTCATCTAGAGTTGATTGTAGATATTTTCCAGTTTTTGAAGAGAAATCAGTAGTTCTTAATACAATTAATAATAAAACAGAACAGTTTATTCAAATTGTTGTTACAGATGTCCCTAAAGAATTTCGCATGGGGAGTAATAGCAAGTTGAAATGGTATAAAATGGATTTGAAAAATAAAGATTACGATCTCCTTGTTGGTATGGATATAATTAGGAAAAATTTCAGTGTTATTAATATGAAAGAAAAGTTTGTAGAACTAAATAACACTGCAAAAATAAACTTATATTCTGAAGAAACACCATACATTGAACATTACGAAATTTTAAGTGAAAAGGCTGAAGAAGTAGATCTGTCACATTTAAATAATCAGGAAAAAGAAGAAATTAGTAAAATTTTAAAGCAATACGAAAAATTGATTTACAAGGAAGGTGATCAACTTACTAATACAAATTCCATAATGCATGAAATTCGAACAACAACTGAGCAACAGGTAAATTCCAGGCCATATAGATTACTGCCAAAACACGAAGGTGAAGTTCGGAGACATATTTTAGATATGGAAAAACAAGGTATTATTCGTAAGTCAAACAGCCGATATTCTTCTCCCATAGTTGTTGTCCCATAAAAGATTGGTAAATCAGGTGAACAAAAGTTCAGGCTCTGTACTGATTATCGGAAAATAAATGAAATCACTATTGATGACAAATACCCTCTACCTAATACAGACAGTATATTAGACAAGTTAGGGAGAGCCCAGTAGGAACAGAAGCTGACATTTTTAAGCAAATTTCCTTATACCACGTGAAAGAGAACAGTCATTCGGGAATTATTGAAACCTATAAAACTCTCAAAAATAAATTGTACTTTCCCGGATTGTTTAAGCAAATATAAAAGGTTATTGGAAACTGCCAAACATGGCAAGAAGGGAAATATGACAGAAAGCCAATTAAATCCAAATTTCAAACTTCAGAAACACCAAAAGAAGTAAATGAAGTGTTACACATGGATATTTACCACTTCAACAAATGTTTTTATCTTACATTTTTGGATAAACTGATAAAACAGCTTCTGCATATAATTTAATTAGTAAAAACTGGGTTAATAAGCTAGAATGTATTGAAGAACAATTTGCTAAGTTTAAAAATCCAAAGAAAATTGTTTGTGATAACGAGTTCAATTCCGAAAATATAAAAGAGTTTTTCAGAGAAGAAGGGGTTCAGTTTCACTTTACGAAGCCAAACTCTCATACAAGAAACTCTGATATTGAACGTTTCCATTCAACACTGCTTGAAATCTTATTGACAATAAAAAATAGAGAATTAACTACTAACCGCAAAATTCATAAGGCAGTTAAAATTTATAACAATAGATTTCATTCAACTTTAGAAACAAGCCCAAATAAAGCGCTAGAATCAGATCCAATTTTTTTAAGCAATAAAGCGATTAAACGCAAGAAACAAATTATAAATAAAACAAATTTAGATAGAGACGAATATAATGAACAGAGAAGTGAAGGTTTTATTAGAAAATACAAGCATTTACGTCACAAAAATGAACCATATTTCAGGAAAAAGAAATTACTTAACGTCCATCCAACAACGGTTAAAAGACCTAATCAATTTGCAGTTTCTGATTTGGCTAATGCTGTGGATCGTAGTGGCAACAATACCAACGGAAGCAGCTGTTCTTATCTCTCAAGTTCAGACTGATCAGGGATTTACCATCATCAATAGAGGAACTGTGGATTTGATATATGAAACACAAACGATCGTTCATTTAATAGATTCTGAAGAGATAACGACTGCAATCGAAAAAGTTGAAGTTAATCTGCAGAATCTCAAAATAGAAAATAATGTTAATGTTAATAATTAGCGAGATAATTAACATAAAATCAAAAGTAAAAGCCTTAGTTTCCACTTTCCGACAAAAAAGAGGTATTGCAAACTTTATTGGGACCGCTCAGAAATGGTTGTATGGAACTATGGATGACAATGATAGGGAAGATATTGTAGAGCACTTTAAAGTTGTAGATATAAATAATAGGAATGCAATTGAAAATTTAAATCAACAAATTAATATTAATAAACAGATCATGAACAATATAAACAATTTTAAAGAAATCATAGAGCAGGACAGAAAACAAATATCTGAAGTGTACAATAATACAGCAGACAATCAAAGAAATTTATCACTAAAACTTTTAAGAACAGACCAAGTTTTAAAACTTAAAATACTTGAAGATAAAATTGACAATATTCTAGACAATATAGCGTCCGCCAAACAAGGTATTTTACATCCTAGTATATTAACAGGAGAAGAAATAATGATTTAGATTTTTTTAAACTAAAACATTCCAAGATAGGAGCGTTTAAATTGAATACAACAAAATTAATATTAGCTATAAAACTCCCAAAAAGTTATATGCAAACCCAGTTAAAAATGATAACGCCTATGCCCAACAAAGAAAACAAAGAAATAGATATAATGGCTGTAGAGTACATTGAATTAAATGGAACTAAATATGACTATAATCCAAACAACATTAATATTAAAGATTTAAAGAAAACGGATAATTGTTTAAGTGAAGGTATATGTAAATTTAGAATAAACAATAAGACTTTAATTGAAAATATTGAAGAAAACCTAATTGTATGTACAAATTTAAGAAAAGAAGTGATTGTGAACGGTTGTGATGATAGAAATCTAGTACAAAATGGAAATTTTATTATAAACATCAATAACTGTACAATTAATATACGAAATATTTCAATTTCAAATTTTAATATGGAATTTGTTCATAAATTTTCTTATGAGGAAGATCAAAAATACTAATATTACAGAAAAGCTAAGTCTTGAAACAATGTTAGAAATATATCAAATTCAAAATATAAAACACATAAATGAATTAAAATACCATACAAATAATAATTATATTATAAGTTCAATCACAATCTTCATTGTATGTCTAGCTATAATAATAATAGGAGTTCTTATTTTTATAATACAAGAAAAGAATAAAAATGTTAAAAGTATTGTTAAGAAAATAGAAAGTAAAATTCTGGAGAATTTCGAATCAAAGGGGGGTGAAGATACACAAATGGAAGTCATCAAACTTGACGATGGCACATTTGTGTTGCTTCGCAACCCATAAATTGTCGATGCATCAGTTTCCTATGTGAACCTCACAATATCCGAAAGCCATAGGAAACTGAATGCAAACCATAAATTGTCAATGCATCAATTTCTTATGGGAACTTCTCAACTACCGAAGGCCATAGGAAACTGAATGCATTGTCCTTTAATTTAAAGTATGTAGGTTGTAGGTATCTACTGAAAATGAATAGAATTAAAAGACAATAAAAACTTGAATGTTAGTAGATCAAAATGGCAAAGGAAAATCTCGCCGGGTAAACCATTCCAAATTCGTGTTGTTCGGCTAAAAAAAAAGAATCCCTATATTTCCGGGTGCGTCCGAAATTGGGCTCAAGGGTGAACTGATGAGCATTCCTTGCGAAACGAGTATTACGGGAGAAACTTCTAAGGGGAGGAATGCAACTGGCTACTTCGAGTGAACATTTTTGTAAAAGAAACGATAAAATAAGGAAAGACATGAAACATGGCGTCGGTGTTCGAGTGAGGCAATTGGTTCGGCGGAAGTTCTATTTCCTATCAATCTTAACGCTCTATTTTGTATTCTATCAAGCAGGTGTAGCAATGTTTTCGAAGCACTTGCCCAGAGGTGGGAGTTATACTCAAATTTAGGGCGTATAAATGCTTTATAAATTATAGCCAGATCAGATGGGGAAAAATACTCCTTACACCGATACAGAAAACCTAAGGACTTGGCGATATCAAATATATCGTCGTTCCAACGGAGGTCGTCGTTGACACACATACCGAGTACTAAGAGCTTTTCGGTTTCTTCGATGAAAGTGCCATTCATGGACAATGGCATTGGGGGTATATTTAGCTTTAACGACAGAAGACAGCATTGATATCACTGTTCGGTGAGATATGCCATCAGATCACCAGTGGAACGGTTGCTGCGGAAGCCATACTGACGGTCATGGAGAAGCTTTCGATCTTCGAGATATTCCATAAGCTGACGGTTAATCAGTGTTTCCATGACTTTAGAAAGAAGGGATGTCAGTGCTATGGGTCGGAAGGAGGAGGGGGAGGATGGGTCACCTTTCTTAGGGACAGGCTGGACAAATGCTGTTTTCCATCTTCTAGGAAAGATTTCAGAAGAGAAAAGCTTACGCAGTGGCTTTGCCAGTGTGGAAGAACACCTCTTCAGAAGAATCGGGGGTATACCATCCGGGCCAGCGGATTTGTGTATATCGAGATCTTTAAAAACTCTTGCTACTGTGCGAGTGCGGAAAGAAATCTGTCCCATGGAAAAATTTAAATTCTCAATTACAGGAGGCGCAACATTGCATTGAGGCAGCGTGGAGCTGGCAGCGAAATGGGCAATGCCCTAAATACGACGTTAAGATCGTACTAGGCGATTTTAATGCCAAAACAGGTGAAGAGGAAATCTTTGGTAGGACTGTCGGAAAACATAGCCTACACGACAAAACGTCTAAAAACGGACTTAGATTAATTGACTTCGCAGCGGCACATAACGTCACCATTGCAAGCACACGGTTTCCTCATCTCGATATACACAAAGGGACTTGGCGACACCCAGATCAAAGAACCGTCAATCAGATTGATCACGTTGCGATCGATGCAAGACACGCCTCCATTATCTTGGATGTCCGCACCTACCGAGCAGCCAACATCGACTCGGATCACTACCTTGTTGTACCTACCAGCAAAGGTAAGAATGCGAATAACCCGAACGCCACAACAACGGAGTAATACTGTGAGGAAGTATGACCTATGCCGATCGAATATCCCGTAACCTCCCAAGAAATCCAGTACCGTCAGCATCAAGTGCCGAAGATCAGTGGCAACACTGCCAACAAGCCATCAGAGATGCCGAAACTAATGTGCTAGGTTTCACCAGACCACCACCACGAAACCTCTGGTTCGATGACGAATGCAGGCAGGCCCATGCAGCCAAACAAGAGACATATAAAGCGGCGCTGCAAAGAAAGACGGGAGCTGCTCACGAGCTCTACGAGCAGAAATGACGGGAAGAACACTGGCTTCTCCAAAAGAAAAAGAGAGAGCATGAGAAGCGCGCGATCGAAGATATTGAGAGATGCTACTCCAGGAACAACGTGCGGAAGTTTTACCAATAGGTAAAAAGAACATGCCAAGGAAAAAAATCCCGCACAGAAGCCTGTAGAGATAGGAATGAAAACCTCGTAGTAGAGTCACAGTCGGTGCTGAGTACATGGAAGGACCATTTTTGCAGACTGTTAAACGGCGATGAAGGCCAAAATCCCGCTGTCAGGCAGAATGAACCATTCAACATGGATGATGACAGACAAAACTTCCGTCCACCTGACCATGAAGTAAGGATAGCAATGTCTAAACTAAAAAACAACAAAGCTGCTGGACCCGACGGACTACCCGCCGAACTTTTTAAAGCGGCCGGAGATGACCTGGTGGAATGCATACACCAACTAATCTCTAAAGTTTGGTCAGAAGAAAGTATGCCTGATGAATGGAACCTCAGCATCGTTTGCCCGATCCACAAGAAAGGAGACCCCTCTAAACTGCGCCAACTATAGAGGAATTTGTCCCCTGAATATCGCCTACAAGATCCTCTCTGCCGTACTATGTGAACGCCTGAAACTTTTCGTCAGCAACCTGATTGGCCCCTATCAGTGTGGTTTCAGACCAGGAAAGTCCAAAATCGATCAAATGTAGATCCTGTAAACTACCCAAGAATTTCAAATCGATACACACTACCTCTTTATTGATTTTAAGGCCGCATACGATAGCATTTATAGAGACGAGCTATACAGAGCCATGTCAGGTTTTGGCATCCCCACAAAACTCGTCCGACTGTGCAGGATGACGATGGAGAACTCTTGCTGCTCCGTCAAGGTTGGCTCTGGCCTCACAGAAGCTTTTGACGTCAAAAAAGGATTCCGACGAGGTGATGCGGTATCGTGCGATTTCTTCAACTTAATACTTGAACAAATTATAAGAAACTCGCAACTCAATTGTAGTGGGACAATTTTTTTGAAGTCTGTGCAATTGCTAGCATACGCTGACGACATAGACATCATTGGCAGAACTCGGCGAGCTGTCACTGGAACGTTTGCTAGCATTGAAGCTGAAGCGGCTAAGTTGGGACTTGCAGTCAATGAGGCCAAAACGAAGTACCTGCTGTCCACAAAAAGGAACACACAACACGGGCGGATTGGAAAAAACATCACGATAGACAGCTACAACTTTGAGGTAGTTAGGGACTTTGTGTACCTCGGATCCGCTATAACATCTGACAACAACATCTCGTCAGAAATAAAGCGAAGAATTACTCTTGCCAATCGCTGTTTCTATGGGCTAGGAAGGCAACTGAGTAGCAAAGCTCTCTCTCGAAAGACAAAGGAGACTCTGTATAAGACCCTAATCATCCCAGTCCTGCTCTATGGCGCCGAGGCATGGACTGTATCTAAAGCGGATGAAGATATCCTTAGTCGTTTCGAGCGTAAGATTCTTCGGAGGATTTTTGGCCCTATCTGCGTTAACGGGCTTTGGAGGAGAAGGTTCAACCAAGAACTATACGAGCTGTACAGCGACATTTTCCGGGTCAAAAAAATACGCATATGACGTTTAAGATGGCTAGGTCATGTAGAGCGAATGGACAACAATGCTCGGGCTCGCAGGATTTTCGATTCCATCCCAGAAGGCAAACGCAGTCAAGGAAGACCTCGCCTTAGGTGGCGCGCTCAAGTGGAGGACGACCTCAACCAACTTGGAGTGCAAAACTGGAGTCAGCTAGCCAAAGACATGGCTGGCTGGAGAGGCATGTTGGTTGAGGCCCAGGTTCGTCCCAAACTGTAGCGCCTCCTAAGTAAGTAAGTAAGTATTTTTCTGACAATGAAACATAACAATTAACCTTAAATTAAGTTTAGCTTGGTGCATATATATACATAAATATAATATATAGATATAAAACCAAAAAAAAGTAACGCCATAAATGATTCAGAATTTTTTTATCGCATCCAACTTCTTTCCGGATTTCCTAGGGCACACGATGTTGTCGCATTTTTACGCTGACTTCTTTCGCCCCCCCCCCTTTTTAAATACTTAAAAACTTTTTACTTTTTATAAGCTATGTATTTTCATTTGGGGTGATTTCTGATGACGTTTTAGATTCTTTTCTTCTTTCTTCTTTTATTTCAAGGACTTATTTAATTTTCTCACAAATCGGCTTTTATCCCAGGCTATCAAACATCAATAATTAAATTCGACTTTATTTGATGTACCCGGGTTAGTCACAGGTTTTTCTACATCCGAGAAATGTTTGTACTTCTGCCGCAGCAAATTCTCCGATTCCTCGAAAAAAAACGAAACCGGTCTTTCCTCACATGCATCGGAAATTCACCTTAATTCAAATAATGAAAATATTCACGTCACACAATGTCTATGATTTACCCTTACAAAAAAAAATTATTTTATTAAATAGGGAAATGAATATTTTATCCACGACACTATTCAAATGGGGTGTCAATCTTAAGCTCGCCAAGGCCGGACGTTGAGGTGTGCGCACAAATAATCGAAAATAAAAGTAAAACAAAAAAAATTATTTGCGCATTGTTGTCGCGAGTGTTTAAAAAAAATACACACTCGTTTGAGAAAATGAAAAATACCCCTCGCGTGAGCTGTAAAGAATAAAATTATACCCAATCGCATCGTTGAAAGACAGATAAATATGCCCACTCGCGCTGTGGAAGAAAAAAATATAATACACACTCGCGTAGCCAATTATCCTCTTATCTGTCCCAAGATCTTTGTAGTTAACTACCTCATCCAATGCTTGCGGTAAATAGATAAGGGCATCTGAATTTGTCCTATTGTGCTGGATGTTTAAATTGATTTTTTGTATACAAGCTGTCTTATGGGCATAACACCTAAGACAGTTTGTTTATTACGGAAATTAATTTGGACCTTCACTGCACAGTTCGACTTATTCAGAGCTGTGTTTTGAATGTAAGTATTTTTAAATGGTAAGTGATTTTTGTGTCCTGTATTACAATGTTCGCGGTTTAAGAAAGATTTTCTTTCACGTGTAGGTCTACACTGTTCAATACAGGTAAGCTGTTTTGGCATTAAGTGAAACTCAGGTTGGAGTAAATACTGATTTATCAGAAATTGCCCTACATGGGTATATCTTGGTGCCGTTACTCTTTTCCCATCATGGTCTCGTGGTCTATGTTAGGAATGATATTGCTTGCCAGAGCCTTCCCCAATACGGGCAATGTTCCAACATGGACTTTAACTTCTTGTGGCTCAAATTCACTGTCCGCAAGCATGTCATTCACTATTGTTTTATTTACAGGAGTCCAAATCTTGACCGTAATTCGACTTGTAACGAAATTTATTTCCATTTGTCCTCGCACTGAAATCGTTATTGCAGGCGATTTCAATGTACACAATTCCAATTGGCTCCACTATTCGGGTCAGACAACACCCGAAGGAAGGAATGTCGAGCTCTTTGCCGGGTTACATCACCTTACCCAACTGATCGATTTGCCAATGCGTATACCGGATGTTGCTGGGCAAGCCCATACTCTTGATCTGTTTCTTACTTCTCACCCTGAAAAATATACTATTAGTGTAACTTCTCCATTTGGCACTTCAGACCATAGTATCATTTCAGCTAATTTCTTATCCTCCACCCATCCAGTTAAAGAAAAACTTCCCACCAGGACCGTTTGGCAATACGAGAAAGCCAACTGGGACGGCCTGAATATTTTTTTCCGAAACTTTAACTGGGCACTATGCTTCCTCGATAGTGACATTAATGCCAGTGCTGAAATGATCACAAGTGATTCTTCTTGGGCTGCGTGCTTTTATTCCTAAGAGAGTAAAAAGCATCAAGCCTAAGGAAAAGTCCTGGTTTATTTCTGAGTGTAAAGAAGCTATCAGGCCCAAAGAAGTAAGTTTCCGATCCTACAAAGCCAACCCTACAGAGGAAAATCGGAAAAAGCACAAACAAGCAAGGAACTCATGCAACTCTGTTATTGAAAGAACCAAATTTGTGCATGACCAAAAATTACGGCAAAAAATTCTGCAGTGGCCCAAAGGCAGTAATAATTTTTGGTCATTTGTAAAAAATATTAAAAACTCCTCGACATCTTCGGTTCCAACGCTCATCGACATTAAGAAACTAATTGTTTACTCTTCAGAGAAGGCAAACTTGCTCGCCGCCCATTTCGCTGCCTCACAGCAACGTTGCCCCTTCTGTACTTGAGAATGTAAATTTTTCCATGGAACAGTTTTTTTCCGCACTCGTACAGTAGCAAGAGTTCTCAAAAATCTCGATATACAAAAAATCCACTGGCCCGGATGGTATACCCCCGATTCTTCTGAATAGGTGTTCTTCCACCCTGGCAAAGCCACTGCGTAAGCTTTTCCATCGCTCCTACTCTTCTGGAATCTCTCCTAGAAGATGGAAAACAGCATTTGTCCAGCCTGTCCCTAAGAAAGGTGACCCATCCTCCCTCTCCTCCTACCCACCCATAGCACTGACATCCCTTCTTTCTAAGGTCATGGAAACACTGATTAAGCGTCAGCTTAAGGAATATCCCGAAGATCGAAAGCTTCTCCATGACCGTCAAGGTGGCTTCCGCAGCAACCGTTCCACTGGTGATCTGATGACATATCTCACCGAACGGTGGAACAAATCTTTACATCGCTTTGGTGAAAGTAAGATTATTGCTCTTGATATCTCCAAGGCATTTGATAGAGTTTGGCATGAAGCTCTCTTATAATAATACTCTTGTTCGCTGGATTAGAAGCTATCTTCTGGACCGTTCAATACAAGTTGTATTGGACGGTATTAAGTCTGATTCCTACAAAATAAAAGCTGGTGTGCCCCAGGGCTCTGTTCTGTCTCCAACTCTTTTCCTCATTTTTATAAATGATCTTCTGTCTGTTACTTCTAATCCACTTAACTGTTTTGCTGACGGTTTTACCCTCAGCTTTTCATTTTCGTTCGATAATTCACGCCCTCGCCTTCGGACGTACAATTGCAATGGTGCCGTATGTGAAGCTCATTAAACTCCGATTTATATAGCATTGTCAAATGGGGTAATAGGAATCGTGTGGAGTTTAAATCTTCGAAAACTCAATGCTGTCTTCTGTAGATAAAACTAAACATACACCCAATGCCAGTGTCCATGAATGGCACTTACATCGAAGAAACTGAAAAGCTCTCAGTATTCGGTATGTTTGTCAACAACGACCTCCGTTGGAACGACCATATATTTGAGATAGCTAAGAAAAAGCCAAGTGCTTAGGTTTTCTGTATCGGTGTAAGAAGTATTTTTCCCCATCTGATCTGGCTACAATTTGTAAAGCGTTTATAAGCCCTAAACTCGAGTATAACTCCCAAGTCTGGGCAGGTGCTTCACAAACATCGCTTCACCTGCTTGATAGAATACAAAATCGAGCGTTAAGATTGATAGGAAATAGAACACCGACGCAATGTTTCATGTCTTTCCTTATTTTATCGTTTCTTTACAAAAAATGTGCACTCGAAGTAGCCAGTTGCATTCCTCCCCTGAAAAGTTTCTCACGTAATACTCGTCTCGCAAGGAGTGCTCATCAGTTCACCCTTGAGGCCAATTTCAAACGTACCGTGAAATATAGAGATTATTTTTTTAGCCGAACAACACGAATTTGTAATAAATTTGCAAACATTCAAAACCAATGTTAATCGACACCTCCTATTTCTCTCTCCCTATCTTGCTATTGCCTGCGCAGTGTGTTACATTAAGAGGGAAACAAATAGTCCCTTGTGCGCGCGTTAATTAATGCTGCATTCATATTTTAACTTTTGAACGGAGATATAAATTCTCCTTATTTGATTTCCTTAATAAAAATAAATGTGCAATTCCGTCCAAATCGAAATTATAAAATTTTCCCAACACATGAAACTACTTTAAACTACTTAAATAATGAACCATTCTCTCTCTTATGTAAACAGTTCAATAATTGTAATTCCTTCGTAGATTTTAATCTTACTTCATTGAAATTTAAACAAATTATACTTTTATTCAATTTAAATCGTCACTGTTTATGTAAATGTAATATTATTTGTACAATCCAAATAACTGTGATCAATTATGTATCTGTAGTTATAGTCAAAAAAAAAAAAAAAAAAAACGTTGAAATCGAAATTCCGAATAAATTGCAATCTACGAACAAATGAGTTAGAAGTCATCATAGCGAACCTTCGGCAAAAAAATACAACTTAAGCATATGGTTTCCCACCGAAGACAAAGAAGGGCCATAAAGTCAATCGGAAATGTTTTCTATTGGGATTTTGGAGCTATAGACAATGCAAATTCCGAAAAGATTTACAACCGCCTCAATACTTTTGGGCAAGAATGAGAATGAAGCCTTTTGAAGAAATAAATTATTCTAGAAAGCTCCAACTTTGATAGAATCAGTAATCCCGTTAAAATCTTAACAGCAGAGGTGGAAAAAATTTGGGAGCAGTCTCGACAACATTACGACGATTTTCGAAAACTTTGCAACAGCAACAATAAAAAAAAATGCATACATTGAAACTGAAAGTGGAAGTAAACGAGTTGATTTCATTATTAGTTCAAAGCCGCCAAGCAACTGAGCTAATAATTTTTGATGACTTGTACAAGAATAAGTCCTGAAGAGTTCTGCATAAGAAAGAGTAATCCTAAATCCAGCCTAATTTTAACAAGCAGTCCAATTGTTGACCTTTTACCAAGGAGAGTCAATCGTTCTGAAGATCACCGTGCCGCCACCGGAAGCCACCACTTTCACTCTGTACAAAATGTATCCAGTAAGTAAAAAACTAGATGACCATTGGGACTTGGTTTTAGATATTAGAACAAAATATATCGCAGAAGCAGATGATAATGCTTTATTCGTAACATTCTACTCTGCTTGATGTGTTTCTGGTCAACCAACCTGATCTTGTCAATTACGATGGGTAGCTTGATGTCCCTTCTTTCTCTATTATTATTATTATGATTATAGCTTTTTATGATTTATATTCTAATACGATTTCATCAGCGGAAAGAATTTCATTTAGAAATTTCACTTCCATAGACATGCAGTCACTTATAACCAGTATTTACAGCTCCAATCTAGAAAATATCTACCACAGTGGTTCTTAACCGGTGCTCCGCGGAGCACCTGTGCTCCGCAATATTGTCCCAGGTGCTCCGTGAAACGAAAGCTAAACTCATATAATATAAAAAAATAAAATAAAATACTGGCATTCAATAAAAAAATATTGAATTGGATTCTACCATTTCTCAGACATTGATGAACAAGTTCAGTTTTTCACAAATAAAATAAATAACCTTTTTGAAACTTACTTACCTATTAAAACTATACGAATTTAAAACCCTGACTAAGGATGGCATACCAGCAATATTGGCAAGCTTATAGTGAAACGTAATACAGTTTTTAGACAATGGGAGGGGTTCAGACTACCATAATTGCTGCTCCAGTATAAAATTTTAAGAAACGCAGTAAATATTTAAATAAGAAGTTCCAAACGCAGGTTTTTTGCTTCTAAATTTAAAAACGTGTCGTCCAAAAAACTATGGAGAAATATAAAATCTCTTGGCATCACAGAGCAAAATAGGAATGCTGAAGATGATTGTGATGTTAATGAGCTAAACAAACAGTTCGTGCATTTTGTCTCTGACATAAATGTTGGTGCTGAGTTTGAAAGACATTTTAACAGAAGTGATGAATTTCTCTTGAGCTTCAGTTTTAAAAGAGTTTTTGAAGAGGACGTTTACAATTTTAGCTTTAACATAAAATCAGAAGCTATTGGATTAGATAGTATACATCCTAGGTTTGTTAAAATTATTCTGACTTTTATATCTCCTTTCTTGACGCATATCCTTAATACCATTTTGACAAAGTCTTTCCATTCAACCTTTCAATTCAAAAGCATTTGAAAAAACTCCAAGTCAATAACTACACTTGTTTTGAAAAATCCTTAAGGAACCTATATTAATGCTGAAACTATAAATTTTAGTTAATTTTTTTAAATATACCTACATGTAGCTTAATTTTATTTATACATAATTCGCGTATTTTTACTGTATATGTCTTATAAATAACATTTCAATCAAATTATCTCTTTAATTAATGTTAGTCTTAAATTTGTACATGATAAGTATTATAAAATAGACTATGTTTTAATATACTTATGATAATTAAAAAAATACAAATACAAATACAAATGTCATCTACAATTCGTCGGCAACGATAAAGGTATGTGCGCACCACAAACCACAAACTGATATAAGATCAACTGTTAATTCGTCGTCACCATCTACCAAGAAGTTAATAACGAAGATGTCAACCGAAAATCAGTGACTCTTTAATATATAGGTAAAGGAACCACTTACCCTCAACTTCAATTGTGATAGGGAACTATTTGCTCCGGAGCTTAAAAGATTTGAAATTCTCCATATTCTAAGCCCTTGCCAAATAATATACAATTATATATATATATATAATAATACCGTACGAACAGGTTTGGAGTTCAAACCTCAACCTTCAACCGTAATACTTGAACTGCTAGGAATGCCCATCAGTTTACCGTTGAGCCTAACTTCGGACGTACTGTTAAGTATAGAGATTCTTTATTTAGTCGCACCATACGAATGGTGAATGCTTTGCCAGGCTCTGTTTTTTCCTCCCATTTTGATATGCAGAACTTTAAAACTAATGTGCATCGGTATCTCCTCTTTTATCCCTCCTCATTTCCCTAATGCTTGCGCGGTGTTTAAACATTTTAAGGGTACAAACAAACCCCTTTCGTGCGTGTAAATTATAAAAAAAAAAAAAAATATCCATCAACCGAGAGTTACAAAGAAAATATGGCAATCTTAAAGCCAGACACTTTTCAAAGCGATCGCGGTTGTCGTTAGGCAGTCATAATTATATGATCGCGAATTAGGAAGAAGGAAAAAAATCGTTGGATGATTTGAAACTGGAAGCGAACCAGATCGAAAACAGAAAGAGTGTGATCAGTCAGCGATTGGAAGCTGATGTCCATTGGTACTCATTCGTATCAATTTTCAGTGTCTTGTTCATAGTACTAGTGTTATTCAAATGGTACCATTCCGAAAATTCCAGTACAAGTGCCACCAACCCAAGTAACATCACAACTATTATCACAAACGTCGTCCCAGAAAGATTCGATGCCGTCCAGATAGATGCCGTCGATATGGATGCCCTCCTAGTTCAGCGAATCTCAGCGAGGAGATCTATAAGAGGCGTAACATTTGCCCGAGTTTAGTAAAAAAAATAGAATCACAACATATTGTTAGTTAGTTTATATAAAAAAAAATGTAACTACGAGTACTTTAAGGAAGACCAAAAGAGAATTTTTCTTTAATTATTTTAAAGAAATGAAACAAATGTTGATATCTAAGAATAAAGAACATTTTAAAAAAAATTAAGCAAAATATAAAAAGTAAATTATACATTTGTAGATAGCAATATATTTTTAATTTTATTGTAAATAACTAAAATTTTTTTTCTCAATAACATACATAAAAGAGAATAAAAAATAGAAAATATTTTAATATTAAAATTTAAAAAAAATACTAACATTAAAAAAAGTTACCTAAAAAAACGTATTCTTTTGTAAGGAGAAAATAATATTTTTTAGCTGAAATATGGCTACAAATGTACTATAAAATATAAATGTAGAATTAGAAAATTAAAAAAATATGTTACCATACCTATATTTAAGAAAATTTATAATTAAAAAATAAAAATGATTCGATCTTGTCGATGTATATATAACATTATAATGATTGTAAAGCTTTAATCTATGAAACAAAAAAATTATATACATATAGACTAAGTACAGCATAGTAATAATACTAACTAGAACATACAAGCATGTAAGAATAAATGAAAAATATTATATCATCTATAGATAAAATAATAACTTTTAAAATAATTAGCGCATAGACATAGGGAAAGTAGTTCGCGGAATACAATCAAGAAACACACGCAAAATCCTTTATTGTGCAAGTGTCGCATAAAAAGAAGAAATCAAGTTACATCATGATTTCTTCTTTTCCTACAAGAAGGGTGGTGTGAAGTGATCGCACTGGCGATCACTTAATTAATTGGCACAAAGCGATTAATAATACATTCAATCAACTTCGATATTTGAGATTCGAGTTTTCCATCCACAGTATTTGAATGTTTCGCCGGTTATAGCACTCATGTATCTATTGACACACTTAGTGCACAAACTAAAGCTATAGATACTCATACAGCCTTATTAATAAAAACGCTTATAAAACCCTTCTTCCACGAGAGAACAAAACCATGAAATAAGAGTTAAGCTACGGGTTAGGTTAAAATGTTCTATTATTACAAATAAAATATACGTGAAAATTTAAGGTTACGTTTACCAGAAATCCCTAAGGAAATCTACTACAATAAGTAAGATGCCTGTTTGGTAACATGAAATTTCAACTAATGAAAGCCATAACTTTCAAATCCGTAGGAATGTGCCAACCTTATGTATCCCCATTCAGGAAATTTTGAACAATTTCTATGGGTTTCTTCATATATTCTCTACATTTATTCCTGAAATCCTCCTCTTACTCTAGTCTAGCAGATAATAATAATTCTGTTCAAAATATAATTTGCAATCTTTCCTTTAATCTTTTTAATTTCAGAGTATTTTTTTTTTTTTATTTCTTCGCTAAACCAACTTTTTCAGTGGTTTAGCTTAGTAAATTACACTAAGCATGCATTTTGTTTTATTGATAACTTTTTGCGCTTAGTCCATTAAATAAATCCTAACTTTTCGCTATTCTACGTTTATTAATTTGGCTGATATAGTTCAATCAGGCACTGAAGGTATATGACATAAAAAGAATACTTACATGCCACGTTCAGTTCATATATAGATTGTTAATATTCCGAAACCCTTGAAGTGCGTAGACATTATACTGATTAATTTCGAAATTTTGTCCAACAAAGCAAATGATAAAACTGTTGTAATGCATTTTCCATGAGATAATGAGCCAAACAAGGTTCAGTTTGCTAAACAAACTTGTCTCGGCCTACTTGATCTAAAGGACAACGCTGACATGATTATCGAAAACACTCAGGAATTTAACAACCAACACAATAAAAAAACAACGATGGTTCTAAATTTTAAAAACGCTGGTATGGCAAATAAAATCATTGTGGCCGCACCAAAATTAAAGGGTACCGGAGTCTTCGTACACAAAGCACAATCTTTACTCTATCGCAAAAAAAGAAGCGCACTAAACGATATAAAAAGTAAACTTTTGTCAATCAACCCCAACGCGAAAGTTTATTTAAAAGGTGCCAAATTGCAAATTGAAAAGTTTGATTTTCACTACGATTCGCTGCAAGGATTACAAACAAAAACAAAAAAAGGAAGTTCAGCACGTCAAAACGACATTTGGAGAAGACGCAATGTGCTTTTTTGACATCTACAAGGAAACCAATTTAACAGCAGCAGAGCCATCTGGTAGTCGAAGAATATCTAATGAAGATGGTTCATGTACCAACTATAATCATCATACAGTATAGCATAGCGTTGCCGTCTGCCAAAAAAATAAAAGTAAAAAAAAATATAGGTAATTTCCAAAACTCTCCTGTTCTAAATAATGGTCAGTTTACTGATATAAGAAACTCACTGGATAATTGCTTGAACACAAACGGCAAATTACTGATAGAGTTGTTCGAAGACTTTGGTTTTTTTATCTAAATGGAGTATCAAATGGTGATTCCAGGGGCGATTATACTTTTATATCTTCCCAAGGCTGTTCTGTAATTGATTTTTGTATTGTGAAGGGCGATTGGATTGATATGATTAAAAATGTTGAGGTATATCCCGCAAACTATTCAACCCATCTGCCTATTGTAGTGTCGTGCAAATGAACGCCTCAAGATATCCACAACAGAGCTGAAATATCTAATGCTCTTAAGAAACTAAAATGGGTCGAAAGTAAGGCTAGTTTGTATAGGCGAAACTTAAATCAATAAATGGGTTCTTTTAATGATCAGCTTGAACTTTGCATAGAATCTTCAACACAATCTGTTTTTGAACTAGTTAAGCATTCAGCAGTTGTTAGTTCTTGTCCGAATAAATCATCTTTTAATTCAAAGTGGTATGACGAAGAGTGTAAAAAAAGCAGAAAAAAGTCCTTCCCTTACTTAAAGCTTTTCAGACAGTCTTCAAATGAAGCTTTCAAAAGACTCTACTTGCAACAAAATAAAATATATAAGGATTTATGCAGTTTCGAAAAGCAATTGTAGTTAAAGAAAGCTGCTAGGAATCTTTTAAACTGTAGGGATTCCAAGTCTTTTTGGTGCAAAATGTGGATCTTAGGTGGAAGGAGCAAGTCATCGTCTTTGAGCGTAAGTGTAGATCAACTAGCAAACTATTTTGGAAACCTCTTGCTCTCAGACTCAAACCAAAACTCTTTAAGCTACGCCCTTCAATACATTTCGATACCTGAGCTAGACTCGCCTTTTACAATGCTTGAATTATTATCATCACTTAATAAAATGAAAAATAATAAGGCTGCGGGATTAGATGGAATCCCGATCGAGTTCTACAAGTTTTCGACCCCTGAGTTTCTGGAACGCATTTTAGCATTGCTAAATCAAATGTTCATTGACGAGATGTTTCCAAGTAGCTTTCGCTTGGCGAAAATATGTGCTATATTTAAAAAAGGTAATCTAAATCTTCTTGAGAATTACAGAGGTATATCCATTTTCTGTTCATTAAGAAAACTTTTTGCTCAGATCTTATACTGTAGACTTATAAGATGGGTTGACAGCAATAATATTATAACCTGTTTCAAAGCTAGTTTTCAGGCTTATCTCTCAACAATGGATCAAATATTTGCTCTTACAAGCATCGCAAGATGTTTTATCGATAAAAAGAAACCATTGTACACTTTTTTTGTTTTCAAAGCTGCTTTTGATATTATCAGTAGGCATTCACTATTATATAAGCTTTCAACTATTGGTGTATCAACAAAGTTCATTAAAGTCTATGAACAGCTTCTTTTGAACACGTCTGCAACTGTATGCAATGGTGAACACCAGTTTAAAGCTTTCCGATCAGAAACAGGTGTCCCACAAGACTGCGTTTTGAGTCCGTTGATGTTCACCTTTTATATAAATGATATTGAAACTTACTTACCAGGAGGTGTAACCTTTGGCGATTTGTCAATAAAGCTCCTGCTCAACGCGGATGATCTGGAGATCTTTTCAGACAATCCTATGACGCTTCAACTCCAAATTAATAGGCTGAAACTGTTTTGTGATACATGGGATCTTAAAATAATATTAATAAATCTAAAATAATGATCTTCAGAACTCAAAACCGATCTGATAACCTTACAAGGAACTGGAATTTAGATGGTCAAAATATTGAGGTAGTTAGTGAGTTTAAGTATCTAGGCCAAATTATAACTCACAATCTAAGTATAAAAAGCCCATATTAAAGAAAAACTTTCCGTAGCAAAATCAGCAATTAATACCTTGTGGTAAAATTTTTTTACTAATAAATTTGTTGACTCTACGTCAAAGTTTAAAGTTTTTAATGCAACGGTTAAGAGATGTCTTTGTTATGGCACTGAAGTTTATGGGTACCAATTTTTTGAGGAAATTGAAAGTATACAAAGATACTTTTTCAGACGAATTTTCCGGTTGCCTTTTAATAACCCCAATTACGCAAAATATGTTGAATCTGGTCTACCACAAGTTTATGTGAGGAGTTTGAAAGCCAATGCAGAATATCTCACGAAAGTAATGCATAGATTTGATAGCAATTTACATAAAAGAATTCTACTGTTATCACTCCGCTGTGGTTATTCACCTTTTAGAAAGTGGAACGCGCTCGCGTCGGCTCCAAGCGTCTCTTTAGATCTGAATGTAAGCAACAGAGAAAAGTGGACAAACATCTTTTATGATTTAATATCGGTGGTAGATGATTAAATCTATCAACAACAATTAGAAAGGGTAACAAATTCCACCTCTAGGGTTACGTATAGACGTTTGAATTTGAGCTTGCGTGATAATAATTATTTTAGGGAGGAACTTTCAACCTCAGATATGAGTTTAATCTTTAAGGTTCAAACTGAAACCCTTGAACTTAATTATAGGCCACATAGAACAGATTTAGACGCTATATGTTCTCTATGCAACCTTAACCAAATTGAAGACGTACGCCACTTCATTGCAATATGTCCTATTCTTCAAGAAATACGCGGGCTTTATTTTAGCAAAAGCTTCTTGTCTTTCGATGAGCTTATCAGTATTTTAAATGGTGAGAGAGGTTGGAAACTACTTGTGCGATTTGTTTCACACGCAAACAATTACAGGAATTTATATTTGAATTTTTTTTGACTTGACTATTCTTAGTTATTTTATACAAAAAGACCATTTTTTTTAGCTAAACTAAAAGCCCAAGTATGCCATCTCTAACTTTTCATTTACGTTTTCTTTTTTTGCTCGTCTTATTGCAGTTCTTTGACTTTTTGAACGTAATCCGTAATATCTTGTGTAAATATTAAATAATTCGAAACTCCTACATAAAATAATCATTGTTTTTGCTTAAATATAAATATAAAAATTGTGTTTTATAAAGGTACTTATTTCTGTTAATCTATTTCCGTTAATTTATTTCTGTTAATTTATTTTTGTTAGTATATATTTGTACCATCAGATTTTAATTGTATAAACTGTTTAACTTTATTCAATCTCTTAAAAAATAAAACTTAATCGATATCTTATACAGACGGCTTATATGCCATGCTTAATTTTTTATTTGAATTAAATATTATATGTTATATATTATATGTTATACTGATTAAGCTGCTTAGAAGGTATTTAAGTAGCAGAGCTCTCTCTTAAGTTACTAAATTCTACCTTTATAAGACCCTTATCTTTCCTGTACTGCTCTTTGGTGCAGGCGCATGGGCATTGTCAAAAGTTGATGAAGATGATTTAATTTTATTTAAGACATACACAAATTCTTCTTTATTATCATCATCATCGGCGCGACAACCGGGTTCCGATTTATTCCTCATTCAACAAGATTTTCCATACATCTCCAGTTTTGCATACCAAGGCTTCGGGTGTCCTGGTCCACGCCTTAATCAACTTCGATATTTGAGATTCGAGTTTTCCATCCACAGTATTTTATTGTTTCGCCGGTTATAGCACTCATGTATCTATTGACACACTTAGTGCACAAACTAAAGCTATAGATACTCATACAGCCTTATTAATAAAAAACACTCATAAAACCCTTCTTCCACGAGAGAACAAAACCATGAAATAAGAGTTAAGCTACGGGTTTAAATGTTCCATTAATAAAAACAAAGTATAAGTGAAAAATTAAGGTTACGTTTACCAGAAATCCCTAAGGAAATCTACTACAATAAGTAAGATGCCTGTTTGCTTAAATGAAATTTTAACTGATAAAAGCCATAACTTTCAAATCCGTAGGAATGTGCCAACCTTATGTATCCCCATTCAGGAAATTTTGAACAATTTCTATGGGTTTCTTCATATATTCTCTACATTTCTTCCTGAAATCCTCCTCTTACCCTAGTCTAGCAGATATTATTAATTCTGTTCAAAATATAATTTGCAATCTTTCCTTTAATCTTTTTAATTTCAGAGTATTTTTTTTCTTATTTCTTCGCTAAACCAACTTTTTCAGTGGTTTAGCTTAGTAAATTACACTAAGCATGCATTTTGTTTTATTGATAACTTTTTGCGCTTAGTCCATTAAATAAATCCTAACTTTTCGCTATTCTACGTTTATTAATTTGGCTGATATAGTTCAATCAGGCACTGAAGGTATATGACATAAAAAGAATACTTACATGCCACGTTCAGTTCATATATAGATTGTAAATATTCCAAAACCCTTGAAGTGCGTAGACATTATACTGATTAAGCTGCTTAGAAGATAATTTTTTAATTTGCCAAATGGTGACCAGCGACCGCACTTTTTTGTGGCTAAAAATTGACTGACTCGTTTTTCTCTGGCCTCTCCATACTTTCTTCTAAGGGGAAGTTTTTTTGTTCTGTTTTTACCTGTGTTGAACCAGGGAAAGGATTATTTTCTTCTCTCGTGCAATGTCATTCAACCATCCGACTTTATTCACCGTCCCGGTGAATTCTAAAGATGGTTCTTCTATTTACTCCTACACCACACAGGTACTATCCACACAGTTATTTACCACATAGCTATCTTATCACAATACAGGTGTCCTCACACAGATGTCCACCTAGCCAGAGGTGGGAGTTATATTCGAGTTTAGGGCATATAAACGCTTTATAAATTATAGCCAGGTCAGAAGGGGAAAAATACTTCTTGCACCGAAACAGAAACCTAAGCACTTGCAGCATTTTCGATAAGAGAGCTTCATGCCAAACTCTATCAAATGCGTTGGAGATATCACGAGCAATAATCTTACTTTCACCAGACAATGTAAAAATTTGTTCCACTGTTCGGTGAGATATACCATCAGGTCACCAGTGGAACGGTTGCTGCGGAAGCCATACTGACGGTCATGAAGAAGCTTTCGATCTTTGAGATATTCCTTAAGCTGACGGTTAATCAGCGTTTCCATGACCTTAGAAAGAAGAGATGTTAGTGCTATGGGTCGGTAGGCGGAGGGGGGGGGGTCACCTTTCTTAGGGACAGGCTGACAAATGCTGTTTTCCATCTTCTAGGAAAGATTCCAGAAGAGTTGGAGCGATAGAAAAGCTTACGCAGTGGCTTTGGAACCGAAGATGTTTGAGGAGTTTTTAATATTTCTTACAAATGACCAAACATTTGTACTGCTTTTGGGACAGAATTTTTTGGCGTAATTTTTGGTCATGCAAAAATTTGGTTCTTTCAATAACGGAGTTACAGGAGTTCCTTGCTTGTTTGTGCTTTTTCCGATTTTCCTCTAAGGGGTTGGCTTTGTAAGATCGGAAAGTTACTTCTTTGAGCCTGATAGCCTATTTACACTCAGAGTTAAAGCAGGACTTTTCTTTAGGCTTGATGCTTTTTATTCTGTTAGGAATAAAAGCACGCATCCCTAGAATAATCACATTTGTGATCATTTCAGCACTGGCATCAATGTCACTATCGAGGAAGCATAGTGACCAGTTAAAGTTTCGGAAAAAAATATTCAGGCCGTCCTAGTTGGCTTTCTCGTTTTGCCAAACGGTACTGGTGGGAGATAGGAGGAGGATGAGAATTTAGCTGAAATGACACAATGGTCCGAAGTGCCAAATGCAAAAGTTACACTAATGGTATATTTATCAGGATGAGAAGTAAGAAACAGGTCAAGAGTATGGGCGGCTTGCCCAGCAACATCCGGTATATGCCTTGGCACATCGATCAGTTGGGTAAGGTGATGCAACGTGGCAAAGAGCTCGACAAACCTTCCTTCGGGTGTTGCCTGAATAGAATAGCGGAGCCAATTGGAATTGTATACATTGAAATCGCCCGCAACAACGATTTCAGTGCGAGGACAAAGGGGAACAATTTTTGAGATGGAATCAGACAGCGCATCAAACTCGTTACAAGTCGAACCCATGTCGAGATTTGGACTCCTTTAAATAAAACAATTATGAATAACATGCTTGCAGACAGTGAATTTGAGCCACAAGAAGTTAAAGTCCGTGTTGGAACATTGCCCATATTGGGGAAGGCTCTGGCAAGCAATGTAATTCCTAACATAGACGAAGAGACCATGATATGAGAAAAAAGAAGTGGCACCAAGCTATACCCATGTAGAGCAAATACTGATAAATCAGTATTTATTGACTGACTAATAAAGGGTCCGCCATCTAACGTTTTTTTTCAACTGGTGCTTATTTCGTGAATGGTAACACTTAGCTCATGTCTGATTTGAGAGATAATTAGTTTTATCCTTCCGCTGAACGAATATGGTTGTGTATACGCTAGAACAACGCTGGTAATGTTGCAGAATGTGTGCGAACATTGCGTACGGATTTTGGAAGAAGAGAAGCACCGTCAGCTCCGTGTGTTCGTTATCTTGTGACACCGTTGGACTATTATTTGTGGGGTGCCGTGGAAGAAAAGTGTTACGCCGACAAGCCAGAGACAATTGACGCTTTAAAATACAATATTCGTGAAGCCATTTGTGAAAAACAGCTGCACACAATCGATAATGTGCTTTAAAATTGGACCGTGTCGTGCAAATGAACGCCTCAAGATATCCACAACAGAGCTGAAATATCTAATGCTCTTAAGAAACTAAAATGGGTCGAAAGTAAGGCTAGTTTGTATAGGCGAAACTTAAATCAATAAATGGGTTCTTTTAATGATCAGCTTGAACTTTGCATAGAATCTTCAACACAATCTGTTTTTGAACTAGTTAAGCATTCAGCAGTTGTTAGTTCTTGTCCGAATAAATCATCTTTTAATTCAAAGTGGTATGACGAAGAGTGTAAAAAAAGCAGAAAAAAGTCCTTCCCTTACTTAAAGCTTTTCAGACAGTCTTCAAATGAAGCTTTCAAAAGACTCTACTTGCAACAAAATAAAATATATAAGGATTTATGCAGTTTCGAAAAGCAATTGTAGTTAAAGAAAGCTGCTAGGAATCTTTTAAACTGTAGGGATTCCAAGTCTTTTTGGTGCAAAGTGTGGATCTTAGGTGGAAGGAGCAAGTCATCGTCTTTGAGCGTAAGTGTAGATCAACTAGCAAACTATTTTGGAAACCTCTTGCTCTCAGACTCAAACCAAAACTCTTTAAGCTACGCCCTTCAATACATTTCGATACCTGAGCTAGACTCGCCTTTTACAATGCTTGAATTATTATCATCACTTAATAAAATGAAAAATAATAAGGCTGCGGGATTAGATGGAATCCCGATCGAGTTCTACAAGTTTTCGACCCCTGAGTTTCTGGAACGCATTTTAGCATTGCTAAATCAAATGTTCATTGACGAGATGTTTCCAAGTAGCTTTCGCTTGGCGAAAATATGTGCTATATTTAAAAAAGGTAATCTAAATCTTCTTGAGAATTACAGAGGTATATCCATTTTCTGTTCATTAAGAAAACTTTTTGCTCAGATCTTATACTGTAGACTTATAAGATGGGTTGACAGCAATAATATTATAACCTGTTTCAAAGCTAGTTTTCAGGCTTATCTCTCAACAATGGATCAAATATTTGCTCTTACAAGCATCGCAAGATGTTTTATCGATAAAAAGAAACCATTGTACACTTTTTTTGTTTTCAAAGCTGCTTTTGATATTATCAATAGGCATTCACTATTATATAAGCTTTCAACTATTGGTGTATCAACAAAGTTCATTAAAGTCTATGAACAGCTTCTTTTGAACACGTCTGCAACTGTATGCAATGGTGAACACCAGTTTAAAGCTTTCCGATCAGAAACAGGTGTCCCACAAGACTGCGTTTTGAGTCCGTTGATGTTCACCTTTTATATAAATGATATTGAAAATTACTTACCAGGAGGTGTAACCTTTGGCGATTTGTCAATAAAGCTCCTGCTCAACGCGGATGACCTGGAGATCTTTTCAGACAATCCTATGACGCTTCAACTCCAAATAAATAGACTGAAACTGTTTTGTGATACATGGGATCTTAAAATAATATTAATAAATCTAAAATAATGATCTTCAGAACTCAAAACCGATCTGATAACCTTACAAGGAACTGGAATTTAGATGGTCAAAATATTGAGGTAGTTAGTGAGTTTAAGTATCTAGGCCAAATTATAACTCACAATCTAAGTATAAAAAGCCCATATTAAAGAAAAACTTTCCGTAGCAAAATCAGCAATTAATACCTTGTGGTAAAATTTTTTTACTAATAAATTTGTTGACTCTACGTCAAAGTTTAAAGTTTTTAATGCAACGGTTAAGAGATGTCTTTGTTATGGCACTGAAGTTTATGGGTACCAATTTTTTGAGGAAATTGAAAGTATACAAAGATACTTTTTCAGGCGAATTTTCCGGTTGCCTTTTAATAACCCCAATTACGCAAAATATGTTGAATCTGGTCTACCACAAGTTTATGTGAGGAGTTTGAAAGCCAATGCAGAATATCTCACGAAAGTAATGCATAGATTTGATAGCAATTTACATAAAAGAATTCTACTGTTATCACTCCGCTGTGGTTATTCACCTTTTAGAAAGTGGAACGCGCTCGCGTCGGCTCCAAGCGTCTCTTTAGATCTGAATGTAAGCAACAGAGAAAAGTGGACAAACATCTTTTATGATTTAATATCGGTGGTAGATGATTAAATCTATCAACAACAATTAGAAAGGGTAACAAATTCCACCTCTAGGGTTACGTATAGACGTTTGAATCTGAGCTTGCGTGATAATAATTATTTCAGGGAGGAACTTTCAACCTCAGATATGAGTTTAATCTTTAAGGTTCAAACTGAAACCCTTGAACTTAATTATAGGCCACACAGAACAGATTTAGACGCTATATGTTTTCTATGCAACCTTAACCAAATTGAAGACGTACGCCACTTCATTGCAATATGTCCTATTCTTCAAGAAATACGCAGGCTTTATTTTAGCAAAAGCTTCTTGTCTTTCGATGAGCTTATCAGTATTTTAAATGGTGAGAGAGGTTGGAAACTACTACTACTACAGCAGCAGAGCCATCTGGTAGTCGAAGAATATCTAATGAAGATGGTTCATGTACCAACTATAATCATCATACAGTATAGCATAGCGTTGCCGTCTGCCAAAAAAATATATTTTTTTTAATTTTCTGCTATAACATTAGGGGGCTTAAAAACAAATTACTTAAGCCTGATTTTTTTAAACTTATTCAAAAATACGATATAATTATTTTATTAGAAACTTTTTTAGAAGAAGGAAAAGAATTGCAATATTATGAATATTTTGAAAATGTTAACATTAAATGTATTCCGGTTATTAGAAATAACAGACTCGGGAGTGCTAGTGGTGGAATATTATGTGGCTACAAAAATAAACGCTCAGAAAATAGTATTAATAATTTAACTTTAAGGAACTATAGCAACACAATGGATGTAGAATGTGATTCAAAATATTTTCATATTATTCCTGTATATGTGAACTTTAATTCCTGGGAGTATATTATTCAATTACAAGTACGAGAACCACATGATCATTGGTGACTTTAACGGTCGTATAGGTAATTTCCAAAACTCTCCTGTTCTAAATAATGGTCAGTTTACTGATATAAGAAACTCACTGGATAATTGCTTGAACACAAACGGCAAATTACTGATAGAGTTGTTCGAAGACTTTGGTTTTTTTATCTAAATGGAGTATCAAATGGTGATTCCAGGGGCGATTATACTTTTATATCTTCCCAAGGCTGTTCTGTAATTGATTTTTGTATTGTGAAGGGCGATTGGATTGATATGATTAAAAATGTTGAGGTATATCCCGCAAACTATTCAACCCATCTGCCTATTGTAGTGTCGTGCAAATGAACGCCTCAAGATATCCACAACAGAGCTGAAATATCTAATGCTCTTAAGAAACTAAAATGGGTCGAAAGTAAGGCTAGTTTGTATAGGCGAAACTTAAATCAATAAATGGGTTCTTTTAATGATCAGCTTGAACTTTGCATAGAATCTTCAACACAATCTGTTTTTGAACTAGTTAAGCATTCAGCAGTTGTTAGTTCTTGTCCGAATATATCATCTTTTAATTCAAATTGGTATGACGAAGAGTGTAAAAAAAGCAGAAAAAAGTCCTTCCCTTACTTAAAGCTTTTCAGACAGTCTTCAAATGAAGCTTTCAAAAGACTCTACTTGCAACAAAATAAAATATATAAGGATTTATGCAGTTTCGAAAAGCAATTGTAGTTAAAGAAAGCTGCTAGGAATCTTTTAAACTGTAGGGATTCCAAGTCTTTTTGGTGCAAAATGTGGATCTTAGGTGGAAGGAGCAAGTCATCGTCTTTGAGCGTAAGTGTAGATCAACTAGCAAACTATTTTGGAAACCTCTTGCTCTCAGACTCAAACCAAAACTCTTTAAGCTACGCCCTTCAATACATTTCGATACCTGAGCTAGACTCGCCTTTTACAATGCTTGAATTATTATCATCACTTAATAAAATGAAAAATAATAAGGCTGCGGGATTAGATGGAATCCCGATCGAGTTCTACAAGTTTTCGACCCCTGAGTTTCTGGAACGCATTTTAGCATTGCTAGATCAAATGTTCATTGACGAGATGTTTCCAAGTAGCTTTCGCTTGGCGAAAATATGTGCTATATTTAAAAAAGGTAATCTAAATCTTCTTGAGAATTACAGAGGTATATCCATTTTCTGTTCATTAAGAAAACTTTTTGCTCAGATCTTATACTGTAGACTTATAAGATGGGTTGACAGCAATAATATTATAACCTGTTTCAAAGCTAGTTTTCAGGCTTATCTCTCAACAATGGATCAAATATTTGCTCTTACAAGCATCGCAAGATGTTTTATCGATAAAAAGAAACCATTGTACACTTTTTTTGTTTTCAAAGCTGCTTTTGATATTATCAGTAGGCATTCACTATTATATAAGCTTTCAACTATTGGTGTATCAACAAAGTTCATTAAAGTCTATGAACAGCTTCTTTTGAACACGTCTGCAACTGTATGCAATGGTGAACACCAGTTTAAAGCTTTCCGATCAGAAACAGGTGTCCCACAAGACTGCGTTTTGAGTCCGTTGATGTTCACCTTTTATATAAATGATATTGAAACTTACTTACCAGGAGGTGTAACCTTTGGCGATTTGTCAATAAAGCTCCTGCTCAACGCGGATGACCTGGAGATCTTTTCAGACAATCCTATGACGCTTCAACTCCAAATTAATAGGCTGAAACTGTTTTGTGATACATGGGATCTTAAAATAATATTAATAAATCTAAAATAATGATCTTCAGAACTCAAAACCGATCTGATAACCTTACAAGGAACTGGAATTTAGATGGTCAAAATATTGAGGTAGTTAGTGAGTTTAAGTATCTAGGCCAAATTATAACTCACAATCTAAGTATAAAAAGCCCATATTAAAGAAAAACTTTCCGTAGCAAAATCAGCAATTAATACCTTGTGGTAAAATTTTTTTACTAATAAATTTGTTGACTCTACGTCAAAGTTTAAAGTTTTTAATGCAACGGTTAAGAGATGTCTTTGTTATGGCACTGAAGTTTATGGGTACCAATTTTTTGAGGAAATTGAAAGTATACAAAGATACTTTTTCAGACGAATTTTCCGGTTGCCTTTTAATAACCCCAATTACGCAAAATATGTTAAATCTGGTCTACCACAAGTTTATGTGAGGAGTTTGAAAGCCAATGCAGAATATCTCACGAAAGTAATGCATAGATTTGATAGCAATTTACATAAAAGAATTCTACTGTTATCACTCCGCTGTGGTTATTCACCTTTTAGAAAGTGGAACGCGCTCGCGTCGGCTACAAGCGTCTCTTTAGATCTTGAATGTAAGCAACAGAGAAAAGTGGACAAACATCTTTTATGATTTAATATCGGTGGTAGATGATTAAATCTATCAACAACAATTAGAAAGGGTAACAAATTCCACCTCTAGGGTTACGTATAGACGTTTGAATCTGAGCTTGCGTGATAATAATTATTTTAGGGAGGAACTTTCAACCTCAGATATGAGTTTAATCTTTAAGGTTCAAACTGAAACCCTTGAACTTAATTATAGGCCACATAGAACAGATTTAGACGCTATATGTTCTCTATGCAACCTTAACCAAATTGAAGACGTACGCCACTTCATTGCAATATGTCCTATTCTTCGAGAAATACGCAGGCTTTATTTTAGCAAAAGCTTCTTGTCTTTCGATGAGCTTATCAGTATTTTAAATGGTGAGAGAGGTTGGAAACTACTTGTGCGATTTGTTTCACACGCAAACAATTACATATATATACAAATATATACAAATACATATATATTATATTTGAATTTTTTTTGACTTGACTATTCTTAGTTATTTTATACAAAAAGACCATTTTTTTTAGCTAAACTAGAAGCCCAAGTATGCCATCTCTAACTTTTCATTTACGTTTTCTTTTTTTGCTCGTCTTATTGCAGTTCTTTGACTTTTTGAACGTAATCCGTAATATCTTGTGTAAATATTAAATAATTCGAAACTCCTACATAAAATAATCATTGTTTTTGCTTAAATATAAATATAAAAATTATGTTTTATAAAGGTACTTATTTCTGTTAATCTATTTCCGTTAATTTATTTCTGTTAATTTATTTTTGTTAGTATATATTTGTACCATCAGATTTTAATTGTATAAACTGTTTAACTTTATTCAATCTCTTAAAAAATAAAACTTAATCGATATCTTATACGGCAGACGGCTTATATGCCATGCTTAATTTTTTATTTGAATTAAATATTATATGTTATATATTATATGTTATACTGATTAAGCTGCTTAGAAGGTATTTAAGTAGCAGAGCTCTCTCTCAAGTTACTAAATTCTACCTTTATAAGACCCTTATCTTTCCTGTACTGCTCTTTGGTGCAGGCGCATGGGCATTGTCAAAAGTTGATGAAGATGATTTAATTTTATTTAAGACATACACAAATTCTTCTTTATTATCATCATCATCGGCGCGACAACCGGGTTCCGATTTATTCCTCATTCAACAAGATTTTCCATACATCTCCAGTTTTGCATACCAAGGCTTCGGGTGTCCTGGTCCACGCCTTAATCAACTTCGATATTTGAGATTCGAGTTTTCCATCCACAGTATTTTATTGTTTCGCCGGTTATAGCACTCATGTATCTATTGACACACTTAGTGCACAAACTAAAGCTATAGATACTCATACAGCCTTATTAATAAAAAACGCTCATAAAACCCTTCTTCCACGAGAGAACAAAACCATGAAATAAGAGTTAAGCTACGGGTTTAAATGTTCCATTAATAAAAACAAAGTATAAGTGAAAAATTAAGGTTACGTTTACCAGAAATCCCTAAGGAAATCTACTACAATAAGTAAGATGCCTGTTTGCTTAAATGAAATTTTAACTGATAAAAGCCATAACTTTCAAATCCGTAGGAATGTGCCAACCTTATGTATCCCCATTCAGGAAATTTTGAACAATTTCTATGGGTTTCTTCATATATTCTCTACATTTCTTCCTGAAATCCTCCTCTTACCCTAGTCTAGCAGATATTATTAATTCTGTTCAAAATATAATTTGCAATCTTTCCTTTAATCTTTTTAATTTCAGAGTATTTTTTTTTCTTATTTCTTCGCTAAACCAACTTTTTCAGTGGTTTAGCTTAGTAAATTACACTAAGCATGCATTTTGTTTTATTGATAACTTTTTGCGCTTAGTCCATTAAATAAATCCCTACTTTTCGCTATTCTACGTTTATTAATTTGGCTGATATAGTTCAATCAGGCACTGAAGGTATATGACATAAAAAGAATACTTACATGCCACGTTCAGTTCATATATAGATTGTAAATATTCCAAAACCCTTGAAGTGCGTAGACATTATACTGATTAAGCTGCTTAGAAGATAATTTTTTAATTTGCCAAATGGTGACCAGCGACCGCACTTTTTTGTGGCTAAAAATTGACTGACTCGTTTTTCTCTGGCCTCTCCATACTTTCTTCTAAGGGGAAGTTTTCTTGTTCTGTTTTTACCTGTGTTGAACCAGGGAAAGGATTATTTTCTTCTCTCGTGCAATGTCATTCAACCATCCGACTTTATTCACCGTCCCGGTGAATTCTAAAGATGGTTCTTCTATTTACTCCTACACCACACAGGTACTATCCACACAGTTATTTACCACATAGCTATCTTATCACAATACAGGTGTCCTCACACAGATGTCCACCTAGCCAGAGGTGGGAGTTATATTCGAGTTTAGGGCATATAAACGCTTTATAAATTATAGCCAGGTCAGAAGGGGAAAAATACTTCTTGCACCGAAACAGAAACCTAAGCACTTGCAGCATTTTCGATAAGAGAGCTTCATGCCAAACTCTATCAAATGCGTTGGAGATATCACGAGCAATAATCTTACTTTCACCAGACAATGTAAAAATTTGTTCCACTGTTCGGTGAGATATACCATCAGGTCACCAGTGGAACGGTTGCTGCGGAAGCCATACTGACGGTCATGAAGAAGCTTTCGATCTTTTAGATATTCCTTAAGGTGACGGTTAATCAGCGTTTCCATGACCTTAGAAAGAAGAGATGTTAGTGCTATTGGTCGGTAGGCGGAGGGGGGGGGGTCACCTTTCTTAGGGACAGGCTGACAAATGCTGTTTTCCATCTTCTAGGAAAGATCCCAGAAGAGTTGGAGCGATAGAAAAGCTTACGCAGTGGCTTTGGAACCGAAGATGTTTGAGGAGTTTTTAATATTTCTTACAAATGACCAAACATTTGTACTGCCTTTGGGACAGAATTTTTTGGCGTAATTTTTGGTCATGCAAAAATTTGGTTCTTTCAATAACGGAGTTACAGGAGTTCCTTGCTTGTTTGTGCTTTTTCCGATTTTCCTCTAAGGGGTTGGCTTTGTAAGATCGGAAAGTTACTTCTTTGAGCCTGATAGCCTATTTACACTCAGAGTTAAAGCAGGACTTTTCTTTAGGCTTGATGCTTTTTATTCTGTTAGGAATAAAAGCACGCATCCCTAGAATAATCACATTTGTGATCATTTCAGCACTGGCATCAATGTCACTATCGAGGAAGCATAGTGACCAGTTAAAGTTTCGGAAAAAAATATTCAGGCCGTCCTAGTTGGCTTTCTCGTTTTGCCAAACGGTACTGGTGGGAGATAGGAGGAGGATGAGAATTTAGCTGAAATGACACAATGGTCCGAAGTGCCAAATGCAAAAGTTACACTAATGGTATATTTATCAGGATGAGAAGTAAGAAACAGGTCAAGAGTATGGGCGGCTTGCCCAGCAACATCCGGTATATGCCTTGGCACATCGATCAGTTGGGTAAGGTGATGCAACGTGGCAAAGAGCTCGACAAACCTTCCTTCGGGTGTTGCCTGAATAGAATAGCGGAGCCAATTGGAATTGTATACATTGAAATCGCCCGCAACAACGATTTCAGTGCGAGGACAAAGGGGAACAATTTTTGAGATGGAATCAGACAGCGCATCAAACTCGTTACAAGTCGAACCCATGTCGAGATTTGGACTCCTTTAAATAAAACAATTATGAATAACATGCTTGCAGACAGTGAATTTGAGCCACAAGAAGTTAAAGTCCGTGTTGGAACATTGCCCATATTGGGGAAGGCTCTGGCAAGCAATGTAATTCCTAACATAGACGAAGAGACCATGATATGAGAAAAAAGAAGTGGCACCAAGCTATACCCATGTAGAGCAAATACTGATAAATCAGTATTTATTGACTGACTAATAAAGGGTCCGCCATCTAACGTTTTTTTTCAACTGGTGCTTATTTCGTGAATGGTAACACTTAGCTCATGTCTGATTTGAGAGATAATTAGTTTTATCCTTCCGCTGAACGAATATGGTTGTGTATACGCTAGAACAACGCTGTTAATGTTGCAGAATGTGTGCGAAAATTGCGTACGGATTTTGGAAGAAGAGAAGCACCGTCAGCTCCGTGTGTTCGTTATCTTGTGACACCGTTGGACTATTATTTGTGGGATGCCGTGGAAGATAAGTGTTACGCCGACAAGCCAGAGACAATTGACGCTTTAAAATACAATATTCGTGAAGCCATTTGTGAAAAACAGCTGCACACAATCGATAATGTGCTTTAAAATTGGACCGTGTCGTGCAAATGAACGCCTCAAGATATCCACAACAGAGCTGAAATATCTAATGCTCTTAAGAAACTAAAATGGGTCAAAAGTAAGGCTAGTTTATATAGGCGAAATTTAAATCAATAAATGGGTTCTTTTAATGATCAGCTTGAACTTTGCATAGAATCTTCAACACAATCTGTTTTTGAACTAGTTAAGCATTCAGCAGTTGTTAGTTCTTGTCCGAATAAATCATCTTTTAATTCAAAGTGGTATGACGAAGAGTGTAAAAAAAGCAGAAAAAAGTCCTTCCCTTACTTAAAGCTTTTCAGACAGTCTTCAAATGAAGCTTTCAAAAGACTCTACTTGCAACAAAATAAAATATATAAGGATTTATGCAGTTTCGAAAAGCAATTGTAGTTAAAGAAAGCTGCTAGGAATCTTTTAAACTGTAGGGATTCCAAGTCTTTTTGGTGCAAAGTGTGGATCTTAGGTGGAAGGAGCAAGTCATCGTCTTTGAGCGTAAGTGTAGATCAACTAGCAAACTATTTTGGAAACCTCTTGCTCTCAGACTCAAACCAAAACTCTTTAAGCTACGCCCTTCAATACATTTCGATACCTGAGCTAGACTCGCCTTTTACAATGCTTGAATTATTATCATCACTTAATAAAATGAAAAATAATAAGGCTGCGGGATTAGATGGAATCCCGATCGAGTTCTACAAGTTTTCGACCCCTGAGTTTCTGGAACGCATTTTAGCATTGCTAAATCAAATGTTCATTGACGAGATGTTTCCAAGTAGCTTTCGCTTGGCGAAAATATGTGCTATATTTAAAAAAGGTAATCTAAATCTTCTTGAGAATTACAGAGGTATATCCATTTTCTGTTCATTAAGAAAACTTTTTGCTCAGATCTTATACTGTAGACTTATAAGATGGGTTGACAGCAATAATATTATAACCTGTTTCAAAGCTAGTTTTCAGGCTTATCTCTCAACAATGGATCAAATATTTGCTCTTGCAAGCATCGCAAGATGTTTTATCGATAAAAAGAAACCATTGTACACTTTTTTTGTTTTCAAAGCTGCTTTTGATATTATCAATAGGCATTCACTATTATATAAGCTTTCAACTATTGGTGTATCAACAAAGTTCATTAAAGTCTATGAACAGCTTCTTTTGAACACGTCTGCAACTGTATGCAATGGTGAACACCAGTTTAAAGTTTTCCGATCAGAAACAGGTGTCCCACAAGACTGCGTTTTGAGTCCGTTGATGTTCACCTTTTATATAAATGATATTGAAAATTACTTACCAGGAGGTGTAACCTTTGGCGATTTGTCAATAAAGCTCCTGCTCAACGCGGATGACCTGGAGATCTTTTCAGACAATCCTATGACGCTTCAACTCCAAATAAATAGGCTGAAACTGTTTTGTGATACATGGGATCTTAAAATAATATTAATAAATCTAAAATAATGATCTTCAGAACTCAAAACCGATCTGATAACCTTACAAGGAACTGGAATTTAGATGGTCAAAATATTGAGGTAGTTAGTGAGTTTAAGTATCTAGGCCAAATTATAACTCACAATCTAAGTATAAAAAGTCCATATTAAAGAAAAACTTTCCGTAGCAAAATCAGCAATTAATACCTTGTGGTAAAATTTTTTTACTAATAAATTTGTTGACTCTACGTCAAAGTTTAAAGTTTTTAATGCAACGGTTAAGAGATGTCTTTGTTATGGCACTGAAGTTTATGGGTACCAATTTTTTGAGGAAATTGAAAGTATACAAAGATACTTTTTCAGACGAATTTTCCGGTTGCCTTTTAATAACCCCAATTACGCAAAATATGTTGAATCTGGTCTACCACAAGTTTATGTGAGGAGTTTGAAAGCCAATGCAGAATATCTCACGAAAGTAATGCATAGATTTGATAGCAATTTACATAAAAGAATTCTACTGTTATCACTCCGCTGTGGTTATTCACCTTTTAGAAAGTGGAACGCGCTCGCGTCGGCTCCAAGCGTCTCTTTAGATCTGAATGTAAGCAACAGAGAAAAGTGGACAAACATCTTTTATGATTTAATATCGGTGGTAGATGATTAAATCTATCAACAACAATTAGAAAGGGTAACAAATTCCACCTCTAGGGTTACGTATAGACGTTTGAATCTGAGCTTGCGTGATAATAATTATTTTAGGGAGGAACTTTCAACCTCAGATATGAGTTTAATCTTTAAGGTTCAAACTGAAACCCTTGAACTTAATTATAGGCCACACAGAACAGATTTAGACGCTATATGTTCTCTATGCAACCTTAACCAAATTGAAGACGTACGCCACTTCATTGCAATATGTCCTATTCTTCAAGAAATACGCAGGCTTTATTTTAGCAAAAGCTTCTTGTCTTTCGATGAGCTTATCAGTATTTTAAATGGTGAGAGAGGTTGGAAACTACTTGTGCGATTTGTTTCACACGCAAACAATTACAGGAATTTATATTTGAATTTTTTTTGACTTGACTATTCTTAGTTATTTTATACAAAA
Source organism: Platycheirus rosarum (assembly GCA_963971375.1). Lineage (NCBI taxonomy): Eukaryota > Metazoa > Arthropoda > Insecta > Diptera > Syrphidae > Platycheirus > Platycheirus rosarum. The sequence continues at coordinate 104,979,010 of OZ020507.1, forward strand.
AGACCATTTTTTTTAGCTAAACTAGAAGCCCAAGTATGCCATCTCTAACTTTTCATTTACGTTTTCTTTTTTTTGCTCGTCTTATTGCAGTTCTTTGACTTTTTGAACGTAATCCGTAATATCTTGTGTAAATATTAAATAATTCGAAACTCCTACATAAAATAATCATTGTTTTTTGCTTAAATATAAATATAAAAATTGTGTTTTATAAAGGTACTTATTTCTGTTAATCTATTTCCGTTAATTTATTTCTGTTAATTTATTTTTGTTAGTATATATTTGTACCATCAGATTTTAATTGTATAAACTGTTTAACTTTATTCAATCTCTTAAAAAATAAAACTTAATCGATATCTTATACGGCAGACGGCTTATATGCCATGCTTAATTTTTTATTTGAATTAAATATTATATGTTATATATTATATGTTATACTGATTAAGCTGCTTAGAAGGTATTTAAGTAGCAGAGCTCTCTCTTAAGTTACTAAATTCTACCTTTATAAGACCCTTATCTTTCCTGTACTGCTCTTTGGTGCAGGCGCATGGGCATTGTCAAAAGTTGATGAAGATGATTTAATTTTATTTAAGACATACACAAATTCTTCTTTATTATCATCATCATCGGCGCGACAACCGGGTTCCGATTTATTCCTCATTCAACAAGATTTTCCATACATCTCCAGTTTTGCATACCAAGGCTTCGGGTGTCCTGGTCCACGCCTTAATCAACTTCGATATTTGAGATTCGAGTTTTCCATCCAACAGTATTTTATTGTTTCGCCGGTTATAGCACTCATGTATCTATTGACACACTTAGTGCACAAACTAAAGCTATAGATACTCATACAGCCTTATTAATAAAAAACGCTCATAAAACCCTTCTTCCACGAGAGAACAAAACCATGAAATAAGAGTTAAGCTACGGGTTTAAATGTTCCATTAATAAAAACAAAGTATAAGTGAAAAATTAAGGTTACGTTTACCAGAAATCCCTAAGGAAATCTACTACAATAAGTAAGATGCCTGTTTGCTTAAATGAAATTTTAACTGATAAAAGCCATAACTTTCAAATCCGTAGGAATGTGCCAACCTTATGTATCCCCATTCAGGAAATTTTGAACAATTTCTATGGGTTTCTTCATATATTCTCTACATTTCTTCCTGAAATCCTCCTCTTACCCTAGTCTAGCAGATATTATTAATTCTGTTCAAAATATAATTTGCAATCTTTCCTTCAATCCTTTTAATTTCAGAGTATTTTTTTTTCTTATTTCTTCGCTAAACCAACTTTTTCAGTGGTTTAGCTTAGTAAATTACACTAAGCATGCATTTTGTTTTATTGATAACTTTTTGCGCTTAGTCCATTAAATAAATCCTAACTTTTCGCTATTCTACGTTTATTAATTTGGCTGATATAGTTCAATCAGGCACTGAAGGTATATGACATAAAAAGAATACTTACATGCCACGTTCAGTTCATATATAGATTGTAAATATTCCAAAACCCTTGAAGTGCGTAGACATTATACTGATTAAGCTGCTTAGAAGATAATTTTTTAATTTGCCAAATGGTGACCAGCGACCGCACTTTTTTGTGGCTAAAAATTGACTGACTCGTTTTTCTCTGGCCTCTCCATACTTTCTTCTAAGGGGAAGTTTTTTTGTTCTGTTTTTACCTGTGTTGAACCAGGGAAAGGATTATTTTCTTCTCTCGTGCAATGTCATTCAACCATCCGACTTTATTCACCGTCCCGGTGAATTCTAAAGATGGTTCTTCTATTTACTCCTACACCACACAGGTACTATCCACACAGTTATTTACCACATAGCTATCTTATCACAATACAGGTGTCCTCACACAGATGTCCACCTAGCCAGAGGTGGGAGTTATATTCGAGTTTAGGGCATATAAACGCTTTATAAATTATAGCCAGGTCAGAAGGGGAAAAATACTTCTTGCACCGAAACAGAAACCTAAGCACTTGCAGCATTTTCGATAAGAGAGCTTCATGCCAAACTCTATCAAATGCGTTGGAGATATCACGAGCAATAATCTTACTTTCACCAGACAATGTAAAAATTTGTTCCACTGTTCGGTGAGATATACCATCAGGTCACCAGTGGAACGGTTGCTGCGGAAGCCATACTGACGGTCATGAAGAAGCTTTCGATCTTTTAGATATTCCTTAAGCTGACGGTTAATCAGCGTTTCCATGACCTTAGAAAGAAGAGATGTTAGTGCTATGGGTCGGTAGGCGGAGGGGGGGGGGTCACCTTTCTTAGGGACAGGCTGACAAATGCTGTTTTCCATCTTCTAGGAAAGATTCCAGAAGAGTTGGAGCGATAGAAAAGCTTACGCAGTGGCTTTGGAACCGAAGATGTTTGAGGAGTTTTTAATATTTCTTACAAATGACCAAACATTTGTACTGCCTTTGGGACAGAATTTTTTGGCGTAATTTTTGGTCATGCAAAAATTTGGTTCTTTCAATAACGGAGTTACAGGAGTTCCTTGCTTGTTTGTGCTTTTTCCGATTTTCCTCTAAGGGGTTGGCTTTGTAAGATCGGAAAGTTACTTCTTTGAGCCTGATAGCCTATTTACACTCAGAGTTAAAGCAGGACTTTTCTTTAGGCTTGATGCTTTTTATTCTGTTAGGAATAAAAGCACGCATCCCTAGAATAATCACATTTGTGATCATTTCAGCACTGGCATCAATGTCACTATCGAGGAAGCATAGTGACCAGTTAAAGTTTCGGAAAAAAATATTCAGGCCGTCCTAGTTGGCTTTCTCGTTTTGCCAAACGGTACTGGTGGGAGATAGGAGGAGGATGAGAATTTAGCTGAAATGACACAATGGTCCGAAGTGCCAAATGCAAAAGTTACACTAATGGTATATTTATCAGGATGAGAAGTAAGAAACAGGTCAAGAGTATGGGCGGCTTGCCCAGCAACATCCGGTATATGCCTTGGCACATCGATCAGTTGGGTAAGGTGATGCAACGTGGCAAAGAGCTCGACAAACCTTCCTTCGGGTGTTGCCTGAATAGAATAGCGGAGCCAATTGGAATTGTATACATTGAAATCGCCCGCAACAACGATTTCAGTGCGAGGACAAAGGGGAACAATTTTTGAGATGGAATCAGACAGCGCATCAAACTCGTTACAAGTCGAACCCATGTCGAGATTTGGACTCCTTTAAATAAAACAATTATGAATAACATGCTTGCAGACAGTGAATTTGAGCCACAAGAAGTTAAAGTCCGTGTTGGAACATTGCCCATATTGGGGAAGGCTCTGGCAAGCAATGTAATTCCTAACATAGACGAAGAGACCATGATATGAGAAAAAAGAAGTGGCACCAAGCTATACCCATGTAGAGCAAATACTGATAAATCAGTATTTATTGACTGACTAATAAAGGGTCCGCCATCTAACGTTTTTTTTCAACTGGTGCTTATTTCGTGAATGGTAACACTTAGCTCATGTCTGATTTGAGAGATAATTAGTTTTATCCTTCCGCTGAACGAATATGGTTGTGTATACGCTAGAACAACGCTGGTAATGTTGCAGAATGTGTGCGAAAATTGCGTACGGATTTTGGAAGAAGAGAAGCACCGTCAGCTCCGTGTGTTCGTTATCTTTTGACACCGTTGGACTATTATTTGTGGGATGCCGTGGAAGATAAGTGTTACGCCGACAAGCCAGAGACAATTGACGCTTTAAAATACAATATTCGTGAAGCCATTTGTGAAAAACAGCTGCACACAATCGATAATGTGCTTTAAAATTGGACCGTGTCGTGCAAATGAACGCCTCAAGATATCCACAACAGAGCTGAAATATCTAATGCTCTTAAGAAACTAAAATGGGTCAAAAGTAAGGCTAGTTTATATAGGCGAAATTTAAATCAATAAATGGGTTCTTTTAATGATCAGCTTGAACTTTGCATAGAATCTTCAACACAATCTGTTTTTGAACTAGTTAAGCATTCAGCAGTTGTTAGTTCTTGTCCGAATAAATCATCTTTTAATTCAAAGTGGTATGACGAAGAGTGTAAAAAAAGCAGAAAAAAGTCCTTCCCTTACTTAAAGCTTTTCAGACAGTCTTCAAATGAAGCTTTCAAAAGACTCTACTTGCAACAAAATAAAATATATAAGGATTTATGCAGTTTCGAAAAGCAATTGTAGTTAAAGAAAGCTGCTAGGAATCTTTTAAACTGTAGGGATTCCAAGTCTTTTTGGTGCAAAGTGTGGATCTTAGGTGGAAGGAGCAAGTCATCGTCTTTGAGCGTAAGTGTAGATCAACTAGCAAACTATTTTGGAAACCTCTTGCTCTCAGACTCAAACCAAAACTCTTTAAGCTACGCCCTTCAATACATTTCGATACCTGAGCTAGACTCGCCTTTTACAATGCTTGAATTATTATCATCACTTAATAAAATGAAAAATAATAAGGCTGCGGGATTAGATGGAATCCCGATCGAGTTCTACAAGTTTTCGACCCCTGAGTTTCTGGAACGCATTTTAGCATTGCTAAATCAAATGTTCATTGACGAGATGTTTCCAAGTAGCTTTCGCTTGGCGAAAATATGTGCTATATTTAAAAAAGGTAATCTAAATCTTCTTGAGAATTACAGAGGTATATCCATTTTCTGTTCATTAAGAAAACTTTTTGCTCAGATCTTATACTGTAGACTTATAAGATGGGTTGACAGCAATAATATTATAACCTGTTTCAAAGCTAGTTTTCAGGCTTATCTCTCAACAATGGATCAAATATTTGCTCTTGCAAGCATCGCAAGATGTTTTATCGATAAAAAGAAACCATTGTACACTTTTTTTGTTTTCAAAGCTGCTTTTGATATTATCAATAGGCATTCACTATTATATAAGCTTTCAACTATTGGTGTATCAACAAAGTTCATTAAAGTCTATGAACAGCTTCTTTTGAACACGTCTGCAACTGTATGCAATGGTGAACACCAGTTTAAAGTTTTCCGATCAGAAACAGGTGTCCCACAAGACTGCGTTTTGAGTCCGTTGATGTTCACCTTTTATATAAATGATATTGAAAATTACTTACCAGGAGGTGTAACCTTTGGCGATTTGTCAATAAAGCTCCTGCTCAACGCGGATGACCTGGAGATCTTTTCAGACAATCCTATGACGCTTCAACTCCAAATAAATAGGCTGAAACTGTTTTGTGATACATGGGATCTTAAAATAATATTAATAAATCTAAAATAATGATCTTCAGAACTCAAAACCGATCTGATAACCTTACAAGGAACTGGAATTTAGATGGTCAAAATATTGAGGTAGTTAGTGAGTTTAAGTATCTAGGCCAAATTATAACTCACAATCTAAGTATAAAAAGCCCATATTAAAGAAAAACTTTCCGTAGCAAAATCAGCAATTAATACCTTGTGGTAAAATTTTTTTACTAATAAATTTGTTGACTCTACGTCAAAGTTTAAAGTTTTTAATGCAACGGTTAAGAGATGTCTTTGTTATGGCACTGAAGTTTATGGGTACCAATTTTTTGAGGAAATTGAAAGTATACAAAGATACTTTTTCAGACGAATTTTCCGGTTGCCTTTTAATAACCCCAATTACGCAAAATATGTTGAATCTGGTCTACCACAAGTTTATGTGAGGAGTTTGAAAGCCAATGCAGAATATCTCACGAAAGTAATGCATAGATTTGATAGCAATTTACATAAAAGAATTCTACTGTTATCACTCCGCTGTGGTTATTCACCTTTTAGAAAGTGGAACGCGCTCGCGTCGGCTCCAAGCGTCTCTTTAGATCTGAATGTAAGCAACAGAGAAAAGTGGACAAACATCTTTTATGATTTAATATCGGTGGTAGATGATTAAATCTATCAACAACAATTAGAAAGGGTAACAAATTCCACCTCTAGGGTTACGTATAGACGTTTGAATCTGAGCTTGCGTGATAATAATTATTTTAGGGAGGAACTTTCAACCTCAGATATGAGTTTAATCTTTAAGGTTCAAACTGAAACCCTTGAACTTAATTATAGGCCACACAGAACAGATTTAGACGCTATATGTTCTCTATGCAACCTTAACCAAATTGAAGACGTACGCCACTTCATTGCAATATGTCCTATTCTTCAAGAAATACGCAGGCTTTATTTTAGCAAAAGCTTCTTGTCTTTCGATGAGCTTATCAGTATTTTAAATGGTGAGAGAGGTTGGAAACTACTTGTGCGATTTGTTTCACACGCAAACAATTACAGGAATTTATATTTGAATTTTTTTTGACTTGACTATTCTTAGTTATTTTATACAAAAAGACCATTTTTTTTAGCTAAACTAGAAGCCCAAGTATGCCATCTCTAACTTTTCATTTACGTTTTCTTTTTTTTGCTCGTCTTATTGCAGTTCTTTGACTTTTTGAACGTAATCCGTAATATCTTGTGTAAATATTAAATAATTCGAAACTCCTACATAAAATAATCATTGTTTTTTGCTTAAATATAAATATAAAAATTGTGTTTTATAAAGGTACTTATTTCTGTTAATCTATTTCCGTTAATTTATTTCTGTTAATTTATTTTTGTTAGTATATATTTGTACCATCAGATTTTAATTGTATAAACTGTTTAACTTTATTCAATCTCTTAAAAAATAAAACTTAATCGATATCTTATACGGCAGACGGCTTATATGCCATGCTTAATTTTTTATTTGAATTAAATATTATATGTTATATATTATATGTTATACTGATTAAGCTGCTTAGAAGGTATTTAAGTAGCAGAGCTCTCTCTTAAGTTACTAAATTCTACCTTTATAAGACCCTTATCTTTCCTGTACTGCTCTTTGGTGCAGGCGCATGGGCATTGTCAAAAGTTGATGAAGATGATTTAATTTTATTTAAGACATACACAAATTCTTCTTTATTATCATCATCATCGGCGCGACAACCGGGTTCCGATTTATTCCTCATTCAACAAGATTTTCCATACATCTCCAGTTTTGCATACCAAGGCTTCGGGTGTCCTGGTCCACGCCTTAATCAACTTCGATATTTGAGATTCGAGTTTTCCATCCAACAGTATTTTATTGTTTCGCCGGTTATAGCACTCATGTATCTATTGACACACTTAGTGCACAAACTAAAGCTATAGATACTCATACAGCCTTATTAATAAAAAACGCTCATAAAACCCTTCTTCCACGAGAGAACAAAACCATGAAATAAGAGTTAAGCTACGGGTTTAAATGTTCCATTAATAAAAACAAAGTATAAGTGAAAAATTAAGGTTACGTTTACCAGAAATCCCTAAGGAAATCTACTACAATAAGTAAGATGCCTGTTTGCTTAAATGAAATTTTAACTGATAAAAGCCATAACTTTCAAATCCGTAGGAATGTGCCAACCTTATGTATCCCCATTCAGGAAATTTTGAACAATTTCTATGGGTTTCTTCATATATTCTCTACATTTCTTCCTGAAATCCTCCTCTTACCCTAGTCTAGCAGATATTATTAATTCTGTTCAAAATATAATTTGCAATCTTTCCTTCAATCCTTTTAATTTCAGAGTATTTTTTTTTCTTATTTCTTCGCTAAACCAACTTTTTCAGTGGTTTAGCTTAGTAAATTACACTAAGCATGCATTTTGTTTTATTGATAACTTTTTGCGCTTAGTCCATTAAATAAATCCTAACTTTTCGCTATTCTACGTTTATTAATTTGGCTGATATAGTTCAATCAGGCACTGAAGGTATATGACATAAAAAGAATACTTACATGCCACGTTCAGTTCATATATAGATTGTAAATATTCCAAAACCCTTGAAGTGCGTAGACATTATACTGATTAAGCTGCTTAGAAGATAATTTTTTAATTTGCCAAATGGTGACCAGCGACCGCACTTTTTTGTGGCTAAAAATTGACTGACTCGTTTTTCTCTGGCCTCTCCATACTTTCTTCTAAGGGGAAGTTTTTTTGTTCTGTTTTTACCTGTGTTGAACCAGGGAAAGGATTATTTTCTTCTCTCGTGCAATGTCATTCAACCATCCGACTTTATTCACCGTCCCGGTGAATTCTAAAGATGGTTCTTCTATTTACTCCTACACCACACAGGTACTATCCACACAGTTATTTACCACATAGCTATCTTATCACAATACAGGTGTCCTCACACAGATGTCCACCTAGCCAGAGGTGGGAGTTATATTCGAGTTTAGGGCATATAAACGCTTTATAAATTATAGCCAGGTCAGAAGGGGAAAAATACTTCTTGCACCGAAACAGAAACCTAAGCACTTGCAGCATTTTCGATAAGAGAGCTTCATGCCAAACTCTATCAAATGCGTTGGAGATATCACGAGCAATAATCTTACTTTCACCAGACAATGTAAAAATTTGTTCCACTGTTCGGTGAGATATACCATCAGGTCACCAGTGGAACGGTTGCTGCGGAAGCCATACTGACGGTCATGAAGAAGCTTTCGATCTTTTAGATATTCCTTAAGCTGACGGTTAATCAGCGTTTCCATGACCTTAGAAAGAAGAGATGTTAGTGCTATGGGTCGGTAGGCGGAGGGGGGGGGGTCACCTTTCTTAGGGACAGGCTGACAAATGCTGTTTTCCATCTTCTAGGAAAGATTCCAGAAGAGTTGGAGCGATAGAAAAGCTTACGCAGTGGCTTTGGAACCGAAGATGTTTGAGGAGTTTTTAATATTTCTTACAAATGACCAAACATTTGTACTGCTTTTGGGACAGAATTTTTTGGCGTAATTTTTGGTCATGCAAAAATTTGGTTCTTTCAATAACGGAGTTACAGGAGTTCCTTGCTTGTTTGTGCTTTTTCCGATTTTCCTCTAAGGGGTTGGCTTTGTAAGATCGGAAAGTTACTTCTTTGAGCCTGATAGCCTATTTACACTCAGAGTTAAAGCAGGACTTTTCTTTAGGCTTGATGCTTTTTATTCTGTTAGGAATAAAAGCACGCATCCCTAGAATAATCACATTTGTGATCATTTCAGCACTGGCATCAATGTCACTATCGAGGAAGCATAGTGACCAGTTAAAGTTTCGGAAAAAAATATTCAGGCCGTCCTAGTTGGCTTTCTCGTTTTGCCAAACGGTACTGGTGGGAGATAGGAGGAGGATGAGAATTTAGCTGAAATGACACAATGGTCCGAAGTGCCAAATGCAAAAGTTACACTAATGGTATATTTATCAGGATGAGAAGTAAGAAACAGGTCAAGAGTATGGGCGGCTTGCCCAGCAACATCCGGTATATGCCTTGGCACATCGATCAGTTGGGTAAGGTGATGCAACGTGGCAAAGAGCTCGACAAACCTTCCTTCGGGTGTTGCCTGAATAGAATAGCGGAGCCAATTGGAATTGTATACATTGAAATCGCCCGCAACAACGATTTCAGTGCGAGGACAAAGGGGAACAATTTTTGAGATGGAATCAGACAGCGCATCAAACTCGTTACAAGTCGAACCCATGTCGAGATTTGGACTCCTTTAAATAAAACAATTATGAATAACATGCTTGCAGACAGTGAATTTGAGCCACAAGAAGTTAAAGTCCGTGTTGGAACATTGCCCATATTGGGGAAGGCTCTGGCAAGCAATGTAATTCCTAACATAGACGAAGAGACCATGATATGAGAAAAAAGAAGTGGCACCAAGCTATACCCATGTAGAGCAAATACTGATAAATCAGTATTTATTGACTGACTAATAAAGGGTCCGCCATCTAACGTTTTTTTTTCAACTGGTGCTTATTTCGTGAATGGTAACACTTAGCTCATGTCTGATTTGAGAGATAATTAGTTTTATCCTTCCGCTGAACGAATATGGTTGTGTATACGCTAGAACAACGCTGGTAATGTTGCAGAATGTGTGCGAAAATTGCGTACGGATTTTGGAAGAAGAGAAGCACCGTCAGCTCCGTGTGTTCGTTATCTTGTGACACCGTTGGACTATTATTTGTGGGGTGCCGTGGAAGATAAGTGTTACGCCGACAAGCCAGAGACAATTGACGCTTTAAAATACAATATTCGTGAAGCCATTTGTGAAAAACAGCTGCACACAATCGATAATGTGCTTTAAAATTGGACCGTGTCGTGCAAATGAACGCCTCAAGATATCCACAACAGAGCTGAAATATCTAATGCTCTTAAGAAACTAAAATGGGTCAAAAGTAAGGCTAGTTTGTATAGGCGAAACTTAAATCAATAAATGGGTTCTTTTAATGATCAGCTTGAACTTTGCATAGAATCTTCAACACAATCTGTTTTTGAACTAGTTAAGCATTCAGCAGTTGTTAGTTCTTGTCCGAATAAATCATCTTTTAATTCAAAGTGGTATGACGAAGAGTGTAAAAAAAGCAGAAAAAAGTCCTTCCCTTACTTAAAGCTTTTCAGACAGTCTTCAAATGAAGCTTTCAAAAGACTCTACTTGCAACAAAATAAAATATATAAGGATTTATGCAGTTTCGAAAAGCAATTGTAGTTAAAGAAAGCTGCTAGGAATCTTTTAAACTGTAGGGATTCCAAGTCTTTTTGGTGCAAAGTGTGGATCTTAGGTGGAAGGAGCAAGTCATCGTCTTTGAGCGTAAGTGTAGATCAACTAGCAAACTATTTTGGAAACCTCTTGCTCTCAGACTCAAACCAAAACTCTTTAAGCTACGCCCTTCAATACATTTCGATACCTGAGCTAGACTCGCCTTTTACAATGCTTGAATTATTATCATCACTTAATAAAATGAAAAATAATAAGGCTGCGGGATTAGATGGAATCCCGATCGAGTTCTACAAGTTTTCGACCCCTGAGTTTCTGGAACGCATTTTAGCATTGCTAAATCAAATGTTCATTGACGAGATGTTTCCAAGTAGCTTTCGCTTGGCGAAAATATGTGCTATATTTAAAAAAGGTAATCTAAATCTTCTTGAGAATTACAGAGGTATATCCATTTTCTGTTCATTAAGAAAACTTTTTGCTCAGATCTTATACTGTAGACTTATAAGATGGGTTGACAGCAATAATATTATAACCTGTTTCAAAGCTAGTTTTCAGGCTTATCTCTCAACAATGGATCAAATATTTGCTCTTGCAAGCATCGCAAGATGTTTTATCGATAAAAAGAAACCATTGTACACTTTTTTTGTTTTCAAAGCTGCTTTTGATATTATCAATAGGCATTCACTATTATATAAGCTTTCAACTATTGGTGTATCAACAAAGTTCATTAAAGTCTATGAACAGCTTCTTTTGAACACGTCTGCAACTGTATGCAATGGTGAACACCAGTTTAAAGTTTTCCGATCAGAAACAGGTGTCCCACAAGACTGCGTTTTGAGTCCGTTGATGTTCACCTTTTATATAAATGATATTGAAAATTACTTACCAGGAGGTGTAACCTTTGGCGATTTGTCAATAAAGCTCCTGCTCAACGCGGATGACCTGGAGATCTTTTCAGACAATCCTATGACGCTTCAACTCCAAATAAATAGGCTGAAACTGTTTTGTGATACATGGGATCTTAAAATAATATTAATAAATCTAAAATAATGATCTTCAGAACTCAAAACCGATCTGATAACCTTACAAGGAACTGGAATTTAGATGGTCAAAATATTGAGGTAGTTAGTGAGTTTAAGTATCTAGGCCAAATTATAACTCACAATCTAAGTATAAAAAGCCCATATTAAAGAAAAACTTTCCGTAGCAAAATCAGCAATTAATACCTTGTGGTAAAATTTTTTTACTAATAAATTTGTTGACTCTACGTCAAAGTTTAAAGTTTTTAATGCAACGGTTAAGAGATGTCTTTGTTATGGCACTGAAGTTTATGGGTACCAATTTTTTGAGGAAATTGAAAGTATACAAAGATACTTTTTCAGACGAATTTTCCGGTTGCCTTTTAATAACCCCAATTACGCAAAATATGTTGAATCTGGTCTACCACAAGTTTATGTGAGGAGTTTGAAAGCCAATGCAGAATATCTCACGAAAGTAATGCATAGATTTGATAGCAATTTACATAAAAGAATTCTACTGTTATCACTCCGCTGTGGTTATTCACCTTTTAGAAAGTGGAACGCGCTCGCGTCGGCTCCAAGCGTCTCTTTAGATCTGAATGTAAGCAACAGAGAAAAGTGGACAAACATCTTTTATGATTTAATATCGGTGGTAGATGATTAAATCTATCAACAACAATTAGAAAGGGTAACAAATTCCACCTCTAGGGTTACGTATAGACGTTTGAATCTGAGCTTGCGTGATAATAATTATTTTAGGGAGGAACTTTCAACCTCAGATATGAGTTTAATCTTTAAGGTTCAAACTGAAACCCTTGAACTTAATTATAGGCCACACAGAACAGATTTAGACGCTATATGTTCTCTATGCAACCTTAACCAAATTGAAGACGTACGCCACTTCATTGCAATATGTCCTATTCTTCAAGAAATACGCAGGCTTTATTTTAGCAAAAGCTTCTTGTCTTTCGATGAGCTTATCAGTATTTTAAATGGTGAGAGAGGTTGGAAACTACTTGTGCGATTTGTTTCACACGCAAACAATTACAGGAATTTATATTTGAATTTTTTTTGACTTGACTATTCTTAGTTATTTTATACAAAAAGACCATTTTTTTTAGCTAAACTAGAAGCCCAAGTATGCCATCTCTAACTTTTCATTTACGTTTTCTTTTTTTTGCTCGTCTTATTGCAGTTCTTTGACTTTTTGAACGTAATCCGTAATATCTTGTGTAAATATTAAATAATTCGAAACTCCTACATAAAATAATCATTGTTTTTGCTTAAATATAAATATAAAAATTGTGTTTTATAAAGGTACTTATTTCTGTTAATCTATTTCCGTTAATTTATTTCTGTTAATTTATTTTTGTTAGTATATATTTGTACCATCAGATTTTAATTGTATAAACTGTTTAACTTTATTCAATCTCTTAAAAAATAAAACTTAATCGATATCTTATACAGACGGCTTATATGCCATGCTTAATTTTTTATTTGAATTAAATATTATATGTTATATATTATATGTTATACTGATTAAGCTGCTTAGAAGGTATTTAAGTAGCAGAGCTCTCTCTCAAGTTACTAAATTCTACCTTTATAAGACCCTTATCTTTCCTGTACTGCTCTTTGGTGCAGGCGCATGGGCATTGTCAAAAGTTGATGAAGATGATTTAATTTTATTTAAGACATACACAAATTCTTCTTTATTATCATCATCATCGGCGCGACAACCGGGTTCCGATTTATTCCTCATTCAACAAGATTTTCCATACATCTCCAGTTTTGCATACCAAGGCTTCGGGTGTCCTGGTCCACGCCTTAATCAACTTCGATATTTGAGATTCGAGTTTTCCATCCACAGTATTTTATTGTTTCGCCGGTTATAGCACTCATGTATCTATTGACACACTTAGTGCACAAACTAAAGCTATAGATACTCATACAGCCTTATTAATAAAAAACGCTCATAAAACCCTTCTTCCACGAGAGAACAAAACCATGAAATAAGAGTTAAGCTACGGGTTTAAATGTTCCATTAATAAAAACAAAGTATAAGTGAAAAATTAAGGTTACGTTTACCAGAAATCCCTAAGGAAATCTACTACAATAAGTAAGATGCCTGTTTGCTTAAATGAAATTTTAACTGATAAAAGCCATAACTTTCAAATCCGTAGGAATGTGCCAACCTTATGTATCCCCATTCAGGAAATTTTGAACAATTTCTATGGGTTTCTTCATATATTCTCTAAATTTCTTCCTGAAATCCTCCTCTTACCCTAGTCTAGCAGATATTATTAATTCTGTTCAAAATATAATTTGCAATCTTTCCTTTAATCTTTTTAATTTCAGAGTATTTTTTTTCTTATTTCTTCGCTAAACCAACTTTTTCAGTGGTTTAGCTTAGTAAATTACACTAAGCATGCATTTTGTTTTATTGATAACTTTTTGCGCTTAGTCCATTAAATAAATCCTAACTTTTCGCTATTCTACGTTTATTAATTTGGCTGATATAGTTCAATCAGGCACTGAAGGTATATGACATAAAAAGAATACTTACATGCCACGTTCAGTTCATATATAGATTGTAAATATTCCAAAACCCTTGAAGTGCGTAGACATTATACTGATTAAGCTGCTTAGAAGATAATTTTTTAATTTGCCAAATGGTGACCAGCGACCGCACTTTTTTGTGGCTAAAAATTGACTGACTCGTTTTTCTCTGGCCTCTCCATACTTTCTTCTAAGGGGAAGTTTTTTTGTTCTGTTTTTACCTGTGTTGAACCAGGGAAAGGATTATTTTCTTCTCTCGTGCAATGTCATTCAACCATCCGACTTTATTCACCGTCCCGGTGAATTCTAAAGATGGTTCTTCTATTTACTCCTACACCACACAGGTACTATCCACACAGTTATTTACCACATAGCTATCTTATCACAATACAGGTGTCCTCACACAGATGTCCACCTAGCCAGAGGTGGGAGTTATATTCGAGTTTAGGGCATATAAACGCTTTATAAATTATAGCCAGGTCAGAAGGGGAAAAATACTTCTTGCACCGAAACAGAAACCTAAGCACTTGCAGCATTTTCGATAAGAGAGCTTCATGCCAAACTCTATCAAATGCGTTGGAGATATCACGAGCAATAATCTTACTTTCACCAGACAATGTAAAAATTTGTTCCACTGTTCGGTGAGATATACCATCAGGTCACCAGTGGAACGGTTGCTGCGGAAGCCATACTGACGGTCATGAAGAAGCTTTCGATCTTTGAGATATTCCTTAAGCTGACGGTTAATCAGCGTTTCCATGACCTTAGAAAGAAGAGATGTTAGTGCTATGGGTCGGTAGGCGGAGGGGGGGGGGTCACCTTTCTTAGGGACAGGCTGACAAATGCTGTTTTCCATCTTCTAGGAAAGATTCCAGAAGAGTTGGAGCGATAGAAAAGCTTACGCAGTGGCTTTGGAACCGAAGATGTTTGAGGAGTTTTTAATATTTCTTACAAATGACCAAACATTTGTACTGCTTTTGGGACAGAATTTTTTGGCGTAATTTTTGGTCATGCAAAAATTTGGTTCTTTCAATAACGGAGTTACAGGAGTTCCTTGCTTGTTTGTGCTTTTTCCGATTTTCCTCTAAGGGGTTGGCTTTGTAAGATCGGAAAGTTACTTCTTTGAGCCTGATAGCCTATTTACACTCAGAGTTAAAGCAGGACTTTTCTTTAGGCTTGATGCTTTTTATTCTGTTAGGAATAAAAGCACGCATCCCTAGAATAATCACATTTGTGATCATTTCAGCACTGGCATCAATGTCACTATCGAGGAAGCATAGTGACCAGTTAAAGTTTCGGAAAAAAATATTCAGGCCGTCCTAGTTGGCTTTCTCGTTTTGCCAAACGGTACTGGTGGGAGATAGGAGGAGGATGAGAATTTAGCTGAAATGACACAATGGTCCGAAGTGCCAAATGCAAAAGTTACACTAATGGTATATTTATCAGGATGAGAAGTAAGAAACAGGTCAAGAGTATGGGCGGCTTGTCCAGCAACATCCGGTATATGCCTTGGCACATCGATCAGTTGGGTAAGGTGATGCAACGTGGCAAAGAGCTCGACAAACCTTCCTTCGGGTGTTGCCTGAATAGAATAGCGGAGCCAATTGGAATTGTATACATTGAAATCGCCCGCAACAACGATTTCAGTGCGAGGACAAAGGGGAACAATTTTTGAGATGGAATCAGACAGCGCATCAAACTCGTTACAAGTCGAACCCATGTCGAGATTTGGACTCCTTTAAATAAAACAATTATGAATAACATGCTTGCAGACAGTGAATTTGAGCCACAAGAAGTTAAAGTCCGTGTTGGAACATTGCCCATATTGGGGAAGGCTCTGGCAAGCAATGTAATTCCTAACATAGACGAAGAGACCATGATATGAGAAAAAAGAAGTGGCACCAAGCTATACCCATGTAGAGCAAATACTGATAAATCAGTATTTATTGACTGACTAATAAAGGGTCCGCCATCTAACGTTTTTTTTCAACTGGTGCTTATTTCGTGAATGGTAACACTTAGCTCATGTCTGATTTGAGAGATAATTAGTTTTATCCTTCCGCTGAACGAATATGGTTGTGTATACGCTAGAACAACGCTGGTAATGTTGCAGAATGTGTGCGAACATTGCGTACGGATTTTGGAAGAAGAGAAGCACCGTCAGCTCCGTGTGTTCGTTATCTTGTGACACCGTTGGACTATTATTTGTGGGGTGCCGTGGAAGAAAAGTGTTACGCCGACAAGCCAGAGACAATTGACGCTTTAAAATACAATATTCGTGAAGCCATTTGTGAAAAACAGCTGCACACAATCGATAATGTGCTTTAAAATTGGACCGTGTCGTGCAAATGAACGCCTCAAGATATCCACAACAGAGCTGAAATATCTAATGCTCTTAAGAAACTAAAATGGGTCGAAAGTAAGGCTAGTTTGTATAGGCGAAACTTAAATCAATAAATGGGTTCTTTTAATGATCAGCTTGAACTTTGCATAGAATCTTCAACACAATCTGTTTTTGAACTAGTTAAGCATTCAGCAGTTGTTAGTTCTTGTCCGAATAAATCATCTTTTAATTCAAAGTGGTATGACGAAGAGTGTAAAAAAAGCAGAAAAAAGTCCTTCCCTTACTTAAAGCTTTTCAGACAGTCTTCAAATGAAGCTTTCAAAAGACTCTACTTGCAACAAAATAAAATATATAAGGATTTATGCAGTTTCGAAAAGCAATTGTAGTTAAAGAAAGCTGCTAGGAATCTTTTAAACTGTAGGGATTCCAAGTCTTTTTGGTGCAAAGTGTGGATCTTAGGTGGAAGGAGCAAGTCATCGTCTTTGAGCGTAAGTGTAGATCAACTAGCAAACTATTTTGGAAACCTCTTGCTCTCAGACTCAAACCAAAACTCTTTAAGCTACGCCCTTCAATACATTTCGATACCTGAGCTAGACTCGCCTTTTACAATGCTTGAATTATTATCATCACTTAATAAAATGAAAAATAATAAGGCTGCGGGATTAGATGGAATCCCGATCGAGTTCTACAAGTTTTCGACCCCTGAGTTTCTGGAACGCATTTTAGCATTGCTAAATCAAATGTTCATTGACGAGATGTTTCCAAGTAGCTTTCGCTTGGCGAAAATATGTGCTATATTTAAAAAAGGTAATCTAAATCTTCTTGAGAATTACAGAGGTATATCCATTTTCTGTTCATTAAGAAAACTTTTTGCTCAGATCTTATACTGTAGACTTATAAGATGGGTTGACAGCAATAATATTATAACCTGTTTCAAAGCTAGTTTTCAGGCTTATCTCTCAACAATGGATCAAATATTTGCTCTTACAAGCATCGCAAGATGTTTTATCGATAAAAAGAAACCATTGTACACTTTTCTTGTTTTCAAAGCTGCTTTTGATATTATCAATAGGCATTCACTATTATATAAGCTTTCAACTATTGGTGTATCAACAAAGTTCATTAAAGTCTATGAACAGCTTCTTTTGAACACGTCTGCAACTGTATGCAATGGTGAACACCAGTTTAAAGCTTTCCGATCAGAAACAGGTGTCCCACAAGACTGCGTTTTGAGTCCGTTGATGTTCACCTTTTATATAAATGATATTGAAAATTACTTACCAGGAGGTGTAACCTTTGGCGATTTGTCAATAAAGCTCCTGCTCAACGCGGATGACCTGGAGATCTTTTCAGACAATCCTATGACGCTTCAACTCCAAATAAATAGGCTGAAACTGTTTTGTGATACATGGGATCTTAAAATAATATTAATAAATCTAAAATAATGATCTTCAGAACTCAAAACCGATCTGATAACCTTACAAGGAACTGGAATTTAGATGGTCAAAATATTGAGGTAGTTAGTGAGTTTAAGTATCTAGGCCAAATTATAACTCACAATTTAAGTATAAAAAGCCCATATTAAAGAAAAACTTTCCGTAGCAAAATCAGCAATTAATACCTTGTGGTAAAATTTTTTTACTAATAAATTTGTTGACTCTACGTCAAAGTTTAAAGTTTTTAATGCAACGGTTAAGAGATGTCTTTGTTATGGCACTGAAGTTTATGGGTACCAATTTTTTGAGGAAATTGAAAGTATACAAAGATACTTTTTCAGACGAATTTTCCGGTTGCCTTTTAATAACCCCAATTACGCAAAATATGTTGAATCTGGTCTACCACAAGTTTATGTGAGGAGTTTGAAAGCCAATGCAGAATATCTCACGAAAGTAATGCATAGATTTGATAGCAATTTACATAAAAGAATTCTACTGTTATCACTCCGCTGTGGTTATTCACCTTTTAGAAAGTGGAACGCGCTCGCGTCGGCTCCAAGCGTCTCTTTAGATCTGAATGTAAGCAACAGAGAAAAGTGGACAAACATCTTTTATGATTTAATATCGGTGGTAGATGATTAAATCTATCAACAACAATTAGAAAGGGTAACAAATTCCACCTCTAGGGTTACGTATAGACGTTTGAATCTGAGCTTGCGTGATAATAATTATTTTAGGGAGGAACTTTCAACCTCAGATATGAGTTTAATCTTTAAGGTTCAAACTGAAACCCTTGAACTTAATTATAGGCCACACAGAACAGATTTAGACGCTATATGTTCTCTATGCAACCTTAACCAAATTGAAGACGTACGCCACTTCATTGCAATATGTCCTATTCTTCAAGAAATACGCAGGCTTTATTTTAGCAAAAGCTTCTTGTCTTTCGATGAGCTTATCAGTATTTTAAATGGTGAGAGAGGTTGGAAACTACTACTACTACAGCAGCAGAGCCATCTGGTAGTCGAAGAATATCTAATGAAGATGGTTCATGTACCAACTATAATCATCATACAGTATAGCATAGCGTTGCCGTCTGCCAAAAAAATATATTTTTTTTAATTTTCTGCTATAACATTAGGGGGCTTAAAAACAAATTACTTACGCCTGATTTTTTTAAACTTATTCAAAAATACGATATAATTATTTTATTAGAAACTTTTTTAGAAGAAGGAAAAGAATTGCAATATTATGAATATTTTGAAAATGTTAACATTAAATGTATTCCGGTTATTAGAAATAACAGACTCGGGAGTGCTAGTGGTGGAATATTATGTGGCTACAAAAATAAACGCTCAGAAAATAGTATTAATAATTTAACTTTAAGGAACTATAGCAACACAATGGATGTAGAATGTGATTCAAAATATTTTCATATTATTCCTGTATATGTGAACTTTAATTCCTGGGAGTATATTATTCAATTACAAGTACGAGAACCACATGATCATTGGTGACTTTAACGGTCGTATAGGTAATTTCCAAAACTCTCCTGTTCTAAATAATGGTCAGTTTACTGATATAAGAAACTCACTGGATAATTGCTTGAACACAAACGGCAAATTACTGATAGAGTTGTTTGAAGACTTTGGTTTTTTTATCTAAATGGAGTATCAAATGGTGATTCCAGGGGCGATTATACTTTTATATCTTCCCAAGGCTGTTCTGTAATTGATTTTTGTATTGTGAAGGGCGATTGGATTGATATGATTAAAAATGTTGAGGTATATCCCGCAAACTATTCAACCCATCTGCCTATTGTAGTGTCGTGCAAATGAACGCCTCAAGATATCCACAACAGAGCTGAAATATCTAATGCTCTTAAGAAACTAAAATGGGTCGAAAGTAAGGCTAGTTTGTATAGGCGAAACTTAAATCAATAAATGGGTTCTTTTAATGATCAGCTTGAACTTTGCATAGAATCTTCAACACAATCTGTTTTTGAACTAGTTAAGCATTCAGCAGTTGTTAGTTCTTGTCCGAATAAATCATCTTTTAATTCAAATTGGTATGACGAAGAGTGTAAAAAAAGCAGAAAAAAGTCCTTCCCTTACTTAAAGCTTTTCAGACAGTCTTCAAATGAAGCTTTCAAAAGACTCTACTTGCAACAAAATAAAATATATAAGGATTTATGCAGTTTCGAAAAGCAATTGTAGTTAAAGAAAGCTGCTAGGAATCTTTTAAACTGTAGGGATTCCAAGTCTTTTTGGTGCAAAATGTGGATCTTAGGTGGAAGGAGCAAGTCATCGTCTTTGAGCGTAAGTGTAGATCAACTAGCAAACTATTTTGGAAACCTCTTGCTCTCAGACTCAAACCAAAACTCTTTAAGCTACGCCCTTCAATACATTTCGATACCTGAGCTAGACTCGCCTTTTACAATGCTTGAATTATTATCATCACTTAATAAAATGAAAAATAATAAGGCTGCGGGATTAGATGGAATCCCGATCGAGTTCTACAAGTTTTCGACCCCTGAGTTTCTGGAACGCATTTTAGCATTGCTAAATCAAATGTTCATTGACGAGATGTTTCCAAGTAGCTTTCGCTTGGCGAAAATATGTGCTATATTTAAAAAAGGTAATCTAAATCTTCTTGAGAATTACAGAGGTATATCCATTTTCTGTTCATTAAGAAAACTTTTTGCTCAGATCTTATACTGTAGACTTATAAGATGGGTTGACAGCAATAATATTATAACCTGTTTCAAAGCTAGTTTTCAGGCTTATCTCTCAACAATGGATCAAATATTTGCTCTTACAAGCATCGCAAGATGTTTTATCGATAAAAAGAAACCATTGTACACTTTTTTTGTTTTCAAAGCTGCTTTTGATATTATCAATAGGCATTCACTATTATATAAGCTTTCAACTATTGGTGTATCAACAAAGTTCATTAAAGTCTATGAACAGCTTCTTTTGAACACGTCTGCAACTGTATGCAATGGTGAACACCAGTTTAAAGCTTTCCGATCAGAAACAGGTGTCCCACAAGACTGCGTTTTGAGTCCGTTGATGTTCACCTTTTATATAAATGATATTGAAACTTACTTACCAGGAGGTGTAACCTTTGGCGATTTGTCAATAAAGCTCCTGCTCAACGCGGATGACCTGGAGATCTTTTCAGACAATCCTATGACGCTTCAACTCCAAATTAATAGGCTGAAACTGTTTTGTGATACATGGGATCTTAAAATAATATTAATAAATCTAAAATAATGATCTTCAGAACTCAAAACCGATCTGATAACCTTACAAGGAACTGGAATTTAGATGGTCAAAATATTGAGGTAGTTAGTGAGTTTAAGTATCTAGGCCAAATTATAACTCACAATCTAAGTATAAAAAGCCCATATTAAAGAAAAACTTTCCGTAGCAAAATCAGCAATTAATACCTTGTGGTAAAATTTTTTTACTAATAAATTTGTTGACTCTACGTCAAAGTTTAAAGTTTTTAATGCAACGGTTAAGAGATGTCTTTGTTATGGCACTGAAGTTTATGGGTACCAATTTTTTGAGGAAATTGAAAGTATACAAAGATACTTTTTCAGACGAATTTTCCGGTTGCCTTTTAATAACCCCAATTACGCAAAATATGTTGAATCTGGTCTACCACAAGTTTATGTGAGGAGTTTGAAAGCCAATGCAGAATATCTCACGAAAGTAATGCATAGATTTGATAGCAATTTACATAAAAGAATTCTACTGTTATCACTCCGCTGTGGTTATTCACCTTTTAGAAAGTGGAACGCGCTCGCGTCGGCTCCAAGCGTCTCTTTAGATCTGAATGTAAGCAACAGAGAAAAGTGGACAAACATCTTTTATGATTTAATATCGGTGGTAGATGATTAAATCTATCAACAACAATTAGAAAGGGTAACAAATTCCACCTCTAGGGTTACGTATAGACGTTTGAATCTGAGCTTGCGTGATAATAATTATTTTAGGGAGGAACTTTCAACCTCAGATATGAGTTTAATCTTTAAGGTTCAAACTGAAACCCTTGAACTTAATTATAGGCCACATAGAACAGATTTAGACGCTATATGTTCTCTATGCAACCTTAACCAAATTGAAGACGTACGCCACTTCATTGCAATATGTCCTATTCTTCAAGAAATACGCAGGCTTTATTTTAGCAAAAGCTTCTTGTCTTTCGATGAGCTTATCAGTATTTTAAATGGTGAGAGAGGTTGGAAACTACTTGTGCGATTTGTTTCACACGCAAACAATTACATATATATACAAATATATACAAATACATATATATTATATTTGAATTTTTTTTGACTTGACTATTCTTAGTTATTTTATACAAAAAGACCATTTTTTTTAGCTAAACTAGAAGCCCAAGTATGCCATCTCTAACTTTTCATTTACGTTTTCTTTTTTTGCTCGTCTTATTGCAGTTCTTTGACTTTTTGAACGTAATCCGTAATATCTTGTGTAAATATTAAATAATTCGAAACTCCTACATAAAATAATCATTGTTTTTGCTTAAATATAAATTTAAAAATTATGTTTTATAAAGGTACTTATTTCTGTTAATCTATTTCCGTTAATTTATTTCTGTTAATTTATTTTTGTTAGTATATATTTGTACCATCAGATTTTAATTGTATAAACTGTTTAACTTTATTCAATCTCTTAAAAAATAAAACTTAATCGATATCTTATACGGCAGACGGCTTATATGCCATGCTTAATTTTTTATTTGAATTAAATATTATATGTTATATATTATATGTTATACTGATTAAGCTGCTTAGAAGGTATTTAAGTAGCAGAGCTCTCTCTCAAGTTACTAAATTCTACCTTTAGAAGACCCTTATCTTTCCTGTACTGCTCTTTGGTGCAGGCGCATGGGCATTGTCAAAAGTTGATGAAGATGATTTAATTTTATTTAAGACATACACAAATTCTTCTTTATTATCATCATCATCGGCGCGACAACCGGGTTCCGATTTATTCCTCATTCAACAAGATTTTCCATACATCTCCAGTTTTGCATACCAAGGCTTCGGGTGTCCTGGTCCACGCCTTAATCAACTTCGATATTTGAGATTCGAGTTTTCCATCCACAGTATTTTATTGTTTCGCCGGTTATAGCACTCATGTATCTATTGACACACTTAGTGCACAAACTAAAGCTATAGATACTCATACAGCCTTATTAATAAAAAACGCTCATAAAACCCTTCTTCCACGAGAGAACAAAACCATGAAATAAGAGTTAAGCTACGGGTTTAAATGTTCCATTAATAAAAACAAAGTATAAGTGAAAAATTAAGGTTACGTTTACCAGAAATCCCTAAGGAAATCTACTACAATAAGTAAGATGCCTGTTTGCTTAAATGAAATTTTAACTGATAAAAGCCATAACTTTCAAATCCGTAGGAATGTGCCAACCTTATGTATCCCCATTCAGGAAATTTTGAACAATTTCTATGGGTTTCTTCATATATTCTCTACATTTCTTCCTGAAATCCTCCTCTTACCCTAGTCTAGCAGATATTATTAATTCTGTTCAAAATATAATTTGCAATCTTTCCTTTAATCTTTTTAATTTCAGAGTATTTTTTTTTCTTATTTCTTCGCTAAACCAACTTTTTCAGTGGTTTAGCTTAGTAAATTACACTAAGCATGCATTTTGTTTTATTGATAACTTTTTGCGCTTAGTCCATTAAATAAATCCCAACTTTTCGCTATTCTACGTTTATTAATTTGGCTGATATAGTTCAATCAGGCACTGAAGGTATATGACATAAAAAGAATACTTACATGCCACGTTCAGTTCATATATAGATTGTAAATATTCCAAAACCCTTGAAGTGCGTAGACATTATACTGATTAAGCTGCTTAGAAGATAATTTTTTAATTTGCCAAATGGTGACCAGCGACCGCACTTTTTTGTGGCTAAAAATTGACTGACTCGTTTTTCTCTGGCCTCTCCATACTTTCTTCTAAGGGGAAGTTTTCTTGTTCTGTTTTTACCTGTGTTGAACCAGGGAAAGGATTATTTTCTTCTCTCGTGCAATGTCATTCAACCATCCGACTTTATTCACCGTCCCGGTGAATTCTAAAGATGGTTCTTCTATTTACTCCTACACCACACAGGTACTATCCACACAGTTATTTACCACATAGCTATCTTATCACAATACAGGTGTCCTCACACAGATGTCCACCTAGCCAGAGGTGGGAGTTATATTCGAGTTTAGGGCATATAAACGCTTTATAAATTATAGCCAGGTCAGAAGGGGAAAAATACTTCTTGCACCGAAACAGAAACCTAAGCACTTGCAGCATTTTCGATAAGAGAGCTTCATGCCAAACTCTATCAAATGCGTTGGAGATATCACGAGCAATAATCTTACTTTCACCAGACAATGTAAAAATTTGTTCCACTGTTCGGTGAGATATACCATCAGGTCACCAGTGGAACGGTTGCTGCGGAAGCCATACTGACGGTCATGAAGAAGCTTTCGATCTTTTAGATATTCCTTAAGCTGACGGTTAATCAGCGTTTCCATGACCTTAGAAAGAAGAGATGTTAGTGCTATGGGTCGGTAGGCGGAGGGGGGGGGGTCACCTTTCTTAGGGACAGACTGACAAATGCTGTTTTCCATCTTCTAGGAAAGATTCCAGAAGAGTTGGAGCGATAGAAAAGCTTACGCAGTGGCTTTGGAACCGAAGATGTTTGAGGAGTTTTTAATATTTCTTACAAATGACCAAACATTTGTACTGCCTTTGGGACAGAATTTTTTGGCGTAATTTTTGGTCATGCAAAAATTTGGTTCTTTCAATAACGGAGTTACAGGAGTTCCTTGCTTGTTTGTGCTTTTTCCGATTTTCCTCTAAGGGGTTGGCTTTGTAAGATCGGAAAGTTACTTCTTTGAGCCTGATAGCCTATTTACACTCAGAGTTAAAGCAGGACTTTTCTTTAGGCTTGATGCTTTTTATTCTGTTAGGAATAAAAGCACGCATCCCTAGAATAATCACATTTGTGATCATTTCAGCACTGGCATCAATGTCACTATCGAGGAAGCATAGTGACCAGTTAAAGTTTCGGAAAAAAATATTCAGGCCGTCTTAGTTGGCTTTCTCGTTTTGCCAAACGGTACTGGTGGGAGATAGGAGGAGGATGAGAATTTAGCTGAAATGACACAATGGTCCGAAGTGCCAAATGCAAAAGTTACACTAATGGTATATTTATCAGGATGAGAAGTAAGAAACAGGTCAAGAGTATGGGCGGCTTGCCCAGCAACATCCGGTATATGCCTTGGCACATCGATCAGTTGGGTAAGGTGATGCAACGTGGCAAAGAGCTCGACAAACCTTCCTTCGGGTGTTGCCTGAATAGAATAGCGGAGCCAATTGGAATTGTATACATTGAAATCGCCCGCAACAACGATTTCAGTGCGAGGACAAAGGGGAACAATTTTTGAGATGG
The DNA here is from genome assembly GCA_963971375.1 of Platycheirus rosarum. Classification (NCBI taxonomy): domain Eukaryota; kingdom Metazoa; phylum Arthropoda; class Insecta; order Diptera; family Syrphidae; genus Platycheirus; species Platycheirus rosarum. Next base: position 105,004,392 of record OZ020507.1, read on the forward strand.
AATCAGACAGCGCATCAAACTCGTTACAAGTCGAACCCATGTCGAGATTTGGACTCCTTTAAATAAAACAATTATGAATAACATGCTTGCAGACAGTGAATTTGAGCCACAAGAAGTTAAAGTCCGTGTTGGAACATTGCCCATATTGGGGAAGGCTCTGGCAAGCAATGTAATTCCTAACATAGACGAAGAGACCATGATATGAGAAAAAAGAAGTGGCACCAAGCTATACCCATGTAGAGCAAATACTGATAAATCAGTATTTATTGACTGACTAATAAAGGGTCCGCCATCTAACGTTTTTTTTCAACTGGTGCTTATTTCGTGAATGGTAACACTTAGCTCATGTCTGATTTGAGAGATAATTAGTTTTATCCTTCCGCTGAACGAATATGGTTGTGTATACGCTAGAACAACGCTGGTAATGTTGCAGAATGTGTGCGAAAATTGCGTACGGATTTTGGAAGAAGAGAAGCACCGTCAGCTCCGTGTGTTCGTTATCTTGTGACACCGTTGGACTATTATTTGTGGGATGCCGTGGAAGATAAGTGTTACGCCGACAAGCCAGAGACAATTGACGCTTTAAAATACAATATTCGTGAAGCCATTTGTGAAAAACAGCTGCACACAATCGATAATGTGCTTTAAAATTGGACCGTGTCGTGCAAATGAACGCCTCAAGATATCCACAACAGAGCTGAAATATCTAATGCTCTTAAGAAACTAAAATGGGTCAAAAGTAAGGCTAGTTTGTATAGGCGAAACTTAAATCAATAAATGGGTTCTTTTAATGATCAGCTTGAACTTTGCATAGAATCTTCAACACAATCTGTTTTTGAACTAGTTAAGCATTCAGCAGTTGTTAGTTCTTGTCCGAATAAATCATCTTTTAATTCAAAGTGGTATGACGAAGAGTGTAAAAAAAGCAGAAAAAAGTCCTTCCCTTACTTAAAGCTTTTCAGACAGTCTTCAAATGAAGCTTTCAAAAGACTCTACTTGCAACAAAATAAAATATATAAGGATTTATGCAGTTTCGAAAAGCAATTGTAGTTAAAGAAAGCTGCTAGGAATCTTTTAAACTGTAGGGATTCCAAGTCTTTTTGGTGCAAAGTGTGGATCTTAGGTGGAAGGAGCAAGTCATCGTCTTTGAGCGTAAGTGTAGATCAACTAGCAAACTATTTTGGAAACCTCTTGCTCTCAGACTCAAACCAAAACTCTTTAAGCTACGCCCTTCAATACATTTCGATACCTGAGCTAGACTCGCCTTTTACAATGCTTGAATTATTATCATCACTTAATAAAATGAAAAATAATAAGGCTGCGGGATTAGATGGAATCCCGATCGAGTTCTACAAGTTTTCGACCCCTGAGTTTCTGGAACGCATTTTAGCATTGCTAAATCAAATGTTCATTGACGAGATGTTTCCAAGTAGCTTTCGCTTGGCGAAAATATGTGCTATATTTAAAAAAGGTAATCTAAATCTTCTTGAGAATTACAGAGGTATATCCATTTTCTGTTCATTAAGAAAACTTTTTGCTCAGATCTTATACTGTAGACTTATAAGATGGGTTGACAGCAATAATATTATAACCTGTTTCAAAGCTAGTTTTCAGGCTTATCTCTCAACAATGGATCAAATATTTGCTCTTGCAAGCATCGCAAGATGTTTTATCGATAAAAAGAAACCATTGTACACTTTTTTTGTTTTCAAAGCTGCTTTTGATATTATCAATAGGCATTCACTATTATATAAGCTTTCAACTATTGGTGTATCAACAAAGTTCATTAAAGTCTATGAACAGCTTCTTTTGAACACGTCTGCAACTGTATGCAATGGTGAACACCAGTTTAAAGTTTTCCGATCAGAAACAGGTGTCCCACAAGACTGCGTTTTGAGTCCGTTGATGTTCACCTTTTATATAAATGATATTGAAAATTACTTACCAGGAGGTGTAACCTTTGGCGATTTGTCAATAAAGCTCCTGCTCAACGCGGATGACCTGGAGATCTTTTCAGACAATCCTATGACGCTTCAACTCCAAATAAATAGGCTGAAACTGTTTTGTGATACATGGGATCTTAAAATAATATTAATAAATCTAAAATAATGATCTTCAGAACTCAAAACCGATCTGATAACCTTACAAGGAACTGGAATTTAGATGGTCAAAATATTGAGGTAGTTAGTGAGTTTAAGTATCTAGGCCAAATTATAACTCACAATCTAAGTATAAAAAGTCCATATTAAAGAAAAACTTTCCGTAGCAAAATCAGCAATTAATACCTTGTGGTAAAATTTTTTTACTAATAAATTTGTTGACTCTACGTCAAAGTTTAAAGTTTTTAATGCAACGGTTAAGAGATGTCTTTGTTATGGCACTGAAGTTTATGGGTACCAATTTTTTGAGGAAATTGAAAGTATACAAAGATACTTTTTCAGACGAATTTTCCGGTTGCCTTTTAATAACCCCAATTACGCAAAATATGTTGAATCTGGTCTACCACAAGTTTATGTGAGGAGTTTGAAAGCCAATGCAGAATATCTCACGAAAGTAATGCATAGATTTGATAGCAATTTACATAAAAGAATTCTACTGTTATCACTCCGCTGTGGTTATTCACCTTTTAGAAAGTGGAACGCGCTCGCGTCGGCTCCAAGCGTCTCTTTAGATCTGAATGTAAGCAACAGAGAAAAGTGGACAAACATCTTTTATGATTTAATATCGGTGGTAGATGATTAAATCTATCAACAACAATTAGAAAGGGTAACAAATTCCACCTCTAGGGTTACGTATAGACGTTTGAATCTGAGCTTGCGTGATAATAATTATTTTAGGGAGGAACTTTCAACCTCAGATATGAGTTTAATCTTTAAGGTTCAAACTGAAACCCTTGAACTTAATTATAGGCCACACAGAACAGATTTAGACGCTATATGTTCTCTATGCAACCTTAACCAAATTGAAGACGTACGCCACTTCATTGCAATATGTCCTATTCTTCAAGAAATACGCAGGCTTTATTTTAGCAAAAGCTTCTTGTCTTTCGATGAGCTTATCAGTATTTTAAATGGTGAGAGAGGTTGGAAACTACTTGTGCGATTTGTTTCACACGCAAACAATTACAGGAATTTATATTTGAATTTTTTTTGACTTGACTATTCTTAGTTATTTTATACAAAAAGACCATTTTTTTTAGCTAAACTAGAAGCCCAAGTATGCCATCTCTAACTTTTCATTTACGTTTTCTTTTTTTTGCTCGTCTTATTGCAGTTCTTTGACTTTTTGAACGTAATCCGTAATATCTTGTGTAAATATTAAATAATTCGAAACTCCTACATAAAATAATCATTGTTTTTTGCTTAAATATAAATATAAAAATTGTGTTTTATAAAGGTACTTATTTCTGTTAATCTATTTCCGTTAATTTATTTCTGTTAATTTATTTTTGTTAGTATATATTTGTACCATCAGATTTTAATTGTATAAACTGTTTAACTTTATTCAATCTCTTAAAAAATAAAACTTAATCGATATCTTATACGGCAGACGGCTTATATGCCATGCTTAATTTTTTATTTGAATTAAATATTATATGTTATATATTATATGTTATACTGATTAAGCTGCTTAGAAGGTATTTAAGTAGCAGAGCTCTCTCTCAAGTTACTAAATTCTACCTTTATAAGACCCTTATCTTTCCTGTACTGCTCTTTGGTGCAGGCGCATGGGCATTGTCAAAAGTTGATGAAGATGATTTAATTTTATTTAAGACATACACAAATTCTTCTTTATTATCATCATCATCGGCGCGACAACCGGGTTCCGATTTATTCCTCATTCAACAAGATTTTCCATACATCTCCAGTTTTGCATACCAAGGCTTCGGGTGTCCTGGTCCACGCCTTAATCAACTTCTATATTTGAGATTCGAGTTTTCCATCCACAGTATTTTATTGTTTCGCCGGTTATAGCACTCATGTATCTATTGACACACTTAGTGCACAAACTAAAGCTATAGATACTCATACAGCCTTATTAATAAAAAACGCTCATAAAACCCTTCTTCCACGAGAGAACAAAACCATGAAATAAGAGTTAAGCTACGGGTTTAAATGTTCCATTAATAAAAACAAAGTATAAGTGAAAAATTAAGGTTACGTTTACCAGAAATCCCTAAGGAAATCTACTACAATAAGTAAGATGCCTGTTTGCTTAAATGAAATTTTAACTGATAAAAGCCATAACTTTCAAATCCGTAGGAATGTGCCAACCTTATGTATCCCCATTCAGGAAATTTTGAACAATTTCTATGGGTTTCTTCATATATTCTCTACATTTCTTCCTGAAATCCTCCTCTTACCCTAGTCTAGCAGATATTATTAATTCTGTTCAAAATATAATTTGCAATCTTTCCTTCAATCCTTTTAATTTCAGAGTATTTTTTTTTCTTATTTCTTCGCTAAACCAACTTTTTCAGTGGTTTAGCTTAGTAAATTACACTAAGCATGCATTTTGTTTTATTGATAACTTTTTGCGCTTAGTCCATTAAATAAATCCTAACTTTTCGCTAATCTACGTTTATTAATTTGGCTGATATAGTTCAATCAGGCACTGAAGGTATATGACATAAAAAGAATACTTACATGCCACGTTCAGTTCATATATAGATTGTAAATATTCCAAAACCCTTGAAGTGCGTAGACATTATACTGATTAAGCTGCTTAGAAGATAATTTTTTAATTTGCCAAATGGTGACCAGCGACCGCACTTTTTTGTGGCTAAAAATTGACTGACTCGTTTTTCTCTGGCCTCTCCATACTTTCTTCTAAGGGGAAGTTTTTTTGTTCTGTTTTTACCTGTGTTGAACCAGGGAAAGGATTATTTTCTTCTCTCGTGCAATGTCATTCAACCATCCGACTTTATTCACCGTCCCGGTGAATTCTAAAGATGGTTCTTCTATTTACTCCTACACCACACAGGTACTATCCACACAGTTATTTACCACATAGCTATCTTATCACAATACAGGTGTCCTCACACAGATGTCCACCTAGCCAGAGGTGGGAGTTATATTCGAGTTTAGGGCATATAAACGCTTTATAAATTATAGCCAGGTCAGAAGGGGAAAAATACTTCTTGCACCGAAACAGAAACCTAAGCACTTGCAGCATTTTCGATAAGAGAGCTTCATGCCAAACTCTATCAAATGCGTTGGAGATATCACGAGCAATAATCTTACTTTCACCAGACAATGTAAAAATTTGTTCCACTGTTCGGTGAGATATACCATCAGGTCACCAGTGGAACGGTTGCTGCGGAAGCCATACTGACGGTCATGAAGAAGCTTTCGATCTTTTAGATATTCCTTAAGCTGACGGTTAATCAGCGTTTCCATGACCTTAGAAAGAAGAGATGTTAGTGCTATGGGTCGGTAGGCGGAGGGGGGGGGGGGGTCACCTTTCTTAGGGACAGGCTGACAAATGCTGTTTTCCATCTTCTAGGAAAGATTCCAGAAGAGTTGGAGCGATAGAAAAGCTTACGCAGTGGCTTTGGAACCGAAGATGTTTGAGGAGTTTTTAATATTTCTTACAAATGACCAAACATTTGTACTGCCTTTGGGACAGAATTTTTTGGCGTAATTTTTGGTCATGCAAAAATTTGGTTCTTTCAATAACGGAGTTACAGGAGTTCCTTGCTTGTTTGTGCTTTTTCCGATTTTCCTCTAAAGGGTTGGCTTTGTAAGATCGGAAAGTTACTTCTTTGAGCCTGATAGCCTATTTACACTCAGAGTTAAAGCAGGACTTTTCTTTAGGCTTGATGCTTTTTATTCTGTTAGGAATAAAAGCACGCATCCCTAGAATAATCACATTTGTGATCATTTCAGCACTGGCATCAATGTCACTATCGAGGAAGCATAGTGACCAGTTAAAGTTTCGGAAAAAAAGAAAAGAGATAGGAGGAGGATGAGAATTTAGCTGAAATGACACAATGGTCCGAAGTGCCAAATGCAAAAGTTACACTAATGGTATATTTATCAGGATGAGAAGTAAGAAACAGGTCAAGAGTATGGGCGGCTTGCCCAGCAACATCCGGTATATGCCTTGGCACATCGATCAGTTGGGTAAGGTGATGCAACGTGGCAAAGAGCTCGACAAACCTTCCTTCGGGTGTTGCCTGAATAGAATAGCGGAGCCAATTGGAATTGTATACATTGAAATCGCCCGCAACAACGATTTCAGTGCGAGGACAAAGGGGAACAATTTTTGAGATGGAATCAGACAGCGCATCAAACTCGTTACAAGTCGAACCCATGTCGAGATTTGGACTCCTTTAAATAAAACAATTATGAATAACATGCTTGCAGACAGTGAATTTGAGCCACAAGAAGTTAAAGTCCGTGTTGGAACATTGCCCATATTGGGGAAGGCTCTGGCAAGCAATGTAATTCCTAACATAGACGAAGAGACCATGATATGAGAAAAAAGAAGTGGCACCAAGCTATACCCATGTAGAGCAAATACTGATAAATCAGTATTTATTGACTGACTAATAAAGGGTCCGCCATCTAACGTTTTTTTTCAACTGGTGCTTATTTCGTGAATGGTAACACTTAGCTCATGTCTGATTTGAGAGATAATTAGTTTTATCCTTCCGCTGAACGAATATGGTTGTGTATACGCTAGAACAACGCTGGTAATGTTGCAGAATGTGTGCGAAAATTGCGTACGGATTTTGGAAGAAGAGAAGCACCGTCAGCTCCGTGTGTTCGTTATCTTGTGACACCGTTGGACTATTATTTGTGGGGTGCCGTGGAAGATAAGTGTTACGCCGACAAGCCAGAGACAATTGACGCTTTAAAATACAATATTCGTGAAGCCATTTGTGAAAAACAGCTGCACACAATCGATAATGTGCTTTAAAATTGGACCGTGTCGTGCAAATGAACGCCTCAAGATATCCACAACAGAGCTGAAATATATAATGCTCTTAAGAAACTAAAATGGGTCAAAAGTAAGGCTAGTTTGTATAGGCGAAACTTAAATCAATAAATGGGTTCTTTTAATGATCAGCTTGAACTTTGCATAGAATCTTCAACACAATCTGTTTTTGAACTAGTTAAGCATTCAGCAGTTGTTAGTTCTTGTCCGAATAAATCATCTTTTAATTCAAAGTGGTATGACGAAGAGTGTAAAAAAAGCAGAAAAAAGTCCTTCCCTTACTTAAAGCTTTT